>VWZZ01007084.1:2987514-3010493 GCA_013399095.1 Psophia crepitans | reverse complement strand
GAGAGCGGCGGTGGCCGCGGTGGCGGCTTCCTAGGGCCGCGGGTGCCGCCCGAGGTGGAGGCCATGGCCCGGGGCGTGCAGGATGTGGGCAAGGAGACCTTCCGGCGGCTCCTCAAAGGTAGGGCCCGACCGCGGCCTGCCCCGCTGCGCCCCGCCGCCCCCTGCGTGGTCTGGGCGCGGGAGGGGCCCTCGCTGCCCCGCCGCAGGCGGACGGGAGGGATCTCCCAGGCAGACCCGGGGCAGGCGCCGCGTTCCGCGGGGAAGCCGTGGATCCTCTTGGGAAGGCAAGTAGCCCTGGAGGGTCTGCCCTGCCGTGCGGGGGCCGGGCTGCAGCGCTCCCGGGATCCCCCCCCTTGGCTTTTCCCCGCAGGAGGCGAAAGCTGAGGGTTAAATACAGCGAAGCTTTTCTTGGTTGTGTTCTAAAACTGCAAAATCCGTGAGAATGAGGTACGGGCTGCTGCAGCTGACCCGCAAAGCCACACTGAGCGCTGCTAAAATCGTTCCTCTCACCCTGAGGTTCCGGAGCCGGTGGCTGAGCCCTTGTCGGGGCGCACAGGGCGTGGGGACGTCGGCACCCCACGGGTGTGTCATAGTGTGCAGGAGAAAATAAAGGAACTTCGAAGTCCTCGAAGCCAAGGAGAGCGGCTGCTGCACAGCATGGTGTAGCGCTGCCACCCATACGTGCATGTTCTCTCAACTAACTTCTTTCAGCCTTTTTCTTATTGTTTTGAGTCAATAAGGACTCAAAGCGTTGTCTTTAAAAGCGTTGCTGCGCGGTGTCAGAAATGGAGCAATATACCCAGGGTTTCCTTACAACAGTTGAAACCAATAAACCTACGTACAGGCAGAGGCATTTGGGACAAAAGTAAATACAGGTGTTGGGCCGTATTTGCTGTCCACCGCAGGGCGGGTGAAAAGTTGTATCAGTGCCAGGAACCCTGAGCATCTCCTAAACCCCATCTGGGTTTAATTTCGGTGTAAATTATCGCCTATGTTTAGGTGTGCAGTAGACGCTGCCTACTGCAGGGGGAGCAAAGAGTCCTTCAGACCCCCCGGAGGCCAGGCCAGGTAACCCTACCGCAGTGATTCACCCAGGCGCCCCAGAGCGGATGCACCCTCCAGATTACACAGAGCTGGCAGAAGTCTCTGCTTGTCTTCAGCTCTTGCTGATTCACAGCTTGCAGGGCAGTGGTTTTTTCCCTTGAAAGGCTCTTTGAAGACGTGATGGGTTTCAACAGAGTATATCTAAATTGCACTGGCACGGAGTTAGTTGTTTGAGTCTGTTGGTGTTACTCTGTTGCTAAATAACAACTAAAGTAAAAGATTGAGGTGCTGCTTCATACATTTGCTTAGTTCATGGTGCGAAAACCACACATACCATTATTTCAGGGTTGTCCAGCCAGTGTTATTGCAGGCTCTGCTAAACTGCAAGTTTGAGGCCGCAGGCATCTTCTACTGGGAGCAAATGACCCAAAGGTGAGGTATTCTTGGGATGGTTTTGGGTTATTCTTTCTCTCCCTCAGAGTGCCTGTTGGAAACGTTGGTACAACCTGAATTCCCTGAGCTATACTGAGTACAAAAATCTTGTATTCTAGGGTAATGTAAGTAGGTTATAAAAGAAGACGTGGAATTTTAACCAGTTATTAAGGTTGGTCAACAGAAAGAAGACCAATATTGTCATTAAAGCTGTCTAGTTAAAAACTGCAAATAACCTGTTCTTTGAAGAGACAGATCAAAGTGGTAGGTAAGTAGACAGCTCAGCACATGGTCTAGTAGACAGGCCTCAGTGCTGATCTGTGTTTGGCCTTTCCAGTAAACAGAGTCTTCTCAAAGCCACTTTTGTTGCGTAGAGGAGAGCCTTTTTCAGACAGCGTGGAAAGCTTGGTACTAGCACCTCACACATCCTAGCTACTTGGTGTGAAATCTGCCATGCAGATAGTGCCAGACAGAGTCAGTCAGCCACGTGAACGATCCAGGACTCGCCACTGAATTTGGTGTGTATTTTAAAATGCGAAAAGCAAAGAGAATTTATCCAGAATTAGAAGATAGTGGTCAGTGGAACCCACCTGATACCAAAAGGAAAGCTGGCAGTTTGATTAAAATTCTTCTTCTTTTTTTTTTTTTCGGTGTTTTTCTCCAACCTTACTATTAAGCTAACCTCTTAGTGCTGACTTTCAGTAACACTTGTTGGACGTTTTTAACTTTCCATGTTTTATTCACAGCACTAAATATGGCTCATTATAAACGACTAATCTAATGCCCCGATCCTGCAATGGGATTGTGGCAGTAATCTTGTTTTTATCCACAGTGGGGCTTCCTGTGGCTCCAGCAGTCCATCCAGACTGATCGGAGTGCAGGACAGAGCCTGACGTGACAACAGAAATTTATCTCAGCCAGTGCATATATGGAAAAAGGAAGAATAACGGAGTGAAGAAGATTGAGATAAACCCACACCAGTTATTAGTGCATAATCTTGCCACGTGGGTCAGCAGTAATTTCCTTTAAAGTTTGTATTAGCAGCAGTTGTGCAAACTACAAGACTTGAATGTTTAGTTTTGTCTCCTTGTTCATTTAATCCTTGGTCTCTGCTGACACTGCAAGATAAATTAATTAAGTGGAATGCTGGAGAATAGTGTTGAACTGTTTACTCTCTCAATCCTCTCTTATCCTGAATATCAGAAGTGTAATTAAGCTGTAAGCAGACTTCTGATGTCAACAAGTTTGATGATAGAAGCTCAAGTTGGATTTGTACTCATAAGCGATGAATTCTTTTAATCTATTTTGCATTATCTCACTGGAACAAATTTCAGCAGTGAAAACACCTTCCATTTTGCAATGCAAAAGCTTAATCCCTTGAAGTTCTTTTGGTAAAGTGTTGTGAGACTGACCTGTGGTCGTGGATGATCAGATGTATTTAGAGAGACCTGAAGTGACAGTTTCACACCAGTGACCAGGAAAAATGACAGTACATGATGTAAAATTATAGATGTGTTTACGTTAATATTTGTGGTCTCCAGGTCTTCCTCTCTTTAAAGGGATCTTGCTTTGCTCTCTTATTCACAGTCACTGTTAATGCATTGGAAGGGAAAGATTGCAAGGAATCTGTGAAGCTGATTGCAGAAAGTACTAATATCTCAGAAGAGCAACTTGCTTTCCTCATTTCTGGCATGTACACCCTTCTCCGAGAAGCGTTGAGACTCCCCTTATCAACTTTCAAACAAGAGGTAAGTTCTGGGAGTACATGGAGTCCTGATACATTAAAAGTTGCGTCAGGCACGCGTTACCATCTAAACCCTATTTGCCAGGGTGGGGAGCTGCACATAAAAACGTTGCTCCAAGTTAAAGTGATTAGAAGAAACTGTAAAAAATCTAGAGCTTATTATTTCACTTGTTGGGTAGATTTACAGTGAGCTTTTTGGAAGAGGATTTAAGCTTTGGAAAAGAGATTCCTGTGTCTTTTTGTGCTTCAGCATCTCATTTACTGTGCTTGTTTTCACTCCTAAATTAAAATCCCGTTGCAAAGGAGTATTTCACTGGCATCAGCTCTCTCTCTTGCCCTAACTGTGCGTTCACACATACTGCTCATTTTGCCCACGCTTGCTGTTCCTCATATTTGTTTGCCTGCCTTACTTCATTGTTCTGCCCCAGAGGAAGGAAGATCTTATGGCCAGAACATTATAGTGGAAATTGAGAGAAAGTGCTGAAGTTCTGTGCGAATATGTGTACACCTGCTGTATTCCCAATCCCCATTCCCTCTTCATTGCTATTTTCTTTCCTTTTTCATGTTATTTACCTTACATTTTTTTCTTTTTCTCGTTTTATTTTTATCGGAGGGAACCACTTCTGGGCTTCTGGCACCTCTCTCTCATTCAAGATACTGTTTTCATATTTACCCAGCCACGCTGGGGTAGCTCACGTATTGCAGAAAACAAAGTGAAAGTACGCTTTTAGTATTCAGAGCTTATCTTTGGCCACTTCCCTTCTGTTGTCGTAGTTTAAACAAAGTTTAAAGTTACTGCAAAGCATATTTAGAGTAACCATGTGCCCTTATTCTCAAAAGAAGAATATGTTACGGAGAGCTACATAAAATAAATGGCAGCGACGTTCTCAAAAATAAAGGCTTTCAAGAGATTTAGGTCTTTAAAATCAGTTTCTCACAACTTGATTGAACACTTCTGGAAATTCTTCTCAATATGGAACCTGTCGTTTCAAAACTACTGGCCATTGAGACTCAAACTTTTGGGGAGAGATACCAAGGAAGTAGCAGTATTAGTTCACTAAGTAAGAAAGGATCTCTCAAGACCACATCCTGTAAAATTTCACCTTCCTTGTCTTTCTAGGTTTTTAAGGAAGACCTAAAGGAGCTCAGGTATGCCTGCTTGTGCCTGGTTTTTTAATATGTTTGCTTTTTCACAACTTTTGTGTAACTGCTTCCCCAAATCAACTTCTTTACCCAACAAAGTTGGTATAAAAATTACCTGTAAATAGCACATCATACATCTGTTGCCAAATGTCATGTGAAGCCAGATGAAAAAAACAGGTGCTGTGTTAGACTTGATTTAGCACTGAGCGTGAGCAGTCAATTTCACATGCTGGGGAGGCTGGTCTAATTTAGTCCGTAATGTAGGTTATGCAAATGTGAGTGACCTTCTCTCTGCCATCTCCACCTTGCCCTGCAATATTTTTTTAACATGTTTGGTAAGACAGTGATAACATTTCAGAAGCCAAGAAACTGCCCTACTTTTTTTTCTTCTTCAAAAGGCCAATGATGTAACGGTCATGAAATCCTACCACCATATTCCGCTATCACCTCTCCTGCCCATAGGAAGCATAGCGTTTGGTACAGACTTAGTCAAAACCTGTGTCGGTCTGTTCAGGGTATCTCTGAATAGAAGTTCATATCCTAAAAGCTAGACGTCTGATTGCTACCTACGACAAACATATCTATGTTTCTAATTCTGGTATTTTTCATCCTTATTTCTCTGTTAACCTGCAAGTTGGCTTTCTTCTCAGACTCTGTTCTGCAGAGTCATAAGCATAATTTACTTTATGAGCAACTTGAGACAAATTAAAGCTGCAGATTTAAACATGTAATCGGTGAAAGGTGTAATTGGGTCCATGATGAAAGATACCTGGCTAGTTGAAACAATTTGTCTGCAGCTCAGTGCAGGAGTTTGGTCTGGCTTTTGTCTTGTGAGCTAAAATGCAAACTGCTTCCTCTGCCATGTCATGGACTTCACACCCAGGTTAAAGTAGGTCAGTAAGAAACTGATGAATTGCTTTTTGACCCAGTGGGAGTTGGTGTTTTTTGAGGTGCACGCAGAATGTGTGCAGTGTGATTAAGGAATAATGCAAGAGTGCTAAAAGCGCCGTGCCAGGTTCTCTGGAGGTGGGTGAATATTCCTCTGTTGAGCAGTGGAGAAAGTTGGTATACAGAGGTGCCAGAAGTCACTGGGCTGGCTGCGCACCCTGGCTGTGTCTCAAAATACAGACTCCCAGGCCCCTGTCCTTGTCATTTAACCACACTTCAATGCCTTACACTTTTGTAGTTTGGGGTTTTTTCCTCACTTTATGGATTATTCATGGAACTGTAACAACACCTTTCAGTCTGGATGGACTTTCTAATATCTTTTTATATCTTGAAAAATCTTGTTCTCGTTAACATGACTGATAGAGCAGCAGTGGTTCAGGTAACTGCATTTGTGTTGCTTGCAGACTTGTATGTTTTGTGTGCTGCTTGTTGCTGCTATGCTCCCACGATTCTTACATTATCGGGACTCTTCCTCACTTCCATCTCTGACAGACTTATTTCCTGTGAGTAGCTCTCTTCACCTTGTGGCTAAACCTTTAGAAGACTAAGTAGCTTATTCTACTCTCAAGCTATGATACTTAGTAAATTTGGTAGCACTTTTAGCATTTTCAATTCCTATGGAAAATGTCATTTCCTGTTTCCCGACGCACTTGGGTTTGGAGGTGAAATACCTGCTCATTTTTAAGGCACCTGCTGATTACATTTGGCCACTTATCCTTCTGCGGTGACTCCTGTGGGTCATCCTGTGATCACGTACGTGAGGAACATACGTAATTGGTTGAACGCAGTGTCTTGGCATTATTGGCACCCAGTGTTTGAGCAGGTGTTTTTCATTTTGAGGCTGAAAAATGGCTTATGTCCCTTTTTTTGTCGTGTCGTCTTTTAAAAGATTTGAGCTCTGAGCCAGGATACCTTTCCCCCCCCCACACCTTTCCTGCATTCTATTTTGTTTTCTTCAGTGAAGCTGAAAATTGGACTCATCTCACCCATATCAATTCTTGTAATTCTCAGTTTCCTGGTGATACATCTGGTCTTGGCTTCTAGTTTTGGTGGAGAGAGAGACGTGCCCGCTTCTCATTAATTAGATGGATACTCTGGTTTCGCAGGGTTGTCATTCTATACCCCTAAGTCTTGGCCTGAGTGAGAATAAATTCACTGTAAATCATGGGTGCTATTTTTCCCTCCCCTCTCAGGTTATTTAATAACTTTATGGCTTGGGCCAATAACATGGGATTGAGGCATCCTCGCACCTTCTTCCTTGCCCTTTGAGTCCCTTTCTCAGAATGTTCCTTCGAAAACTGATTTCCATCTGTAGCTCAGGCCTGAGCTGTGCCATGTTCTGTGTCCTGACAGGCCTCCTGTAAGCTGCTTGAAGGATTTTTCAGCAAAATCATTAACTGCACAGAAAAAATAATGCAAGCTCAAAGGTAGCGTTAATGCTTCTGTTTTAACACTTGCTCTTATAGTCGAGCAAGTATTGTGATAGGTATTGTAATAATCATATTACAACCCCCCATCTCCAGCTATTCCACTACGTACAGAGGATATTTGGTCATCATCAGGATGGATTAAGTGATACACTTGCACAGAAAGTATAAGTAATGGTTGCAGAAATAGCTTTGTCTGTTCTGAAAGACAGACACGTGCAGCCAAAAAAGCACTGTCTAGTCCCTCTTCCTCACTTCCCAATTTGCCTCAGATAACGACCTTGCTACTCAAGTGCCATTTAAAAATGTGTTTTAACCCCACTTCTTCCATAAAGAATTCAAGCTCTAATAACTACTGTTTCATTTTCCCACTGTGTCAGTTGATGAGTTGTTTTTTCTCCCATCATTAGATCCTGTAAGCCCTTTAGGACAGGTAACTTCCGTGTTTGCTTCGATTTTTCTTTGATACACCGCTGTGTATCTCAAGCCACTGGTGAGTAATGTCTCTGGGCACTGATTCATGTTGAGTGCTGGATTTAACTGTGACAGCAGCAGTAGTTACTTCTCCCTCTTGTCCAACCTGCCTCTCTGCAGGAGATTACTGTCCCTGTGGCAAACGGAGCTGAATGGATAGTGTTTGCTTTGCAGTCTTTGCAATTCACAGCCTGATGTATTGAACTGCACATCAACAGTGTCAGAGGAACGGTAAAGTAGTGGAGCAGGGTAAATGCAGCGTGGGTTAGTCTATTTGACCAGATCTCATGATCCCTATCAAATTTACACTTGTCCTCCTCATGTTAGGTACGCTTCTTTCGTAAGTAATCTTAGCTACAGGGGCCTCTGCCTTTACTTTTGAGGAACAATTTGTTCTGTCTTCTTTTCATTAGACTTCAGGTGAAAGGGAAGTGAAAAGTGTAGGTTTGGGATTTTTGAAAGCATGCACTGCTGGCTTGCCTTCTGCAATTGTCAGAGCCATCAGTAAAATTTTTCTTGACTTGAAGCAAATACTGGGTTCTCCTGAAACTCACTGTCACCGTACTAGGTAGGACAGGAAAATATAATACGGTTTTTAGGGTTCTTGCTATAAAAGTATGGGCTGTCCTTTTGTGAGCCTAGACTGAATCAGTAGTGAAGTGCTTATGTAAGAGCTGATGGCAGTTTTAAGCAATGGAAGATGGAAAATGTTGACACATTTTTTTTGTGTTCTATAATAGATTATTTATTTAGTTAGGTAGTTATTTTTAGCTAAGGTCACATATTTGTGGTTGCAAAACACTTAACTATTTTGTATTGCTCTTCTCTTTAAGGATACCAGAAGATTTCATTGTGGACTTTTCCAGCATAGTCTTTGGTAACAGGTTAGTATCTTCATGTATCATGTACTGTGCAACCAACAAAACTGCCAGGCCAACAGAAGGAACAGCAAAATTCTGTAAATTAATGAGAACAAGATTTGTCCTGTTATTTTGATTCAACATAACACGATGTCCATCATGGATGGCTGTATATCCAGTATATATAGGCTTGAGGTCACACAGCACATAGCATCGCTAACCCAACGCTGCTCCAGATACTCTGCGTAGAATCCTGATAATCATAGTTGTGGTATTTCAGTTACCCTCACAAGGGTCTGAGTGCTGCTACCAAAGTTAAAAATATTTTTCATTTCCTTGGTTAAGATCTTGGCTTAAAGCTAAAGGTTCTTGGAGTAAAAATAAATTCAGCCTTCTCATCTTTTCTTTACTCTTCTGTTTGAATTATAGGTGTTAAGAATGCAAAATTCATGGTTGCAAAGTGGAAATATTGTTTGCAGTGGAAAAAGAAGATAAATTTAGATGTCATTTGAAGCATGCATGATTGTCTGTTTTCTACTGTGAAATCACGATGCTGGAAAATTTAGCTTTTTCTCATTTTGAAAGCTGTGATTATCCAGTGTAATCTTGCTCTGTGTTTTGAGACCAGAGAAGAGCACCTCACATTCGATTTCTAGACAGATCTGCTTTTATAATCTTAAATGTAACACTGAATCATATATATACTTATTGTGTTGTAAATATATATGATTGTGATGGCAAGAGAAGTATTAGCATCTGATCAAAAATTCAATGTGAGTTAGATAACCGAAAAATCCATTTTTAATACTTTTCCTGGCATCATATCCTATTTTTGCAATTTTGTTCACTAAACAACAGCTCTGAAGAACTGGAAATTTGACATTTGTATTTCTCTGTCCTCACAGTTCCATCAAGCTCTATAGACTGAAAGGGAAGAAAAACTTGCCACACTGACACTCAAATAACTGCATGAAATTAAAACAACTTTCTTTTTTTAAGGGAAAGTATAACCCTAACTTCCCCCTCTCTGAATGTTTAAAATAAATGTACTGCATTGTTTTTTAAATAGTGTAGATTTAGTTTCTACCAGGAGAGTGCGTTCTGTGTGCCATTTGTCAGCATTTCACACACACCAATTTATTTGTTCTCCCAGATCAGTGGCCTGCTGGGCATGTGTTATTATTTGCATGAGGAGCCATATAGAATTTGTCTTTAGTTTTGATATTATTGGGTCAAAATTATTTAATCTTTCATTTTTGAGTGCTCTTCTGTTGCACCCTTTGGCTGATAATGTTCCTGTCACCCAGTGTATCATCCTTTCCACATATAATTAGGATGGTCTCTAGCTGACCTGCGGTGCTTTACTGGATGTGACTTCTGCCTTCTGCGCTATGTGCTGGCAGTACATTGCCGCTGTTCGCACAGAGTGTTTACAGAATGTAATTACAGTCTATAGGTTTTGGATATAAGATCCACTGAGTCTTTTCTGCTCCATTTTGCTATTCCTCTTAGAAATCAACAGCTTGATTAACAGCCTCTACAAGTTGCATATGTATGTTGGTCACTGTGCACATCCTGTCATCCTTACAGGATTCTTGCAGTTCCAGCTGCAATCTTGTCCAGGCTGGGAAGATGCTGACAGAAGCTTAAACTAAGCTATACAAACCACGACTCTTTCTGAGGGAGTGGTACAGAAGCGCAGTCCTGACCAGAACTAAAGCTTTGTGGTTTGGCCACAGAAATACCATAGCTTAATAGTATTCAGAAACTTTGATGTTTGGGCATTGCTGAACTTTCCCACCACTGCTAACTAGAACATCTTTCTGCTTTCTCTATTCTTTCTTCCCCCCAAATGCTGGTGGTTCCATTGATGGGAGTTCATGTGTCTCAAGGAAGCAGTAGCATTGTGGCTATTTTTAGGTATTTCCCCAAATTAAGCAATACTCTGGCAGCAGCTCGCCACAGAGGGAAAGGGCTGTCTTATTGTTTAATCTTGCTAATGACCATTCTAGACTCCAGCTCCTCATGGTTGCACCCAGCTGCGGTGACCTACTTCCTATCCAGTAGTTGACAGTGAGTAAGAACCAGCTGATCTATTTTTTCTGCTCATTCCTTTACCATACTATTAGGAATGTGTGTCACTTCTGACACCACCCACCCTCCTTAAAAAAAAAAATAAATTCTCTCTTATATTACCTTTGCTAAACACAAGAGTATTGGAGGATCTCAGCCTGTCAGTCCTGTGTATGTTATGAAATCATTAATCTTTCTGGGCAGCTGCTAAAGGCACCAGCTAACTTACACACAGGAATCTGAGCAGGGATGTTAGACTATCATTCCCACAGTCCTTGATTTGTTCAGAGAGGATTCCTTTCTGATGTAAAGACTGTAATTAGATTACGTTTAGCACCATGGATAAAGGATGTAACGTTTCTTATCCTGCCCTTAGCGGGAGTACTGGAGTAGCTTTGAAATGTACCGTAAATAACTTCAGAGACCTGGGATGCTTAGCAAACATAAAAATATGGTAAGTAACACAAAGTCCAGACTAGCTCCCAAATGGACCAGCTCAGTGACCTCATTCTGAAGATATTTCTGCATATAGATCTAAAAATGGGTGGTTGTTATGTCTTTGTGTCAGATTTGGCTTGTTTACTTACCCAGAGCTTAAGATGCTGTTAAAATTTTAAAGATTGTCAACCATCTGAAGTTTAATCACTGCCAACTGTATTTCCTCGCAGAAATAAACTGATCAACCTGATTCTCCCTGCAATATGAGTAATAAATTAATTCCTTGGCTTCGTACACATTGGACTAGACAAAAATCGTGAAGGTTGTGCTGGGGTTTGCAGTGCACATTATATAAGGAACTTGGAGTTCGTAGTGGTTAGCAAGAACCACTGTGTGGGTTTTATGTATTTTTTTAAAGTATGCTTCAAAATACACCCTAATATTACATTTTAAAACATTGCTGCTCACTAATACTAGATGCTTTCTGCTGAAGGAGCATGGTGACCTTATTCCAACTTTTTTCTCATCTGTTTCATTCCTGCTTGCTTTCTCCTGTTGGATCTGCATGAAGGTAAAGATATATTTGCAGATGCCTTGCTATGCCTCACAGTCGCATATAATTGAAAGAATGGATACACCAGCCACCGCAATGCCTCTTACTAAACTTCATAGTGACGTCAGTTTACTGGAAATACACAGCGTCACTTGGTCTCTTTTTTTAACACAGACCGTAGATAAGCATAGGTAAAGTGGTTAATCTAAGCCCAGCTGTCTTAAGTACACAAAACCTCTGCTCAGACCTCTCTAAGCAAGGATAGATGTGAGAGAGAAACAAGCTCCAGAGAAACCTTCTGAGGAATCTTTTCTCTCTAGATTGTTTCTTTTATGAATTTGCATTTCAGACTCCCATTTCTGTTTTTCTCTGTAGGCGTCCTGCTTCCGAAGGCACAGCTCTGAGAGAGGGAAGTAGACTGCCAAGTGTCCAGGACTTCAAGTGGAGAGTGGACGTAGCTATATCTACAAGGTATAAAAGAGAATCCTGCGTGACCCTGGAAATTATTTTTCCCAAAGTTAAACTGACTTCTTGTTCTGCTTAAAAATGTTAAGTGTTAAAATGTATCTTGCTGTTAGGGATTTGCATGTAGCATTACATGGATACAGTGTGGAAGTCAGGTTATATACAGGTTACTGCTGGTAACATGGTCCTGCCAACAGGCTGCTGCTGCCTCCTACTACTGATACTTTTTAGGCTCCTTATTTGTTTTGATCTCTCAAACTTCTGTGCTAGAAACATTTTATTCGAAGTTTGAGTCTTTCTCAATATTTTAAAACTTAATGGAGCTGATACAACTCCACAGGTCCTCAGAGATGACGGAATAAATCAGATAGAGCCTCACGCAGCCAGCCAAGCTCTCAGTTTCACTGGCGCAAGAAAGGGAAATCATCTATTCAACTTCTCAAATAGACCGTCATTTGTATGTTGCACATGTGAAATAAAAGGACATTCCATCACCTGTACAATCTGCTGTAGACTCTGCAAAGAGAGGCTTCAGAATAGCACCTTTACACTGCCAGAGTTATGCAACTGGTCATTGATCTACCTCCTAGTTTCTTTCACAAAACAGGAGTAGAGACCTTTGGGATCATCCTGTCTGTGCCTGTAGTGAAAAGCTTCTTGCCATCTGCCATGGCAGAGGCAGCTAGGGGACGGAGCTTTGGCTAGAGCCAGAAGGAAACAGAAGCCTCTTGTCTGTGCTGTTCTTGGTCTTTGTCTAGTTCTAACCAAGACGCATGGGGGTGAAAGAAATTGGAAGATGATCCAGTAATTGTCAGTAGCATAAATTGTTAGCGTGAGGGACTTCATACTGCATTCATGACTACCTGCATCCGAGGGAGAGCGTAGTCTGTTTGCTGCCATCGTTGAGAGGCCCATGAGGTAATCAGGGATAGTCTTCCTGAAATCAAGAAAAAAACACTCCTAAGTGAAAACTGTAATGGCCACGAGCTACTAGTTCAGGTGACTCTCACATGAGCAATGCTGTAAGCACCACACAGGTATCGTTATGCAGCAAGCATCTGTACCTATAGGAGAGCAAAAAGTACAGATAAACATCCTCAGGCACAATGCTTGCTAGCTCCAGGCAAATCCTATGATTTGTTTTTCAAACAACGCAGGAGCAATACATTGTCCTCTCCTATTTTCCTTCCTCTTATTTTCCTTTCCAGTCAACTTACCCCCTGGGATTTCTTGTTTATCATCCAGCAACAGCCTCTGCGAAGAGGTATGGCTTCTGGCTGTAGCGCCTGTCAGTACCTGAGCAGGCTTTGGCAGCATTGATAGAAGCTGCACAGGAATGACTCATTTCCTCTCATTGGGTCATCGAATAAAATAACAAGCCACAAATTTAGGATGAATACTGGAAGAGCTTGATTCCCCAGAAGAGTTGGCAGTTGAAAGTATGAAGGGATGGAAAGGATTAATGCAACATAGTAAACTGAGTAAGAAAACTGTGCATCATTACTAGCAGTACTTGGTCAGCTCTTATCCCTGTCATAGTTCTACTAAACTAATTATTGTGTAAAATGAAAATGCTCCTATACTGGCAGTTACTAAACTATTAAAAAAAATTTTAGTCTCAATACTGAGGTAAATTGGACAGGACTCATGTTCTATGTCAAGCTTAGATGGACACCTTAAATTGTTACTGTACAGTGCTGATGTCTGTTGTGGTAATACTAATAAGATAAATAATTTCAGTTCACTGGCCCGTGCACTTCAACCATCCATTCTAATGATGATGAAGCTTTCAGATGGGACAGCTCATCGCTTTGAAGTAAGTCTGATTACCGCAATAAATAAAGAAGAAATCACTTGAAGTTCTTTTTAGAAAATTGAATTACTATTTAAAATATTAAAGCTTTTGTGAACGATGTGTTATCATCGTTGGCTTGCTTTGGAATCCTTCACATTCAGGGTAGACGCATACAATACATAACGAAACACCAACCAAGATCATTTCGTACCTTGTTCCTACACACATTTTGCTGAAACCTCATTTGTTAGAAGAATATTAGTTACTGAAGAGCACTGTTGCGTAATATCTGGTTCAATTAAAAATTATGGTTTTGTTATCAACTGTAACCTTCAGACCTGATGGTGGCTCTTGAGGGCAGGGAAGTTATGTAACATATGATACAGACCTCCTACATGTGGTAGAGAACGGTAACGTTCTCTTCTGTGGCAGAGGTAGGTTTTTTATTTTTCTTCAGTACAGTTGTTGCTGCTGGAAAGAAAGTTAAAAAACCTCTTCGCTTTTTACATCAGAATTAGTCAGTGGTGGTATTTATGACACTGTGCGTAAAGGCTTGCTAGAAGATGGCATAAATTCTTCCATATTTTTAACCTTTGAAATGGAATGCTATTTGTTCTATAAATAACATGGTGGTGCGTACGGGAATTCAGTGCACAGCAGGCATTGTTACATTTGAACTCTGTAAAGGTTTTGGCTTCAGTTCATGTGTTAGTAGCTATTGAGGAAGGCATAAATTCTGTGCTACGTTGCGAAGTGTGGAGGGTGTCACTTCACAGAAGATCCAATTCACCCCTCTGTGGACAGTCCAGCTGAGAGCATGTCATAGGCTCTGAGGTCTTCCATGGAACTTAAATGATGCCATGGACTTCAGGTTAACGGTTTACAGCAGGGCAAGTTTCACTTGTGAGAATAAAAGCTGGTGTATACTCTCTGTTGTTTAGATTTAGGGCTTTATTTCCTGGTATATAATGTTAAATCTTGGTGGCATTGTTCCTGTTCAGTTTGGTTTTAGGTTATTTTTGTTGTAAGTCTGTGGAAGACCCTTTGCTATTCTGCAGTGGAGGTGTGTTGGTGTGCCTGCCCAGTACGTGCAGAAGTGCAGATACCCGATAGCAAGCAGCATGCTTCTCTTAGAATCAGCTCTTGGCTGCTGCTTAGATCCGAATGCCAAAGATCTGGCTGTAAGCACGATTTCTGTATCTGATGAGTGGTATTCCCACAGTTAGTGGCTCTTTGGGATAAACCTGTGTTTTGGTTCAAGGTACCATACACAAGGAAATATCACCCTCATCTCTTCGGTTTCCTTCCATTCAGACCCCTTCAGAATGTCCTGCTAACAGGGCTTATCAAAGATACTAAGTCTAGAAGATAATTCTGCTATGAACAGTATTAAAATGTGTATGTCGCAGGGAGAAGTTGCACTCTTTGGTATCTTAGGTTTGCTTTGGTTTTTTAATCACAGTGTGATTTCTGACAGTGAAGATTTTTTAAAAAGCAATGTGAATTGCAGTGTTTCGAGTCTTGTTGTATGTATGTTGAAAGTGAAAAGGACATGATGCCTTTTTATGCATTTCTGATGCACATGGGAAATGCAAATCAGATGTTAGATTCCTCTCCCATAATTGATATTTGTGCTGCAGGAGGCAAAAGGATGACAAGGGACTCTGCCAAATGAACTGCGAGTCTTTAGTGTAGTCAGAGTAGCAGAGTAAATTAGGCAGTGCTCTGCAGAGCAGCCTGGGACTAGCCAGACTGTTGCTGATACTCACGTGAGCACGTGTGTTTGTGTGCTGCGCTAATGTTAATCTGTGTCACCCAGTCTGTGCCTGTGCTCAGACGACGTGGTTCTCTGTCTTAACAGATAATAGATTGCCATCCATTTGGCTTCTCAGGCTTGAAATGGTAAAGTCAAGTCCATCAAGTCTCCCGCACAGCTGAAAATATTTTGTGTATTAAATCAGAATCTTTTGCCTTCCGTGAACAGACAGTGCCCTGTCCTCTTTGCTCTGAGGCTGCTGCCAAGCCTCTTGCTTTGAGGGTCAATTCCTTTCCCCTGCCAGTCTGGACAAGCAGAATATCTGGAATTTGTTGCTTGAGAATTCTGTAGGCTCCATGACCTTCCAGGTGGCTTTATCTTTCTTCCAGTCCACGACTTCCTTACTTCACCACAGCAGCCACCATTTTCCATTCTGGAGTACTTCTTTCTCACATCAGACAGTATAGAAAATGTACTATGTACCTGTTATTTCTGGGTTTTCCCACTCTCCTTTTTCACCCAGATGATTTAGCTGAATTAACTGAATTTTATTAACCTCAAATCCTTTGTCTTAAGTCAATTTAAAAAAAAGTAGAATTTTAAGAGAGTTTGGGCTGACACTGTCCAATATTCCCTCTCTGTAGGCATGCCCGAGTCAAAGTTCCTGAGATGTTTCATATTTTCTAACGTGAATATTCTGTTTCAGGTGCCGGTTGCAAAGTTTCAAGAACTGAGATACAATGTTGCCCTTATACTGAAGGAAATGAATGATTTGGAGAGAAGGAGCATACTGAAGATCCAGGACTGAACACTTTTAAAGTGGGAGTTTATAGAACAGATCTGAAACCCTCAGTGCTTTGTGAATAGCAAAGCAGGGGACCATCACCACTTTGCCTGTCTGAACTGTAACGTAGCATTTATGATGTCTGCTGTAAATATTTTTTTGGATTCAAGTATTAAAAGCACAAGCTCTTTTCATAAGACTTAGGAAAAACAAAAAATATATCTATGAAAAAGTACAATGCATTTTTGCATGATTCATCAAAACATTTTTTTAAATAACTATCTTAATAGATGTAAGAGTCATTTATTTCTGATTATGATTCATCACTCTTAATTATTTTTGAAAGCCTGCTACCGGAAGCCCTATCAATGTATATCATAAGAAAGCTCTGCAGTATCTCAAATAAATAAAGGAAAAAAACCAAAAAACAACCCACTCCTGTGCTCTAGTATGACAAATCTGAACTTGAGTTTTGCATAAGTGAAATTGCTGTCTGGCTTCTCACGAAGTGACTGAGGTATAGCTACAGCTACTTACAGTCTAATTTAGAAGAAAATTGGAAGTCTGTGGATCAGAACTAATTCCATGGAACTGCAGAAGTGGTAAGGTGCAATCTAAGTCTTCATCTGGATGATCAGGATGGGCTAAATAGCAGTAATCACATCAGTTTCTAACTGGAAATGCCTGCCTCTTCCTTCATGTATTTTCCTGTACGTTCAATGTGAATGGAATCATCTGACTTATTATGAGGCAGAAACTTCTGCCACTGCAATGCGAGTGAACAGCAGGAGGCAGTAGCCTTGTAGACCACTACAGCTACGTACTCATCAGTGGTGCAAGTCAGACCCCAGGATGAAGAGGCTGCGTACAGCCTCTGGGATGAAAGTCATGGGTATGAAGACATTGAAGCCCCCAGGTCAAAAAAACTTAAACATAGGCTAAAGTTCCCTGAACTGGTCAGGCAGTTGGACTAGATGATGGTCCTAGCTGTCTTATAACTGAAATATTCTAAGTTACTCCTTTGCCCCATGATTAAACCTTGGAGGAACTCCCTTAAATTGAAGCATATGTTTTACATCTTATGTAAAGGCCATGGGACCACAACTGTGTCCCTGAGAGCTTTGCCAAAAAAGGACACATTCCTCAGTCATTGCCTGAGTGAGTTTTTCCCCCAGCAGCAAAGATACAGAGCCTATGAGCAATGGCCCAAAGACAGCACAGGAGTTTTCTGGCTGTCAAAGGTAGTTTGGAAAGCACACGCCACTGCCGTTGTTAAGCACTGGCTTGTTCTAGCTGCTTTCAGGGTTTCTACCTCACGAGTCCCACCTCTACTTCTTCCTCCCATTTTTTTTGTGATTGTAGAACTTGCCTTTATCTCCCTCACTCCCTACAGAAAACTACTGAAATTAAAATCATGGGTTCAGGAGGCCTTTTACACTCCCACAGTTGTTTGTGTGGGAAAGGATGACTTGGTTCTTGGATTTTAAGACTCACAACAGGCATAAAAAGATTTCATTGTCATACTTTTTAAGAGAAGACTTCTCTGACAGCAGTCCATACCAATCTAAAGACAGCTAAATAGCTGTGGTTCAGAAAGCTTTTAAAACCTCCACAAGAATGTGTCCTGTAGTTTCAAATAAACCTGTCAGCCATGATTTCAAACTGTTCAAAAGCTGCATGTTCCATTTGCTGTCTTTGTAGGCTCCTCGTCAATAACTTCCAGGTTTGATCAATATTGCATCTTAACTACTGTGGTCAGGTCACATCAAAGCACATAAAGAATTATTAGCTCCTTGTGTCCTCCCAGCGGGGTGGGGGAGAGAATCGAAAAGGAAAAAAAAAATAGTTTTTCACCACCCAAAGCTGATGCTCAGCTAGTTCCCAAGCTGCCCTGCCTTCTGGCCAACCCCGCCGTTACATACTGGGCATGACACCATCTGGTATGGAATATCCCTTTGGCCAGCTGGGGTCAGCTGTCCTAGCCGTGTCCCCTCCCAGCTCCTTGTGCACCCCCAGCCTTCTCGTTGGCAGGGCAGTGTGAGAAGCTGAAGAGTCCTTGACTGCTTGGCAACAACTAAAACATCAGTGTGTTATCAACATCACCCCCCTCCTAAATCCAAAACACTGCACTATACCCACTGCTGGGAAGAAAGTTAACTCTGTTCCTGCCAAAACCGGGACACTCCTGTAACTTCAGTGGGCTGTATATTGCATTAATGTAGTGTTTTCTTTTTTGGTTTTGTGAAACTTGTTCGTCTTCTTTCTGAAATTACATTATCACAAGCTGTGAAACAAAACATACATTCTTATGTTCCTTTGTATAACCTTTCCCTTCTGAATGTTCAGGTTTATGTGGTTTCAAACTGGAAACATATCTCAGCTGAGACCATAAGAAAGGTCTTTGGACAAACGGAACACTGTGTGGCTGTAAAATGACTGACTGCTCAAGACATCTCCAAAGTATTTTTTTACTGCTCAGAGTAGAAGAATCCATAAATACCTTTACCTTATAGGCAGAATATAATCATTCAGGTGTTCTCCTGTAATAGCAGTTGCCCGTGTTCTCCAGAAATTGAAAGGCTTCCTGACTGTTTTCCTCACGTTCTCTGTAAGGGGTGATCCACCTCTTAGTCTCAAGTTTGTCTTGCCACGTGTAAAGCAGGAGTTTGCTGTAATTTGAGGTTTACTGTGCTCACTGAGGGGTACTTACACACTTGGGATTTTCATTCCTCTGTACTTAAAAGTTAATTTGGCCTTTCCTTCTGACAGAGCAGTAAAACAGCAGTTGTCACCAAGATGGCTAGTGGGAGTGGCTAGTGGATAGCTCCCCAGTTTTGATAAATTAAGAGCCTTCAAATTATTGTTAGGTTTCTCAGAACTTTATGGTGAATTGTGTGTTAAATATTAGTTCAACACTGAAATACCTTCTTAATTCACAATTAAAATACCCTGGAATTTGAATTCCACTGAATTTCTGACTGTAGCCCTTTCATTCCAATAAAGAGCAAAAGTAACCTGCTAAGAATCTGGGTATGCCTGAACAGAAATTATTTTAACTCACTGGGTTTGGTTACACTTCAAGGACACACTGTGAATCCCCCTTTCTGTGTCACGCGGTGAAAGATAAACCCCAAATGGGATGCTCACTTTGTCGGTCCCAAGGTCTTGTCAAGCTGATCACTAGTCACTCATCAATTAGGAAGGTAGGAGGTTTGCGTGGGAAGGGCGCTGTTTTTTTCTTGCTACACGCTGTTCATGGCTCAGCAAGCACCTTTTGCAGGTTCCACTGGTAGTTTTCCCTGAAAAACAAACACCAGTGACCCAGTGGCTTTCTCTGTTTGATGGTGCCACACATTTATTTAAACCAGATAATATATTTGTGAATGCCTTCATTCTGGCGATTTTCTAACCATGGCGTATGGACATACATTGCCCCATTACACATTTTCTTTTATTTCCTTTATAGAACATTATGACTTTTCTTTCAAGATTAATGTGTCAAAACATATTTAAAATAGAACTTGATTGTTCTTCAATGTAAATCATGTGTGTATAATAGCAGAGATGCCCAGTGCATCCAGTAGCCGTCACAGTAGGCAGAATGCAAAAGGAGAGTTAAAGGTAGTTGCCAGAAGTCGTTCAGAGATTCAGTAGCAAAATGTCGCAGCACTCGCATGTCTTCATTTCCTGTTCTCTAACTGTAAGTCAGCGCAGCTTCCTGACGTAATGGTTAGGCCTCCCTCTTGTTTGTTTTGGGTTTTTTCTTTCAACTGGCTCAACTCCGTGGGCCATCAGTCCAAATCCGTTCCTGCCTATGGACTGTTACAGTGTGTGCAGAGCACTTGGAAATAAAAAGCCATCTGTGGCTGTATTTGTGATGTGACTTTTCACATCCCTGCTTCCAAAGGAGCTTTGTCAGCATGATGAGTAGGTCAGAATTTCACACTTGGGTTAGCTGTGATTGAGAGGAGAAAGAAAGAGGTTTGTTGGTTGTTTTTGTGGTCTCAAAGTGCGACGCAGATTATAGCTCCAGAAGAAGGCTGAAGAATGTAGTCATGCTCTCATACTGCCTGTTATGTCAGCCATTAACTGCTGGAAGAAGATCAGTATTGTGCTCGTTGTCATTAAAAGGGAGAAATTAAACTTCCCTTTGTAGAAAAATCATACAAGGGAGATGTGCTTTTGCAGAGTGAGTCACCTCCTAGCTTTAACTTCTGTTTAACTGAAGGATGAATCCGTTCTTGATCTCATGAACAATGCAGGTAGGTAGGGGCTGCTGGGGTGGTTTTTTTTCTTCTTTCTAATCAAGTACACCTCATGACCCACTGCCGCTCCAAGTCCATGAATATATGTATGAATGTATGAAAACTCCGTGCTTGCAGGATGTGTTATACAAAAACACTCCAGCATGTCCAGATTACGTATGTTCAATTTACACAGCGGTTTTTGCTAAAGCAGTCTTTGCAGAGCCGGGCCTGATGTCAGAATCAAATATTTTGTAGTTGTTTGACTTCTAGTGAACAGTAAATTAGTATCTTGGCTTTAAAGTATTTTGCCGTTAGTGACTGTACGGCTCACTCTGTACCTGTCACACCCCACAAAGTACTAACATTTACCAAACACCACACATACCAGGAACTAGCAGAGGCAGAACCAGCTGGTTTCTCCCCTAAGAAGTCGCAGAGTTGTTGCCCATAGGCCATACATGATAAGGTCTTAACTGTTTTCTGGCTTTGGATAAAGGTCTGTGCCCTGAGCCCTCCTAAGCACACAGCTTCCACCACGGGAGCAGCCCATAAGCACAGCTGCCCTTTTCTCTTGAAACGTTTCAGCCACGTCCCTGCTGGTGTAAGAGAATTCCCAGAAGTACATTTCGCAGTGCTTTTTTGAGACTCATTTCAGTCCCAAGTGATCAGACTGCCAGCTAGCCCTGCGGATGCCTTCGTACATTGTAAATAGCAACTGTAGAAGTTCCTTTCAGAGCACAAATGTTGGTTATATTTTCTATGATAATCTATTTCCATCCTCTCTCTTGAATTCCTGTGCTGCTAGAAACCTTCCCTTTATACCATGGCTTACCGCTTTAAGTGTCTGCTATGTAACTATGTAAATACCGGTGGCGTATCCCTGATAGAGAGATTGTCATTGCATTGCTACTGGTAACCAGTGGTTATGTCACTTTCCCTCGCTTGAATAGGCTTTGACTCATTGTGGTTTTCAGGGCAATGGTTATAAAATAACTCACTGAGGGGTTGCCGAGACTATAGTTTTGCAATAGAGACAACTGTCAACCTCAAGCCTACAAGAAAGAAATTTTTTCTTCTTTTTTCTCTTTTTCCTTTTTTTTTCTTTTTTTAAGTTTTTTTTTTCTGTGGTAGTGTGAGTTTTTCTTGCATGAGAGCTTGGAAAACGCGAAGTTTATGCTAGTGAGCTTGAGTCTGGTGGGAAAACTGCACAGGTCTGAGCACAAATGCTAGTTCTTTCTAATTCTTCTGAAGCATTGCTTAACTGAAATTTTCAGTGCTTCAGTCGTCCTACCTTTCTTTGAATTATTTGGTGGCAGGCTGCGCTATACTTTGGATTATTGTCTGACTTAAGCAATGACAGAAAATTACTGAAACCAGCGGTTATTCAATTAACCTTTTTCTTGTTCTAATTAACGGACCTGCTTGGGAACAATAATTAGATGATGAAGTTTGGGGGTTTGTTGTTTTTTTTTTTAAATAGATTCTCTAGCCCTAGTGATGAGGGCCAAATTTGTGGCAGGTGCAAAATATCTTAGTGTCATAGGAATCAAAAACAATTGAAGAGTCCGATGGCTGGCTTCTGTTTCCAGGTATATATCTGACTTCCTACATAAGCTTAAGGATTGCCTCCACATGGACACATAAACATCACAAAATTAGCCTTCATTATTAAAGTGTATATTATTAAGATATAAAATCCAGAATTGAAGTGGGTTTAAATTAGTTTTTCACTTTAAATCTAAGTTCATCTGAACTTTCTCAAGTATCCTCTCCACACAAGGTCTTACAAAAGTCACGTTACCTTTCCTTTCTTCCATCCTTCGTCGTGTCCATTCAAGCCCCGTAGGTAGGGCTTGTCCCTTAATACCTGCTGAGCTTACACAGTCTAAGCTGGGGAGTCCAGACACTTCTGTAAGTAAGAAATGGAAAATTAATTCCTTCATCCCCTCTCTCGAGCTTTGCGAGGAGGCCAATAGTGCCAGTGATAGGGCATCCTCAGAAATTTCAAATTCTGTAGCAGATTTTAAGACAGCGTGAAAAGCGTGCTATATTTTTGGAGTATTCGCAAAAAAAAAAAAGTGTATTTATCATGGACAGCTGGAAACTGCAACTGGAGATCTGCACAGAACTGCAAACAAACAGAAAATCAGACAACTTTTGAAACAAACAGCTGTTTCCGTTCCATGGTAGCACAGGTAACTTTCTCCCTAGGCTACATTTAGCACAAACGGTTACACAACGCGTACAGTCCTTTCATATAACGAAAACTGGTGGGAACGTGCAGATGGACGCGGTCGGCACAGCCGGTCTTGAAGAAAGCGCAGGCGCTCGCACGGCATGTGCCGTGTTACCCAGGGCCTGGCGCGGGCAGGCGTACCTGTGCCACACGCCACGCGACCAAAGAAACTGCGTTTTCCTTCTAACGTTCTGGTTATTGTCCTAAAAGCGCGATTAGCTGACAACGAAGTAGGTTCGCTGCTACGTAGACGCGCTTAGCGAGAGCGACTGACTGTGTAACTACAGCCCTGAAAACGCCAGTTCTAGCAGAAAACGGCATTCTCCTTTCCCAAAATCGCTTCGAACTGCTATTTCTTTTGTATTCCCAGCCGCAGGAGCGCACTCAGCTCCCCCCGTGCCGCCACTGCAGACCAGCGGGTCAGACCGAACTTCCACCACAGCGCGCCGGGGGGAAACGGCTCCCGGTGGGTGCCCGACCCCGC
Source organism: Psophia crepitans (assembly GCA_013399095.1). NCBI lineage: Eukaryota > Metazoa > Chordata > Aves > Gruiformes > Psophiidae > Psophia > Psophia crepitans. The sequence goes on along the minus strand of VWZZ01007084.1, from coordinate 2,987,590 downwards.
AGCGCCCGCGGGTGCGCAGCGCCCGGGCCGGGGATGATGCGGGCTGGGTGAGAGACCTACCGAAAGGACAGCGGTA
>VWZZ01007084.1:2900695-2986064 GCA_013399095.1 Psophia crepitans | reverse complement strand
GCCGGGCGCAGCGTGGCCCCGGTGGCCACCGCGAGGGGCGGAGGAGCCGCTCCCGGCAGCCGGGCGGGCGGGTTCCCGCGCCCCGTCGGTGCAAACGGGGCTTGTGCGGGGAAAGGTTCCGGCGCGGCCCTTTTAAGGTGGCTCGAGCCAACGCTGCGCGGTAAGAGGGGATTAAAGGCGAGGTGTCACGGGTAAGAGTTTCATCTGAATGAAGGAGCATCCGGACAAAACGTGCAGCCTTACTCCGGGGCACGTCACGTCCCGGTGCTACAACGCGCGGTGCGTGTCACCAGCCCGCTGCTTCTGCACCGCCGGGCCGCTCCCTGGCCCTTGGGATTGCCACTTGTTTTCCTGCGTTGGGCTATGGCATGAAAAGAGCCTTTTACGGATCATTTAAAAACTTCGATGCTAAAAAATTTCGAAACTCCTCCCTCCAGCATGACAGCCGTCCTCCTGCCGCCCTACGTGGCTGCTGGATGTCTCCGTCAGCCTCAGTCCTCAGTCGGGGCTGGAATGCACTGTGCGAGCATCTCGGCGTTTATTTATGCGATGTTCCTGCCGTTACGTAATACGTAGCTGACGTTTTGGCTGGAGTTGCCCAAAGAGGTTTCCAGATTTCCTTTAGTACATAATTCTTTTAAAACTGGAGTATTTTGTGGGTTTGTACAACTTGGAAGTGCCAACATGTGTTTATTTAAAAAAAAAAAACTAAGGAAAAAATCTTATATAACTAATTTTTAATTTACCTCAGTCAACCAATTTTTCTGTTTCCTACAGCTCCAAATGACCACTTGCTCTACAGCAACCGGTCCCAGATAAACTCTACTCTGAAAGCTTGTGAAGACGCGTTGCACGATGCAGAAACAGCGTGCAGGCTCCAACCATACTGGTTGAAAGTAAGTTCTGACTCCAACTGTACTTTGTTTTAAAACCCTGACGGTACCCTGACAGCAAACCGTTAGAACAGTCAGACAGCTGAATCTGAGGGAGGATTTAAGTCCTGTAATTTCTTGGACTGCTGTGATTACAGACATTTGACTATGATATTCTTGAGCTTCCTGGGGTGAAGGAATAGAGTGATAATCCTGGAGGACGAGCTAACATTGTCATTGACCTGGATGAATCTCAAGTTCATGAACTCTCTCTAAAAACTGAATGCTCTGCTTATATTGTTCTATAAGGACGTAATGACTGTTTTAGTCGATTAATGCAGGGCAAGTAGACTTCTCAAGATCTGTTGGGCTCAGGTGATGTGAGACTCATACTGGCTTGAGTCGGAGAATATACCAGTTCTGCCTGTACGTTTTCAGAAACTTTGTGGCTAAAAATCCAGGCACTGGTGGTATAAGAGATGGTTACAGGGATTTTCCTTGCCTAACTTTTTCTTCTCCAGAAAGATCTTTTCTAATTTCATCATTTTTATTGCATTTTCTCATGATAAAAGAAGAAACGCTGCAACTGTGGATGTGTTTCATTGCAGGGTCACCTAAGGAAAGGACAAGCATTAGCTAATCTGGGGAAAACAGAAGAAGCTTTAAGAGAGTTTCTATTCTGCCTTGCTCTAGATACTGGGAACAAGACGGCCAAGTCTGAGGCACAAAAGGTGAGTTCCCTAAATCATCTGGAACTGCGTTATTGTTTTCACTGGCCTTTCATAAGGAGGATAAGAATTTTTCTTCCCCTTTCCCCTCTCTCTCATTACTGCAAAGAGCTGGATGGAGACACCTCTCCAGACTGTTGTTCAGATTTGATGTATGTGTACTGCTTACTTGAAGATAGGGAGGCAGCAAGAAAACATACTCAGCAGGCGCTACGTGGAAACAGTTACTCACAGTGTTAGCATCAGCAAGTTTGAAGTAAAGCTGAATTGTCAATAATTGCCTCCCACAGACTATTGTGATTCTTTATAGTCAAATTTCTAATCTGTCTCCTAGCCTGGCGATGTGTTACCGATGACAGAGTGCAGAAGAGGGGGAGTTGCTATTGAGTGTTGTATCAGGCCATTGACTGGCAGAGTGCAACACGCAGCACCCGTCAAACTCCACTTGGGAGCAGCAGCTCTCTTCTTACCGCCGGTCGTGCTGTGCGGAGTATAGTGTGTGCAGGAGGCGTGAAAGGAAGCAGTCAACAAAAGAAGAGCTCTTTTAAAGTAGTTTTTAAAGGTTGCTAATAATTAATGCTAAATAAGCGACTAAACGGATCTGCGGTGAGGTGCTTTTTCAGTAGCAGTAAAAGATGTGGTGTGTGGATTCTTAAATGGCTTTTGTGAAGACCGCTCTGTTTTGCACACCCCTCAAACCTGATTTCCTGTGAGTCAGTGAGTGTTTTGACATTTGATCATTTTTTTTGTTGTCGTAGCTAAAGAGCTCAGCGTCACAGTGATAGCTTATGGTAATAAAATTGTAATAGTTCCATTTTCCTTGTAGTGAATTTTGTTTTATGGCAGTGCATTCGCACTTTTCTCCCTCACTGGTGGGATGGGAATTCTGGGGTTTGTGTGTGCTGTAATATGGGAGGCTTTCTAAGAGCACAGTGGAATGCTTACAGTAAAGCACTGTTCGTGACTGTAACTGAGACAGTGTAACCTGGGTGGCTGCAGTGAATCAAATTTTTATCTCGCTTCACATATGGTTGAAAATGTCATCTCCCGCGAGTTTTTTGTCACTGATATTTGCGAGTTTTGGTTGGTTGATTATTTTTTTCCTCAGTGTGCTCCACGCAGTCTTTCACTGTCATTGTGTCATGATTTGTTCTCATAGTCACGCTGGGAGACTTCCTGTGCGTTAGAGCAAAAAGAGCAGGAACAAATGGATGTGTTTCTAAATTCTGACTCCAAATAGCCTTATCCAAGATACCTAATTTCTGAGCAGTGGGGTTCTGAGAAAAACTAGGCTTCTTACGGCTGAAAGAATTACTCATGCACTCATCAGGCAGAGTTCATCCATGATGCAATATTCTACTGGGTCATTTCCAAGGCTGTTTGCATAACAATGACATGCTACATTTTACCAATTTTTTTGGGTGCAGCTGTGATGTTCTGCTTGTATTAATTGTCTGTCCACATTAGTTCTGACGTAGTGTGATCCTGTGGAATCCTTTCTGGCTTTAAAAAGAAATCTTAGCTGTCATGTGGCTTCCTGAAGCATCAGCAGGATCACCTCAGTAGTACATTGAAATTAGTTTTTGAAGCGTGAATCTTCCATTCAGCTCTGTTTCTCTCCTTAAATAAGCTTCTGAAAAGCTACGCCATACAAGTGGCTACAAGCTGCTACTTGAAACAGATTCACTTATTTTCTGATAGCAAATAAAGAAATAGCTTTTTTCTACTGCCTACATTTTTTGTATTCTCACGTAAGTGAATTAAAAATAGCTGCAGTTTCCAATATCAGAGGCATTTACTTAACTCAGCTTGGATTAAGCCTGTGAGATGAGTGCTTTTTGTAGTAGTAAACTCCAGTGAAAGCTTCTGAGGTGCAGCAAAAAGCATGGGTAAGAAAGATGTTAGTAACTTCTGGTGAGCTCTGAACTGTAGGTCAAAGAGGACAAAGGCATGTGTGTGTCACATCAGAGAATGGTGAATAACTTTATGGGCTGATTTAACTCTGAAAATGTCTCTTGCTGTCTGTTTGGCCTGTATTGCTTTAGCTCTTGCACTTCTTTCTGTTCTTACCCTAGTTTAAAGGGCTTTTTTAATATGGTTTTAACAAAATCAAGGATGCTTCTTTTAGCTATTCCCTTACTTGCTTTTTCATTTAGAGGTTCCAAGGAAGGAACTAAGCAGTGAAGTATTCTGTTTTATATCACAGCTTCTACTTAGTTTGTTTTCACTCATCCCGGGAAATGCTCAGGAACACTTACCCGATATCCTGCAGCTGTTGTCACATCACTCTAGATTAAAGGGGAATCTCCTAAATTCAGTGGGATCTGGAGGCACCAGCCATAACCTACAGAGGTTGCTCAAGGTAAAGATCGAGTCTGATGTGTGGTTCTTAATTTGTTGTGTGTTCTATGTTCACATTGGGAAGCCGCCTCTCCTTTTCACCTCTGGGAGACAGGAGGATACATTTTTCTGAGACTTTTACTGAGTTTCAGCAGATACAAACCAATGTTGATTTACTGAAGTCTCTTTGTCTGACTTCTTTTTCCTTAATAGAAGTCCTCTGTTGTTGTTCTGATAAATTTTATGCCCGAATTAAGTGGGTTCTATTCCTGCAACTGTCTTTAGCTCTTCCAAGTAGTTGGTAGTGGGAAAGGGCCTCTGAAGGTTGCATTAGATGCCCTCAAAAGCTGTGAAATGCTAAAATCTAGGGTTTCAGCTTGAACAGTAACTGATGATGTCAGTGGCAAAGTCATCCTGCATTCAGACGCGGTGCACTGCTTAGAGGTTATTGTGGAGCCGCATCAGATCTATTGGCTGCTCCACGAGTTTGGTTCCACAGCCGTAGTTTTGTAAGTGGCTGTGGAGGTTTATGTTGATGGGTTTGTAAGGACCACTTTTGCTTCACCGCAACCTGAGCTTTGAGGAGAGGTTTTTGCACATACTGTGTAGGAGAACTTCACCAGTCCTTACAAACAAAAAGGGTAGGTTTTGAGCAGCCTTGCTGAGACTGATAAGAACAGTCAGTGACATTGCCTTCTGGAGAGGCTATCAGGATATCCTAACAATAAATCCTTTTGTATGACCCTTCTGCGAAGTCACCTGAGGGACAGTTCACTCATCTTTCTGCGTGTTACACATCACCACAGCTCCTGATCACAATCCACAGTATCTGCTTTCAGGTTCATCTGGGGAGTTGATGTGACAAGCTGATAGGTGATGTCCATGTCCTGGCTGCTCACAGGTTGTTCTGTAGCCATACCGGGATAAAGACTGATAGTTTTATCATTTGTGAAAGAATCTGTCTTGTTAAAGGAAGCTCTGTGCATTTTCTCTGTTACTGTGTGTGCTTATACTGCTTCCTTAAAATAAACAAGCATTGTTCTGGTTGTTTTGATGGCTGATACCATCCTTATGGTACAAACAAAATGCATTTTTCCATAGGTTAAGTGATAACAATATATTTAAACTGAGATCTACCCACACTTATGCCTGCATCAAGTTTCATGACCAAGCTATAAAGCCACTCATAAAGGCTGAAAATACTCAGTGACGTGGTGGGGCTGGGGGGGGCAGTGGGAGGGGAAGTAGTTCACTTTTTTCCTGCACTAAAATCTGGCCCTGCAATTCTCAAACTGTTGCTTCTTGACCTGTAAAGTCCTTCCTGGTAATCCATACTATTAAAGACCTGTGATGGGTTTGGGGTTTTTTTCTTACCAAGTGTTGGAAGGTTGGTCTAACGTCAGTCCTCTCTTCATACAGGTAAATGTGGAACAGAAAAAGGGTTTGCCCATTCAAGAGGAACCAAACGTAACTGCTTCTGGTAGTTTGAGGAAATCTATACAAATTACAGAGATCAAAAAGGACTGCTCAGAGGAGGAGAACAAACTCACCTCCCTGCCAGAGTCTGCCTTCCTCCTTTCTGAGAAGTGCAGCCTCCTGAAAAGGAAGTGCTGCTCAGAGGAGATGCGAAATGCCGAGGTACCCTGCAAGCTGATGAAGAAAGGTACATTTAATTATGCATGGCATACGTTCCATGACATGCAATCAGTGGGAATTTTGCTTATATAGAACTTAGAAGAAGAGGGTCCGGATTATACTTTAGCTTTTATATTTTCTCTTAAGCCTAATCAGGGCTTGATGTGTAATCTTTCTTGTGTGTTTAAAAAAAGGTTAGTCTTAAAAGGGGGCTAAGAAGTTTGGGTCAAGTTCTTGTTTATCAGTAGAGCTCTGAATCTTTTAAGGAACATCAAAGTTGCACATGGTCTTGGCACTTTCTGGATCAATTTAAAAAAAAGTTTATTTAAAAGCACAAAATCTGCTTGTTCATGTTAGCTGACCTTGTTTTCATGCTGTGGGATGTATTTACAGTGGTATGACAGAAGAATTTGTCTCACTTTAGACTTCCAACACTAATAAAAGATATTTTGACATTAATTGTTAATGCAAGGCTAAATTCAACCCTCTGTAAGTGGATATAATGTCATCATATTTAAAGGGAAGTATGCCGATTTGTGCCAAGGCTGAATTTGATGCTTTGCATAGAAATTATTGTAACGATGCTTAATGGTTCAGTAACTTGCAAGTATATACAATGCACATTTAAACATCGGATGCTGCTTGTAGATACATGGAATATTATTGTGTTTAAATAGGTCTGTTCAAATACATTATAATGTCTTTTGTTATTGATAGATACAGTTGATACCAAGGGAAATAGTACTGGACAACATATTCCATTTGAATTTGTGGATCCATCAGATTTGGACTGCTCCCTGTGTATGAGGTATCCACTGTTTCCTAATGGATGTCTTTAGCTTTTAAGTGATCTTTCCCTTTTATGACCTAGAGATGTTCTAGTTTAACTGGTACTTATTTTTCCCTTAGTTAAAAATTAGGTTTCATTAGAATTGTTACCCAGGGATGTGTTTCCAGACCTTTGGTTCTGAACCCTGTTGGTGAATAGGAACTTTCTGATCTGCGCTAGGCTAGGGATTGTTTTGGGAAAGGGTACGTAAGGGTTAAGCGTGTTAGTCAAGGTGCCTGGAAGATTTCCTCTCACTGCTTACACACGCCCACCCACTGACACACATAGTGCACAAAACCACGGTCTGTCCTTCGGAGGTTGTGGAGCGGTGTATGACGCCGTTATATAATGCACGAAACGGCTAAAGACACCGCGTCCAGTGAATGCTCCACGTCTGCGCGTAAGATGCTGTGTTGCTGCTTTTGCAATAGGAGGATCTTGCAAGCAAACAAGAGCGTGTTTTTCCTTCATTGCTTAACAGAGGTGTTCTGTAGCTTACCAAGGCTATCACTCCATTTGCTTGATATCTCTTCTGTTTAAAGGACAGTTATTCTTGGGGACAGCAATGACTTGATAAAAGCAGTAGTTGTCAACTGCATCTATTTTACAACTTGTTTTGTAAAAAACATTTAACTCTGGCAAATATACATGTGGGGTTCGGCTACTGACGTAGAAGGAAATATTGGGAAGGTGTTGCCCAGGGATCTTGACTCTCTGCAGTGGGTGTTGCTTAGGTTTGTCTTTCTAATTACCCAGATTTATCGATAAAGCGTGTTGGAGTTAGCTTTGTGCTGTTTTAAATTCTTAAATAGCAGATAGCCTCCTTGTGGACTTCTTTCTGAAGGCCTGTGATTTGCTTTTTGTTGTTTGTATGTGGGGAGGGGGGCTTCAATTTCTTTCAGAAAAACTGAAGCCTTTGGGGGAACGATTGCTGTGTTGTTTGATGGCTTCTGCTTGAGATAAATCCGATCTGTCCCGCTCTCCCTCTTTGTCTACAGCTGAAATGTGCTCCAAAAGTTTATACAGCTGTCAAAACACTTGATACTGCTAAGAGCAAAACTTTCCTCTAACAGAAAGCCACACAATTACTCTTAGCTGGTTTTAATAAGTCTGCGTGTTTATGATCGTTATGTTCACAAAGCATTTTTCAAGATGTTTTTAATAAAAATAATTAGCCCTACTTCCTCATCCTCTCTGTTAAATCAGAAACAGCCGGACTACAATACATTTGTAAAGGAATTAGCTCAAGGATTGCTGATGCCCTTACAGTACAGAGGATGGTGATGCTGATCTTGCAATTGCAGTCACACACACAGGCCTTGCATCTGGAAGGCTGTTAGCTTTGTAACATCACTGCAATGACGAAGGCTTGTGTTAAGGCATGCTGTCACAAGGTCTCTTTCTTGCTATTAATGCAGATCGATTATAATTATTTCCTGACGTGTTCTTCAGAAGTATTTTAGGGATTTAGTTCCTGAGATACTTTGGACTAATTACCTAGTAACCTACTGACCTGTTCACAATTAACTGCAGGAGCTGTTATTAACCTATTTGTCTGACGGAGTGGCCAAAATGTTATTGATCTAAATTCACTCCAGCAGCAAGCAGAAAATAAAAAGTAATAGTCAAAGCAACATACTGATGGGAAATGAAGGAGCATTACTCAGCAGGAGTGAAGATTTAGTTTCTGCTGTTACAATAGCTTAAAATGATGTCACGAGAAATCTTGATGTATAGCATTTCTTTCTGCAAGTCATGAGGCTTGGTCCAGGTTCCCTTAGAGCAGCGTTGCGCATCTTAACAGGAATTTCTGGTCTATCATGCTAACACGAAGTCACTACTAAGTAACTACATACGCAAACCAGTGCTTACTGAAACATCTTGTAGAATTCAGTATTTTATGTAGTTTAAAGCAATAAGGTGGCTTTGGTGCAGTGAGGTTTCAGTTTATGCAACAATTAACAGGGGTTTTCAATTATTCAGTCAAGTTGCAGTAAGATAGGTGTGGTATTTTAGATACTTATTCATATGTTCCCTTGCTTAAATGTCAACATTTATAGTAACTAATGGCATTTAATAAACTGGCTATGGCAATCTTATTAAGAGCCAATGACGTACTTAAATACACTCATCTTGTTAAAGATGCTAATAAATGTGGGTTTACATATTTATAATTTCCACATGTATAATAGAACTTAGTGTACTATTTTGATAAGCTGTAATATTTTAAAGTAAATGTATTAATTCACTTAAATTAGACAAATATTTAAGACCTTAAAATGCTTAGACAGTATGTTGTAAAATATAGTATATGCCAAATGGCTTAACTTCTAACGTTTTCTATTTAAAAAAAAAATCCCTATTATTTACATCTCCTTAAGGCATTTATTGGCAAGGAAACATCACTTTGCAATATCATGTAATCATAATAAGTAAAAAAAAAATCCTTGCATGAATATGAGTGTCACAGAGGTACCTGAAATGAAGATTAGATACTATGATACTTTGAAGACCTGGTCTTCCATACTTAAATACTTTTCTAGAAGAAACATGAACCTAATGTCACTCATTTTTCAGAAAAGCAGTCATCTGAAGGTTAAAAACTGTCTATTCCAACAGCGCTGCTTTCCAAGTCCACATTAGAGCTGGCAATAATAGTTTATTGCAATCACTTATGCAGGCTGTTACTGCAAATACCTATTTTGTGCTTAGCTCTACACATGTAAGTAAATCACATGATTTCCACGGTAATAGTTGTGCAAGTATTGCTCAACTTCATTAGAAAAAATCAGATGGTCCAACTTCTGCTTCTATTTATCATAGAGGGAAATTAGTCCTGGCTTGTTGGAAGTTAATGACAAGATTCTGTCTTACCTTCATTGGAATTGGGGCTCCTGGGCTGCCTTGCACGTTAGGCAGCAATAAGAAAGTCTGTAAGCTGATGAATAAATATAAAAGTTGGCTGAAGAAATGTAAAGCAAGGAGCAACTTTATCCCTGGAGTAGTCGGTAGTTAAATTAGTGAATGAAGACAGCTTTTTTGGTAGCAGCTTTTTCTTTTACTTTGGTATAAGGTATTGTGTTTCTGGTTTTGTGTTTTCCAATCCAGGCTTTTCTATGAACCTGTCACTACACCCTGCGGACACACCTTCTGTCTCAAATGTCTTGAGAGATGCCTCGATCACAACCCAAAATGTCCCCTGTGCAAGGAAGGGCTCTCGGAGGTATTGAAGCTTGGATTTTCTCAGCGTAAATTCAAGGGCATGGGGTAGGATCAAGTAGCACCTTCAGAAACCTTTGATATTTCCCAAGTCAAAAGAAATGTTATGTAACTGAAGGAAAAATGTGACTTTTTAGACGCTCTTGTGACTTACAAAGCATGGATAGTGTCCTCTGTTCACACCTGAGGGCCAGAACGGTACTTAGAAAAAATTGTAGGTGATTTTACTTCCCAGATTTCCTAAGACAATGCCCATAACACCGGGAACAGTTCAATAAACAACTCTTCAGTGGCAGTGCAGGCTTCAAAGATGATTTGGATTTGCTGTAGACGTAAGAGAATGGAGCTAAGAGATGACTCTCCTGTGCATAGGCACCATACGCTCTGCAGCGCTCCACATTATCTGTAACTGCTTGCGTGTGTTTTTACTGCAGTGCTTGGCTATGAGGAAGTACTGTAAAACAGTACTAATGGAGGAGTTAATAGCGAGATATCTTCCAGAGGAACTCACTGAAAGAAGAAAGATTTATGAAGAGGAAATAGCAGAGCTTTCCAAGTATGTAATCCATTTATGTAAAATCCAATCTTTAATACTACTGCCGTTAGCTGATGAATGTCTCCTGCTGCTACGGAACACGAGCTCAGGTGCTGACAAAGGAGCTTCTTTCTCCATATCCTGTGATTTCAAAGAGAACAGGGTCCAGATGAAATTGTGCTTTGAGTTAGCATAAAAACTGGACACTGTGCTAAACAATAAACAGAAGTAGAAGAAATCCAGAAGGATGCTTTATAAACAAAATATTGTTTTAGAAAGTGGCGTGGTTGCTTTCGGGGACTCTCTGTGAAAGCCACAGAATCAGACAATAGATGGAAGTAGTCTCACAGGCTGGCGGTTGGGATGTACTGGGTAGGGAAGAAATGGGATTAAGGAAAATAAAGTAAATAAAAATAATAATAGCAAAACTGGAAAGCATCACTAAAAGTTCTTCTGCTAATAAGTGGTATATCACTTTCTATACTATCTAGTCAATTAAGGGGAGAAGTAATTTTAGTTTTTACTTCATTAAGAATTTTGTTCTAAAGATATTATAATTTCTGTTTAAAGATATCATAATTTTAAAGAGTATGTTCTTGCATAAAATGTATTTTATACCTCGTCAGGAGTTTGGTAAAATGTCATATCCAATTTTTCCTTCCTTTCTCACAGCCTGAATAAGAATGTTCCTATATTTGTCTGCACAATGGCTTATCCTACAGTCCCGTGCCCTTTGCACATCTTTGAGCCATGTTACCGCCTGATGATTCGAAGGTGCATGGAGACTGGCACCAAACAATTTGGGATGTGCATCAGTGACCCTGTAAAGGGGTGAGTGAGCAGCATGCTCAGACCATGTGTTGTACCCCACTTAATCTGGAGCAAGTCTCTTTGGAGAGATGCAGAGAGGTCCACGGCTGCAATATCTGTGTTTTCCAGCAGAGAAACTTTCTTCCTAATCATGCCAGTTACAGACATTGAGAAGACTGAAGTTTCTCTCTTGAGCACTTAGATTCTGACTAACATGATTTGAAACCCATTTTTCTTGAAACACACGTAGCTAGTGTGCATTACACAATGTTGAGCTGCAGGCCTATTGTAATACACGAAAAGGAAGTCTATTTTCTACTGTTTTGAAATCTGGTGAACGCTTTGGCACAAGAAATCAAATTGAAATGGCAGTAAGATGTGTTGGTGTGGTTAGTTTTTTCTAAATTATGAAAAGAAATAGCTAAGCTACTGGGATACCTTTCTATCCTCACTGTTCTGAATATAGCGCGGGCCGCAGAGGTACAACGTGACCTTCATGAGGACTGGCTGAGCATTGACATTGAGCCATTTACAGTCAGTCTTAGGTAATTTGACCTTAACATCTGCCTCTGTGTCTAGCTTTCCTTCTTTCTTTTTATGGTGTATACCTACAGGATATGTATACACCAGAAAAAGTAGGATGTACACAGAATACACACCTACAAAGAGAAACCCGCTGAAATTGAGGGAGAACTTTCTTCATAGTTTTCATAGTCCTTCCATAGTTCTAATACTCTGAATTACACTTGTTCTGTACGAACTGACTGACCACATTAGGATTACGGAGAAAGCATGCTGCTGAGCTGTATAACTTTCAATTTCATAAGATGTTCTCTGTATTCCCAAACATGCAGTTAGTGTTAATCAGATTAGACAGCCTGAATCTTCCTGATAGTTTTGAAAACAATTGTGGAATAATTTGAACTACAGCAGGTCAGTGCTGTGAACAATAGAAACGAGCTGACACTGGTAAATACCTTTGTGGTGGGGACTGGCTGTATGGCAGTTCTCTGGGACTAAGGGTGGAGAGAATAAGACTTGTTTACTTGCTTTTGTTCTGATTTCAATAGGTTTGCAGATTATGGCTGCATTCTGGAGATAAGAAACGTTGAATTCTTTGCTGATGGTCGATCTGTTGTAGACAGCATTGGCAAGAGGAGATTTAAGGTGATACAGCACAGCCAGCGTGATGGCTATAATACAGCGGATATTGAGTACATTGAGGATCAAAAGGTAAATTTAGAAATATTTCATTTACACGGTATGACTTGTGAAATTCTAAGCACAGCTTTCAGTGAGTTCTTTTGTACAACAGTATCTAGTAAAACTTGTGGTATTTACTAACTGCTCTTGGTTAAACATGAGAAACAAAAGAGTTACCACAAGCATGCACACACACTGCCCGCATACTGAAGAGTGTTCTTCCTGGAGGTCTTTAGCAGAGGACAAAACTAAGTGAGTCCAGGGTGAGATCTTATCACTCTTATAGACAGAATAACCACAGTTTATAAGTTGGGGGGGGGGGAAAGACACGTGGACTTGGCTCAGTTCGCATGGAAGCCAATTAGAAAACTCCCATTCAGGTAATAAGGAGCACGATTGGGTCTGCTATACCTTCAAAATTAGTTACCTGAATTAAGAAAGAAACATATATGTACACAGTCAAAGTATTCTGAGTGATGTATGAGCTCTTGATATACAATGGGAAGACAAAATGTCCACTCTGAGGAGCAGCTAATAATAATAGTAAAAAGCTTTCCATAATGTTTTCTTCTGGGCTGTATGATGTTTATGGAAAGGTTTTTTCATAAAGGAATCCAGAAAGTGCTTGTTCTGCAAATAAGTATCTTTGGTTCAGAATGTAGGGTAAGAAAGTGAAGGATTTGATAGATGGGAGGAGCAGACTGGGGCACACCAAACTAGCTTTCAGGATTTATCGCAGAACTCCCTTGGCATGCTTTTATTTCTTTCGCTACCTGCTCCAGAAAATACTAAAAATTAACGTTGTGCCTTCCCCAACATGCAGGCTGAACTAGCAGTAACCTTCCCCCTCTCTTTCCTTGTTTCAGGTGCAAGGACAAGAGTATGCTGAATTACTTGTTCTCCACGATTCTGTCTATGATCAGGCGTACATGTGGTTTAACTCCCTCAAGCAAGCACTCAAAAGTCGAATTCTCAGTCATTTTGGTCCAATGCCAGCTAAGGATCCTGACCCACAGGTATCCAGAATCAGCAGCTTACATAACTTTGGGACAGAAATAGCAGGGATATCCGATAAGCTGGGAGGCATTGTGTTTTAGGAGGAAAATATGAATACTCTTCATTATTCTGCATGAGCAAGTATCTAAGTTATGTTGCCATACACCAAAAAAACTCTCGTTATTAATGTTGGTAACTTCCTGAGACTGTTTAACCAGCTGTATTAATCCCAGGAGACTTAAATGCCTTTTTGCCTACTCTACTTTCCCAATTAAATGACTGAGAGAAAATAGACAAGAGGAAACTTGGTACTCTTACTCAAGGAGCGTAAATGGTAGGGATCCTAAAATAACAAAATCTAACAGACACTAAATATGAAATAGCATCATAATGTATGAAGAAGGGAGGCAGGAATCCCAAGGAACTGGGTCAATAATAACATGGGAACAAAATATGTTTAAAAAAAATAAATAAAACAATCTAGAGGCCCAACTTACGAGACTGTTGCTAGAAATAGAAATGCATCTTGCTTCTGCCTTCAGGAAAGGTGCAACTTGGTTGTGATTTGTTTCAAGCGAACCTGTACTCACAAGCCTTAGGTTGGCAATGAAATGACCTGCTTGCTAGGCTGCTATCGAAATACTCTGTTTTCAAAGTTAAATCTTCAAAAAGAAGACTTTACCATCTAAATGTATCCTGACGTCTATGTTTTCTTTTCCTTCTTGCTGCAGTCTAACCCTAACGGGCCAGCCTGGTGCTGGTGGGTCCTGGCTGTCCTTCCACTTGAGAACAGAGCTCAGCTCCCTTTCCTCGCCATGAAATCCCTCAAAGACCGCTTGAATGGCATCAGACGTGTCCTTACATTCATGTCTCGTACAAGATCACGGTGATGGTGAGAAGGAGAGCTGTGAAGTCTCCCACAGTACTTGACTGTAGACTGTCTCTTGTAACTTCATCCAACTGCAATAATGTCTTACAGATTCGAGTGTCAGGATGTTTCAAGCCTGAATTTCAAAGAAAATGAGTTATAAAGAGCAAGGGATGTTTATGGGTACTTTAATAGTTTCCATTTGGAACTCTGAGATGATTATTCAATCACTGCACTGCTAAATTAATAACAAATGTGATAGAACAAAAAGTGATCTTGTTTGCCATAAACCTTTTAAAAAGCTTAAGAGGTTTTTTAATTTATTTTATTTTTATTTTTTTAGTGGATAAAGGATAAACTGTGCAGTTTAATGTGAAGCAGAAATAATAATGTTAATGCATTATTTCAGTGAACTGCAAAGTCTTTTATTCCAAATGGTTCAGGTTTTATATAGCATTGTGTAAAATAATGTTCACAACTTCCGTTTGATAATTTATTTTTGCACTATGATTTTTTTGTTTCAAAATGTGTATTATTTATGTCTTCATTCTCTAAAGGAAAGTGAGCTGCTCTATTTATTTATAGTGTTTTTACCCTGTATTTATGACTGGGGGCAAAATGATGATTCTAGCAGTGCACTGGCAAAGCAACTGCTTTGATAATTTTTCAGATATTTGCGTTCAAATACTTTGAATGTTCTTCTACTTATCCCCAGTTCTACTGTCACCTAAAGAAGGAATTTCCCCCTCCCACCCCCACCCTGAAACAGCCTGCTATGAAGTCTTTGAATACAGAGATTATGTCAGAGATAATTCAAGCACAGTTGTTGGAGCTTGATCCTATGCTTGCAACTAGGTTCTTGATACCACAGGCACATGCTTAACCTGAAGCATGAGTGCTTAAGTGCTTGGGTCAATTCAAGTATTGATCAGCTCATGTCAGTGGGAATTGGCCATAGTGATGACAGAAGGATCTATCCCGATTTTTCACAGAACAGAGTAACTTGGAGTTGAATTTGTATCTGAACTCTTTCTTGCAAGAATGGATAATGGCTACACACAACTGCGAAGAAAGAGCCACCACATATGAAAAGTGGCTTCTCCTAAAGAAAACAGGAAGTACTGGTATCATTTCATTGTAGGTTACTACATAGATTTCTTTGTTTGTTTTTACATCAACTCTTGTTGCTGTTAAGAGCAGTTTTATTTCTTTTTTAAGTGTTTGGTGGGACTTGGCTTGGGTGTGTGTGTATGTGGGGGGAGGAGGGGAGTTATTTTGAACTGTAGGACTCAAAGGGCAGCTTATGTCATGTGAGAAGGAATATGTTGTAATAAATACTATTTATTTCACCCCAATCTTCAGGTTTCTGTTAGCTTCAAATCTCTACCCAGCCACTGCATTTCTCTTAAGAGATTGGGTAGTGTTGCTAATAATAGTTAACTCCCAAGCAAAACAAGTGAATTTTAGCATGATTACTTTGGGCTATAAAGCAGGTAAAATTAGGGCAGAAATGAGAATATGAAGTATCTTGGGTTTGATTATTTTTTTTTATTAAATCAATGGTTCATATACTTGTTTTGCTGCTTTTATTGCTTTCAGTGTACCACTTTCTGGGTCTGATCTTGCCTCCATCTGACTTTGACTTTCACTGATTTCAATGTGAGCAGAACTGGGCCTTTTATTATAAGCTACTGTTTTCCTTTTCAGTGGCAAAAAAATAGATTAAATTGAGAATGTTATGGAATGCTACAAATTTCTTTGGTATTTTAACCCAGGATAGCACCCTTTGCCGTTCCATGCCTTTATGGAAAAATGCGGTAGACTTTAATGTCAATTTTCTGTGTAGTTTTTTTCCCATCATCATCTCATCCATCAGAAATATTTATTAGTTAAAAACAATTTCCATATTGTCTCCATAAAACTACCTTTGTTCCCCCTCTTGTTAAATTCTACAGAACTTTTCCATAGGGGTACCAAAGAAACGAATGGAAGACAAACACGTTTCAACCTTGTGATGCAAATGGAATATGTATCCTGCGTTTGCACTGAGCTACTCCAGAAATGCTGCAGCTTATTGCCATCCTGCTCCTTCTTCCCTAGGTGGTACTTTACGTGCTTCTCTGTGAACAATGTATAGAAATACATACATATTCTGAACAAGCGTGTGGTGGCTGACACCTGCTATGGCGTTTGTCTTCATAAGTCAATACCGAAGTGATTTCTACTTGTTTGGAAGTGAAGCTGCATTAAATGCAATTCTTCCTTAAACCATTATGTATTATTGCATAACCTAAGGGGCCCATATTGCTCCCATAGAAAAAAGCTGTCGCTTTGTTACTCTTATCTGTGAGAAAAGGACTTTAGAGATCTATTTTAAACTGTTTTCTCACTGACCTCATTGTTCTTTTTTCCTGCATGCTGCATCTTCTACACACTCATGTTCTGCCTGTTCTGTTGATTTAGAAATTGGCAGGGAAAGAATCCTTGACTTTAAAAGTGAATATTGTCTTTTCTGTTAGCCTTGAGTAAAGCTGCCAGGACTTCCTAAGCAGAAACTTGTGTACAATACCCAGTGCGTTTGTCGTAACCTGGAAACACTGGACCTACTGCATGTAATGCATTGAGTTGTTCTGTATATGCACAACAAATCGAACCCATCAAGAAAGTTCATCTGTACATATGCAGTACATATGCAGTAGCATTCTGTCTGGGACTGCGCTATGGCCATGCATCCTAGATTAATTGCTGAAGTCTGCAAATTCCATCAGAAGGAAAAAAATGGAGAAATAGACTTGCTAGAGAGTACAAACCTGTCCAGGAAAAGCTGGACAAGGAGTAGCCTTAGCCTTCAGCCAGTTGAGATAGTGAAGTTTCAGTAATGAGGTTTAAAAACAAAAAAAATCTTAGTTATTCCACAGTATTGCTCTTTTTTTTTTGTTGTATTAATCAGTACAAGGATATACATGCAACACTTACTACAGGCATCAAAAACCAGCTGAACAGATTGTAAAATACCTTCACTTTAATTATAGAAAATAAAATACTAATTGGGATATTTTATTTAAGCTTTCCACATTTTTCTAGACACCTAGCCTAGTGCTGTAACAAGTCTTGCTTATCTGTTTAAAAAAAAAAATAATCCTGACTCAAACTTGCAATTCCTGTGTGGCCAGAAGTGTTGACTGATCTTTGGGAGGGCACAAGTAATGAATAGGCTTCTTGCTAATTCTTCAAAGTCAATTTCCATTGACCCTAGATCACTGAGTTAGGATTACCAAAATCAATAGAATTTTTTTTATTTCTTTTCAGGGAAATGTGATCAGTCCCCCTTAAAAAAAGAGGGGCGGGGGGAAGAGGAATACAAGAACAAGTCTTCTGCAGTGAAGGCTGAGAGGGAACCAGGAATAGATCAAACTATAACTAAGTGCCAGTCTTTTAGGCAATATCACCCAAACATCTCCCAGAGACTTCTTGAAAGTTTTAGACTTGTGTGGTAATAAGATCTGGTTTTGTTAATTTGAAATCTCTTCACTTTTCTGTAAATAAAATATTTAAAAAAATACATTAAAATAAATAACAGAGTGGCTGTATCACCTTTCCCAATCTCTGTACCTGTACATTACATGGTTTCTAATTAAAGTCAGAAGCTTTCTGCAGGAAGTAATACTAATTTTTCATTCCTATGAATAGACTCATGACACTCAAAATAACTTTGCTTTGTCTTACATGCTCCTTTGCCTAGCAATAACTTAAGGGGATATGTTTCCATGAAAATAGCGCTTACCTTGGCTGGCATGACTTGGCTGAAAGTAAAGGACTGGCTTAATCAGGAAAAATCGTGAAACCTTACAGTGAATTAGTACACAGTTGTGGAAAGTAGTTTCGTAGTTTTAATAACGACATGATAAAACGGTGTGAGAGCAGTCATTATCATGCTAGGTCTTAAGTGACATTCTGGTGTTAGTTGTAACAGTTCCTTTTTTTTTTTTTTTTTTAAAGTGCTGATATCTTCCATTACCATGTAGCACTAAGAGATACCAGCTGTCCCACTGGATGGCTGACCTCTTGCGTGGCCTATCCTTCTGTCCCATATGACTATTACTAACAGAACACCTGAACCGTGGATTTCTTAATCCAAAGATTATTATAATCTAAAAAAAAATAATAAATCGTGTGGATATGGATGTAGCAGGTCTGGCTTAATCTGTGCGGTAGAGAAAGAAATTTATAAAATTAAGTTTTGTTTTAAATGGTCTTTTCATAGAATCATAGACTAGCAGGTTGGAAAGGGACCTCAAGGATCATCTGGTCCAACCTTTCTTGGCAAAAACACCCTGTCCAGCCAAATCCTAAGTGTTTGATGTTGGGGAATCCACCAATTCCCTAGGGAGATTGCTCTCATTGCAAGAATCTTTTTTCTCTTCATGTTTTCTACTTGGTGCTCAAGTTTTACTGGTGTTTAAATTAACAATGGATAGGAGTTATACTTCAATGCAGTGTTTAGGAATGGAGAACATGTTCACAAACTCTTATTTAAAAAAGAGTGTAAATTAACTACAGGGAATTTTATTGTGTGTAAAGCCCAATGGAACTTCATGGACTTTGGGTAGTGCTCCCCATTCCCCCGAGACCTACATCAGACGAACTCAACCCCTGCTTAGTTCTCATTTAATTTGTCAGCTTTGCAACCTAATTTGTAACTGGTGCAGCACACAGTTTAGGATCTAGGGTTTATTCCAAAGCCCAGTATATCACTGAAAGTCTTATAGCTAAAGAAAAATGGTTGTTTCAGCAAAGTCACTATTCTGAAAGACTTCGCTAAATAAATATTGTCTGGGTACAAGAAACTAATCTGCTTAGATAGGATTAAAATGGTGGATAATAAAAACCTGAACTATTACATTGACTTACTCATCCAGGTATCGTGTGAAGTGCTTACTAATGTTGGAAGTTTCATAAGGTCTAACCCTCACATAGAAGTGCCTGTATTCTGTTATTGCCATTCTTGAGCTTTTTAATAGAGTCATAGCCATATATTTTATAAATATAAACATATGCACCTTTAAATCTTTACATTCAATTTGCAGAACAAAGGTTTACAGAGCAGAAGTGTAGCAAAAACAATGTAAGAGCTTCTATAATTCCCTGGTGAGGAACGGGAGAAGTAAAAAAAAAAAAAAAAAGAGGAGCGAAAGACTATCTGTTTAAGATGTCTTAATTTGGCACCATATACTTGTCCAATTTAATTCCATCAAGCTATGTGGTTACAAGAGTGCCAGAAATATATCTATCAAGCCATTTTACATAGAAAGTTTTGTGGACTTGTATATTCCATTTGTTTGTAAAACATCCTTTTGTGCACTGTAATGAACTTGAAATGAAATTTAAGTTATACTCTCATATCACTGAACAGAGTACTGTTCAGCTACCTCTACATAAGGTTGAAGTAATTTGTTTTTTTCCAGATTTGTTCACATTGTCATATAAAATATATTTTAAAAAAAAATCATAGTCCAAAGAACCTGTATGTGTTTGTAGATGTACTTATAACTGTGTTGTACCAACAAATTCTGTGTGGAGAGTTGTTTGCTAATTAAAATTTTTGTGTTCTTTACTTGTTGGCTTGCATAACAAAGAACTACAGCGGTGAACAAGTATTACACGTGAGCTGCTTTTTTAGGTGCGTTAGATAAAGGAACTAAGAGCAAATCCTAGATTCTGCAGTCACACAACACCACTTGATGTGAAGGAACCAAACCATAGAAATCAAGTTGCTCAAACCTCACCGTTTGTAAAGGACATCAAGTGGTTTTTTTTTTTTCCTCTTTGCTGTAGTAAAGTAAGAACAATGGGAACTGAGGGCCTGGCTTACGGCACTACCGCGCTCTTCTCTGGACTTTGGTACCTCTCGTGCATTATTGTTTGCTTTACAGCTTCCTGTGATTTAAAACTTTAACCAGGATACTGTTTCCTTTACAGTCTCAGGCAAGAATGAATCCCAGACACATTTAAACTGCATCTGTGAGGTGATGAAAGGACTATTTCCAGTGAAGCCTCCTTAACTAGAAGATCCATAGGATTTTCAAAGCCTTTAACTTTATAGAAAAAGCTAGAGAATAGTTTTATGAGTAACAACATTGAGAGCAGGGACTCTATGTCTTATTCTACTAAACTTGTGTTGCCAAAATTTTGACATAGGTATGGGCTGCTCCTTTTGCCTTGTCGTCTAAGCAAGATGTGGCATGCTTGTGAGTTGCTGCCAAAGTCCCAACCACCGCTGGTATCGGAGATTGGCTTGCTGGTCTCTTACGTAAGCTTGTGCGGGCCCTGCATTTATTTTAGAATCCAGGGCACAGGCTAAGACTGTATATGGTAAGCCAACAACTAATTATGTCGAGACTGCTGTTTTCTATAACAAAATATATTCGTGTCTGAGGAGACGAAGTGGTTTGGTTGAAGTGCTTTTCCATCGGGAAATAGGAAATAGCCAAAACTGAAACCTTGCTTGGGAACATGTTGATTTAAACTATTCCTCTTAAGTCACGATTTTAGTTTTGAAAGCTTTAAGAATGGTTATAAAAAATAGGGTGTTTAGATGGAGTATAAAGCAGAGAAAATTTAAACCAAATATAGGATAGCAAGTTATTTCCCAATGACTTGCTTACCGTGTTCTCATTTTATAACAGTGTACCTACACAGATTTATTCAAATGATATTTGAAATAGTCTGAAGTCATCTATGCTTACATAATGCTTACATGTTAAAATGATCATCCCAAACTGCTAATGATCTCTATCATGTAAAGCAGTTCTAGAGAAATTACTTATTCCAGTCAGCCTTTGCTTCCCAGTGTAGTTCCCTGACACAAGGGCCTGCACGGCCTTTGCTGGGATCTGGATCAGGACTCTGTGCCGTACTGAGCAAAGGGAAGGGCACGCCACACAGTAACTCCTCCTGTTCCCTGCCACAGCTTTGAAAACTTTGTCATTTAGCTGTAATGTGCTTTTTATTCTGTGAGTGAGATGCCACAAAATCCTGGAGCATCTCTTAACATTCTGTAGTCCTCTGTGTGAGTGAAAGGTACAGCAACATTTTTATCTTCAAAAGATGTAGCTGACTTCTTAATTGAACAGTTATTCAGCCCCTGCTGCAGCAGTCATGGATTGACTGTCTCTACTCCATACCATCTGCAATCAATAACGATGTGGGTTACGCACTCTGTCATCCTCTTGGCCACATGTACAGATGAAGGAAGAACAGAAGCTGCAGTACTAAACTACTGCAGGGCCGGGCTTGGGGTTTCTTTAAACGTCACTAATATCAAGTTCTCTAAAAAACTACATAATAGAAGAACAGATTAAGTCATGCTTACTAGTAAACAGTAATGTCATCAGGCTGCCTTTACCAGAAATGTTATGTTTTTAACGAACCAGATAAATGGTATATCAATACCAAACATTAACAGAGGCTACCTAAGAAACAGAGCACTGGCATAAAGAGCGAGATTTGCCATGAAGACTCGCCTTCAGCTGCCACATTCTGAACAGTTTACATCTGATGATAGGTGGCTTTCAAGTTGTTAAAGCAGAAAAATTACTGACTGAAAGAATCTATACCATGAAAGCCTGCGCATGCTGTCAGTACCGGTTTTATGCCAGCATAACATCTTTTGTTTCAGTAGATCTGCTCTTGATTTATAATGCCATAAATGAAAGGAGAATTAAGCTATTTATGTAAGTGACTTTATTTATATAACTGACTTATGCTGTATTATGTGATGGAAAAGAAAACCAAGCACATGCCTTTTTTTCCTGTTTTCTGTGAGCTCCGGAAAGATTTTGTAAGAGTAATGCTAGTAATAAATAGTTTTCTCTATGTGACATATTAGAAATCCAGTCTCATCCACATGGAGGTTTTATCATGAGTAGAACACATGGTAAGAAATGACATGATAATGTGGAAGGATTTTTGCAAGTCTACAGACAGTCTAGAAAATGTGAATGCTGAATATCACAATTTAGACTCTGAGTTAGTTCAACAAAGCAATTGTTATTCAGGCTCTTCCTTGGATGAGTCAATGATTTGTACTGTGACTATTAGTACTGAATGTACCATCTAAAATTCATTTTGAAAGATTAGTGAAGCATTAATGATATAAAAGTGGTTTCTACAAATATTTTTTATCAATGAGAAGCCCAAGCACTATCCAAGGCTAAAGAGCAAAAACAAGGATTTCCAGCACAGCGGAATTAGGGTTTTTTTCACATGCTTTTACATTGTTTTTCACTCCTCAGTGAATGATGACTATATAATATTTAGGAAATCAGGGTCAGTAGAGTAAATGTTTCTGTAGCAATTTGGCAGACACACCTTTCATAACTCATAAAGTCACTACTGGAAAGGCACAACTGGGTCACAGAAGTGCATGGTGGGATGCTGCTTTCCAGTTATGCAACCAGGGTAACTAAAGGTTAGAGCGAGCACTTGAATAACGAGCTTTTTGCCAGAAAGAGTAGAACAGAAAAACAGAGTGTTTTTAAATGCTGGCTTCTGAGCAGCAGCAGCCGCCTAACATGTCTCGTTAGGAGTCATCAAACCGAAATAGAACCGGATGCGTCAGAACTTTGAAGAATGGCAATTCAACATCCCAAAAGGAAAATACATCTGCTTGTATTCCCAAAGCAGATCCTACCAGTTCTCTCAGTCCAATAGATGATACTAGAGGCATTTGCAGCGTGCTGCTCAGCTTTTTCTCCCAGCCCACTGTAACTGGCTTTATCACTCATCTCTTCTCCTTTTACTTTCTCCATCATCCAGCAACATCTTCAACTTTAAGGAGTTCCACAGTTTGCCTCTGTTCTCTTTCCTGCTTCTATGTACGTGTTACCGGATTACTTCTAATAAATCTAATTATTGCAGAATTCTTACCTAGCTTTTTGCAGAGACCAGGAGAAAGGAAGGTGTGTTTCCACACTGTAAAGATTTCCCAAGGTTTGGAGGTCTAGGACCATAGCCCAAGGGCACAAAGCATGACATTAACTAACACAGCTCACATCAAGTTTGGGGCTATTAGTTACAAAAAAAGGAATGCTCTTGCAAAGAGGCTACATGAAATGGTGCTCCTCTAGTCACAATTACATCTCCTGTTACAGCTGCACACCAGATAAATATATTAATCAAAATGACCTCATTTTAGGCATGCCTGGCAGTGCGTTATATAACCACGTTAAGTATGCTATTTTATTTCCCTCCCGCCAAGGAGAAATAGTGTTTGTCTTACAAGAGTTCCGAGTAAGTCTGGTTATAAAGCGATGGGGAAAAAGAACAGGCGGGAGAGGCGAAAGTGAGAGAATTAATAAGCAAAATGACTCATTCCCCAAGTGCAGAGGTGATATTACGCTTCACTTCAATCCCAGTTGCTCCACAGGAAGCTAATGTTGTCACCAGCAGTCTCGGTATTCCTGACATGCCCAACGTTTCTCAGGATGGGAGAAACAGATGTGTGACAAGGATGGAAACTACGGCTGTTCAGACCTCATCGGTTCGCAGCATTCCTGTTTTGCTTTCAAAGCTGTTTGTGGAGGCTGCCTCCATAAACAAAGAGTTTGCAGAATCCCCTGCCACTCTTTTTTTGCTGCTCAGTTCTGTGGTGAAAAACGGCATTCAATTAATTCTTTTCTAGTGCTACTAATGATGCTTTAAACAAGCTCAAAAGCACCCTTAAAAGTAGAATACACCCCCCCCCACGCGTTATAACAAGGCTGAGACTCATCTAGATTTACACTGCGCTACAGAAAAAAGGACCAAGAGGCGTACATTTTTGCAATGTTAAGATTACTTAGTCAGAGAACTCTGATAAGTGCTGAAAATGTGAAAAACAAATGGCAGGGTATGCATTTCCCATTTGCTCAATACACACACATAAAAGAAACACTGTGTAGGCTTCACTGCAGCATACCAGTGCGTCCAAAACTCAAAGGTTAGTTATATAAATGATAAGGCGTGGGCTTAAATGCTTCATTCAGCTTGTTAATTACTTGCTTTGTGGCCTGAGCCAATGTTCTGAAACAGGTTCATCCAATATTGTGTTGCTTCCTCCGAATTTTCATTTAGTGTGTTAAGCTGAAGTGCTGAGAACAATTTGTTGCAATACCTAGGAAAATTCTGGTTTCTCTTCACGCAATTTACAGAACAAACTTAACTCAGACTAATCCACAGATGCTCTTTAAATGTCCTCACTGTTTCAGAAATGTCTGAGATTTAATTCTTGGAGGGTTCTCTTTAAATAAGGGAACTGCTGGCTGCATAAACATATGTGAATTATTGGCTATGTTTTGAGGGTTCCTTCTTTGTGTTCTTTTTAATCTACATGTCCAACATGGGGAAATGAATGGTGGTGTGTTAAGAAAACTCTCAAAATATAATACTTAATATGTCTCTGGCAGAAAACTAGTAGAAGCTGTGTTTTAATAGTAGATGGAAATATTTCCACCTTCAATTCAGTTAACTGGGATACCCAGTCAATGAGGCTGTTTAATGCCACGACTACAAACAAGGGTTCATTATTGAACAGCCTAAGACGAACCACCTATCTATATCATGAGATGGGCAGGCAGAAGCTGGAGGTTTGGAATTCCTTACCTCTGTGGAAATAAATCATAGAATCATAGACTGGTTTGGGTTGGAAGGGACCTCAAAGATCATCTAGTTCCAACCTCCTGCCATGGGCAGGGACACCCCCCACCAGCCCAGGGTGCCCAAAGCCCCATCCAACCTGGCCTTGGACACTGCCAGGGATCCAGGGGCAGCCACAGCTTCTCTGGGCACCCTGTGCCAGGGCCTCACCACCCTCCCAGGGAAGAATTTCTTCCCAATATCTAATCTAAATCTCCACTCTTTTAGTTAAACACATTATCCCTTCATACAAATACAATCATAATGTATTTGGAGCGACCTGTAGTTTTATGATGAGGTATCTCATCAAGATTGTACCCGGGAACCACATCTAAGATTTACTTCAAACAACAGAATTTGTTTTAAAACTAAAACAGTGTGACTTGCCCTGTTTTCATCAGTGTACACTTGCAGACATCTTGATTTCTAACTCAGACATGGGCTAAGAAGCATATTGAGACCTTGAATTTAACAGCTACAATGAAGCAGAAGCAAACAATGCAAGCATTTCAGAAGTTTTTGACTACCAGCATTTTAAAAGACTGTAATGAGTATCCTTCAAACCTCACTTCTCTATTTCTACACGAAGGCTCCATCTTTTTCCTCTGGTAAGGATGCCACTCAGAGATTTCTGAGTCACAAATGCAGATTAGCATTTGGATTTGAATTACAAGTCAAAAAAAGGGAGGTTGACTGAAACAGAAATCTCATCTGGTCCATTACATGGACCAACTGCAAAATATAGATTGCAGCTGCAAATCTGGGCTGAAGCTATCTGACAGCACGCGCTGCTATGTGAAAGGTGATGAGATTATCACATTGCCACTCTACGCCTAACCCTCTTTCTACAAAATTCTCCAGATTTTTCACGTGTATTACTTCTGAGGTTGCGCTTTCCCTTTCATTCTGCATTTCATACTCTTTTCCCTACTTGTACTGGCTTGCTTTACTTTCTACATTTCATTATTTCCTGCCCATGGGCCATATCATATCATTTCATCAATATTTCATCAGAATGACTCCCTACTGGAATCAGTATGGATGTCTGCTTAAAAATTGATAGCACAATATGGCCCCACATTGCTCTCCTTATGCACCTGTTCCTCTTGAGTTACAATCCCTCCGTGTCTTAATACTTCCATTGCTCAGAACATCAGAGTATTCTGAACTGTATTTAAACTATCAAACGAACACAAGTTCTAAGTTAGAACGTGTATAAAAATGCCTTTTCTGTTAGCGAGTAAGACTCGACCACACTGCTTAGCTGATTTCACTACACAGATCACTTTTGTCTTCAGGCTAAACATTGTTTCTTCAAATTGAAGATGAAAACTGCAATTAAATATAGGCCACAGATGTTCAGGATGCAGAGGACAAAAATATAGGTTTCATAACTCGACAGTTATGCAACCAGTTGCTTTTCACATATTAAAATGAACATTTAATTTTATGTTCTTATTTACCCTTAATCTAAACACAAATAAACCCGTAAGGGGTCCTTAAAATGGTGAGACTTAAAGAAAGATGTTTCTGATCTGTTTTAATCACTGATAATACTTTCCTCAAGATGTTCATTGTTTTCTAATTGAATGTCAGACCCCCACATACTCAGACATCCAGCTCTCTGTTGCATTAATGAGACACCTAAATAACTTTGAGGATATCAGCCTTAATTTTGTCACAGATCTGGTAAAGGCAAGACTATTTTAAAATAAGGTCATTATATATGAATGTTAGTTACCTTACCTACTGAACCTCACTTAAAGTGTCTACCCTGACAGTCCAAGTGCTCTCTGGGACTGGCTGCATGACACCCTGCAGCAGTGAAACTCACATCTAATACAGCACAGTCGTACATGCAAGAGACAAAATGTTTATAGCAGTTGAATCTAGAATTTAATTCCTTAGCAGATATAAATGATCAGGGGACTAAGCACTTTCTGTACTTACATAAAAAACCTTTTCTTCAACTTAGCTTCCCTCTAGTAAATCACACATTAATTCTCTCGTGCAAAAATAAAGCGGCAAACCAAACAAGTTCTGTTTGCTGACTGTAAATGCAGACAGAATGCAAAAATGAGACCGTGTACTTCTTACAACTATTTATACTTTTAGCCTGGTTTTCTATAGAAGCTTCACTTACAATACCATACTGCCTGTCCATCATCTCTGGTAAGTTTTGAACTGGGTGGCTGATTTTTAACCAATTTTTATTTTTTTTTGAGATCTCTACCACCTCCTTTCAAATTTGAAGCTACCAGCCAGCCACCCGGCGTGCACAAAGACACAGAGAGGAGGTGGTGAGCTTCTAGGTGGCTCTGGACCGGCTGCGGTGTGGAGTGGACAGCACAAGGGACAGGGGGACAGATGTGGTGGGAAATACAGATGAGAAGGTACAGAGCTCTGTATGAAAGCAAACTTCCTAAGTTTCAGCATTCACAAAATTAACTTCTTAAATATTCAGGAGACACTTGAATACTTTGGCAGCATGAGCACAGTTCTCAGAATGAGAAATACAAACTGAAAGGCTTGCTAGCTATTCAGCAATTTTATGGGGTTTTTAAACTAAGGCCACAAAGCACTATCTTAATACTAAAACCAGTAACAACCAAAAGCAGAATAGGAAGACAACACGTTTGCCTAGACTCAGTAAAGGCAGTCATTCCCAAAACAAGTAATTTTTTGGTGATGAGTGAGGCCATGTAGATATCTCAATTTGTTTTTCACATCACAGTGTGAATATGCAGAACTAGTACGCTTTTCTTTTTAAGCTAATGAAGTTTCATTCACACACAACACAGGACCTCACAATACCATTTTGCAGCCATTTTAGAAGCAGAACTGCACTTTGGAGAATGCAGACCGGAAGAGCTAAGGGCGTAAAATTTCTTAGAACAAAATCCACGTAAACATCTAGAAGAGCTCTTGACCCTTTTGCAGTCCCCGAGAAACTGGAACACTACACAAACAAGACACTTAAACTTGAATTACAGCTGCTGGTATAAAAACCTAATGTGTGCATCTGTTCATTCCGAGTCCCCCGCAGCCTTGCAAAGGCAGAATCAGCTGTTCCCAACCCCTGAAGAAAATCTTCATTAATCTCTGCTAAGAATCTGACACAAGTCAGTTGGGTTTGTCAGGTTCAGCCAAGCTGCATCAGTCAGGTCACACGAGTCAAGAACAGAGTTTTACTGGTAACTCAGAAAGAGAGAGACAGAGAGATGGTTGTTTTAAACCCCCTATAATAGCCGGTCTGAATCTGGCAGGCCAGTTCCTCTCCACAGCACAAAGCAAGCTTCTCACAGTTTCTAAATGAAGCACAAAGTCCTTAATGCAGTTACTAAATGAGAAGTGGCATCTCAGTGGGCTGCCTCAGTGGATTAATTTTAAATGCATAATTCAATATAGACCCACATAAACCTTTATGAATAGAAATAGAGGTTATATAAGCATGTTCTTACAGCAAATACTGCAAATTTAAAGGCCAGTTTGAGTATAAATCAACTCTATCTTTTATTAATGTTTCCACCTTGTTCATTTCTCTTGGAAATGTGCTAATCAGATTACTTTCCTCACTCATACATTGAGACGTCTAAAATAAAACCAGCATTTCATTGCCAGAGATCAACTTTTTTCCTCAGTCCTTTAAGAAAAGTTTACACCGGGGCCTTGGTCTGCGGCGGCAGGTCACATCGCTGCTAGTTCAGCAAAGGCACTGAACGTGAAACCATCATTTCACATTGATCATGGTTAAACATCCACAAGTCCTGCAGGGACCTGCACGTCTCACGAGAGCAGAAAAGATGCTGGAGAAGCTTCTACGGAAAGCCGGTACTAGGAGGCAAATGTGCAGCGCTTTTATGTCCCAGGAAACATCCTTGGGCAAATTTAACAAGGTATCAGGTAAGAGTAAAATAGGACGTAATCTAAAAACAAGGCAAAAGCTCTATGCCTACTTCCTGCCTTCTTTGGAGCCAAAACACACACAGTCCTCAGGGAAACCGGAATGGAAATCAGCTTCCTATTTTCAGCCCTGCCTAGCTAGACAAAACTGGCCTGCCAGCTTCAGACACACAAGCACTTCCCTACTTCTGCTACAAAAAATGGTGTCAGGTTCACCAGCTCAGCTATCATCTCTGTGCATACAGCTGGTAACCGATCCGAGTTCGGAAAGCCAAAATAAAATAAGACCTACCTCAAAACTATTTTTCATGTGGCAGATGAACCATTTCCCATAAATCAATGTCTTCCAAACCAGTAATGATATATTCAATGCACTACAAAGAAAAGAAAGGAAAAAGAAAAAAAAATTAGTTTCATGATCCCAGAAATATAAAGATAGTTATATTTTTAGCCAGGGATTAATATTAGCTTCAAGCAAAGTAAATCCCTAGTCCACTGAATGCCAGTTTTGCAAAACTCATTAGCGGTTTCACCAGTTAAAAAAATATACCCAAAGCATTACTACAATTTATTATTAAACTTAATCAGATTAATTAAGGTCAGAATGTCAAGCTTGGGCTACTAGCAGAAATATTTATGATTACATGTTGATAGTAACAGCTACTCTGCTATTAGGCTGTATATTAACAGACTGAGTCCAAAATTATCACAGTTTATAAGAGCTAGAAAATTGCATGGGTTTTAAAAACAAAAACAATCTTCCAAATATCCCCAAGCTTTGAGGGAGTTCAGATGCAGATCTGAACCAGAGCAGTGCATCTGAATTACACCTCCACAACACACAGAACCAAAGGCTTAATTCATATACTTGCTGAACTCTGGAGAACTTTATAGCTCAAAATGTAGCTTTCTATCTTGGGTCCACCATCAACACAAACATAAATGAAGAACATGCTGTGCATGACAGTGGAAATGCCTACGCTTCGTTTTGAGGGGAGATGGGAGCTTGCTCTGCTTTCTGTCAGAGTCGGGCGAACGTCGGTCAGTTCTACCCTAAAAGCCATTATGCCACAGGCACTGGGTTACAGCAGCAATGCCGTGCCATAGGTGACACGTGGTGGCACCCAGTCTGGTGCAGCTTTGAACGTGAGCCAGGTTAGCTGCGGTCAGTCTGTGAAATCTCCCATCTCATGAAAGTTCAGTGGAAGAAATGTCTGCAGTGACATCGAGGAACCCAAAGAAGCCAATAAAATAGTATTTTTAGTAAGAAACAGTTATTAATTACAAGTCAAGTTCTGAAAGGGCTACCTAGGAAACATACAGTTAGTTATTCAACTATGTGTTGAATAGTTGAATAACTACTACTATGTGTAGTTATTCAACTAACTACAGTTTTTTCACTGTAGACTATCAGACAGTGTGAATTTGGGGCAATTTCCCCCAACTTCAGCATACACAGCTAGGAGGAGACTTGACCCCAAGTTATTTACTGAGATTTATTTTTGAGCAATGCAGAAACAAAAAGGCCCAATTATAATCTTATTTAGACCAAACTAATTCCATTGGCTTTACTAGATTTGTTCCTGACTGACAGAGCTGTTCCTGAGATCTGAAAGCCCAAAGCACCACTTAGCACTGAAATCCTTCTTGTTATTTTACATTTCTTTGGAAAATTGCATGAAGTCTGTTGTTGTTTTAAGTCACTCCCTTCAAAGAAAAACTCTTTGCTGCAGTACTGTGGTTATAGATCCATACTGTTAATAAAAACAAATTCCAAAGTCTAGCAAAATTATGAGTTCTGTCTGGAAAACTGTTGGGTTTATCTGCTCAGTCAATAGAAAAGTGTGTGTGCACACTTCTAAAATTCCCATTATTGAGCAGGCTGAGAAGACTGACAAGCTGCTTGTGCAAGCAAAGAAATCAGAATGTTCCAGCAGCTCTGGCTCTGGACACTGCCAGCATTGCTGGCTCAACTTCTTTCACATGGTAAAAGCTATGAGAAATTCATTTTGAGGACCAGGTTATTATGCAATGGTCTTGGTTACATCAGCACAGCAAGGGAAACACTAGGGGAGGGTAAATAAATGTCAAGGTTCTGCATGTGCGAGACAGCAGCCGCCTGCAGAGTGCCTGCAGGAACCCGAGCCGCTGATCTCAGCCAGGGAGAGCACGAGCGGCCCCCGCTCAGCACAGGCGCTGCCACCCTCCCACAGTAGCGGAGCTCAACACTGTCTCAGACTGTGAGACTCCGGCACCCACTGCAGCCCCCAGCGCAGGGCTGGGGCTGGACATGCCACCCCTCTGCTCACCCCGTTGCACCCAAGCCAGGTTTTGGCACTGCTGGCCAGGGCAGAGGAGAAGAAGAGGCTCTGGCGCATCCAAAGTCTCCAGAGAGGGGTCCAGGCATCCCACTGCTCCATGCCAGCTCCCTCTGCTGTGCCATTAACTTTCCAGGGATACAAACTGTCTTTCTAAAGGAGTGGCATGCTCTAAACATTAATTAATTAGTCATGGCAGTACGTCTGTATCATCTCACTTTTGAACCATTGCCTTCAAAGAAGAAATCCATAAGAAAAAGGATGGAATAAGATAAAAACCAGCATTAAAAAATTGCATTCTTACCCGATGTCAGTGACTTTGGTGAAATTGCAAATGAGACTGTCACTACATGTGAACTGAAATTGGGCCAAATCAGTGGCATGCAGTCATGCTGTAGGAAACCCACTGAACTAAATTAATTAAACATACTATGAAGGACACCAAAGATCATGTCTGGGCAATGACTGGCAGCAGCTCACTCGTGAGAGTCCCTAAACTGAAGCTACACAAACATTTCTTTGGCTGTGTGGCAGTAGGGAGCTTCTGCCTGAAAGTAAAGCAAAATCCACTGCATGGAGCAGCTTCTCTTGGTTTGGACTTATAAGACTCTCAGAAGTGACTTACCAAACTTAGCTTTAGGGAAGATGGATCTGCTTGGAACTTCTGACTGATGTTATCAGATCCTTCAGATAACACCATTTAGGGGTGCATAACCTAGGAATAAGTGAAGACCTTCACACCCAGCAAGTCTAAGAGGTCTCAGACTGATCACAGCCTCAGAGCCACTGACCTGGTTACCAGCAGTGACTGGTAACACCCAACTTTCCCCCAGTCCAAGGGTGGTCAGACTCAAGCTTACAACATTACACTTTATCACACAGCTCGTGCCATTTTAACCCCCAAGTTATATTGCCTGAATTGGTGTGACATGATTGACTATCAAAAAAAAAACCAAAACCACAAACCAAAAAAACCCATCAAGCAAGCATTTTCCTGAAAGATTTTGTTCCATTTTGCTTAAACATCTCTTAAAAGGGGCCAAATCCAGTTTCCGCTGTGGCAAATCAAGAACGGGACTAGAGCTGTAGTCTGCCTTTCGACAGGCCACACACGGTCAGTTCAAGCCCCGGCCCGTACTGTTCCATGTTAGATCTTTGCAGAATTTGGGTTTAGTAGCAAGTCATGCTCTGAAACTATTAAATAAATAGCAAGCAAAAAGTGATCTTGACTCTCCTAGGATTTGACATGCAATGTACATATTCCCAGCTATTATTCTACCACAATATGTAGTACTTCTCACAGCCAAAGCTCTTGTTTCATAAACAATGTAAAGTAAGGAGACAGTTATTTTTATAAGGGATCATAACACTAAGTGCTTATGTAATAAATTGTCCTGTCAAAACGGAAAAAAACCAAAGCAAACATAAAATGAGGCTCTGTTCTGCTTTCCTTTCATGCAAGTACAGATCAGGTCACTCATCTTTGGGTAGAACTCCCTTTACCAATGAAAAGCTCTACTAAACCAGGTATGTATTCCTCCTCTTTGAAATGCCTCTGGTTCAGGACCCAAACTGAGTAAATTCCTCTTGTGTTCAAAACACAGCTCTGGTTTAATGTAGATATATCCTATTTGTACATCTAGCTGTGACAGAAACGTCACTTCTACTCCTGCATGAATAAAACACACTTCCACAGTGAAGTTATTTCATCCCACTCGCACAACTGGTAAAATGCGGCACCTTTGGGGGGCATGTCACCCCCCACCGCTTCTCAACGACTGTCACTGTACTCCATCTGCCCACGTCACCAGTGACGTAGGTATTTAGCACAGCAGGAGCGACGCGCTCCTAGGAGCCAGGCAGCAACGTCTCCTGCTCTGTTAGCTCGCGCTGGTGCCAATGGCATCATTAGGGGAGGCTGCTGCGCGTGATTTAAACTCTATGGAAACACAACACAACCCCAGGACTTCGACCCTTTCCCATACGTTGCTGCAGTTCCTACAATGAATTTATTGTGTAACTTGGAAAAAGTGACCTCAATGCCACAGGAACATATTCCCGAGCAACGTGGAAAGCTGCTAATTTTAAAGCAGTCAACCTCACCCTCTGTGCTGGAAAATACCTGTAAATCAAAACTCATTTGAAGCCAGAAAGGTGTAATAGGGAAAATGTTACGAAGTATTAGCTTACCTAGGTTAGGGTGACCTTTGAACAAGACAGTGCTGCCAGCATTGATAGGTACGTGATCCTGGATTTGTCGGCTTTTCATCAGCTTTCTGTACAACACGGCTGACTACAAAACAGGCGAAGTTAAAAGTGGGTTTGATGCCACAAATGAAAAGAAATAGTGCTTTGAGAGAGAAGATACAGGGTTTTTTAACAGAACTATTCTGATGCAGATAGAAGAAAGGCTGGAACAACAGTTTCAGGTACCAACCAACCTTCTTTAGGTTATTTATGTCAATCAGTCCCTTCTTGCTGCCTTTTCATGTCTACATCATGCAAAATCATACCAATGAAATACTCCACACCTCAGCCATTTTCATACCTGTTTCTTGTTTACTGACTAACTTGGTTTGCAGATCAGTCTAAGAATTGACAGTTAATAATCCTGTTTAGATAATCTGCCTCTAGATCTTCCTTCTTTTAACTGCCTCTAAAAAATAAACAGCTATTAAAATAGCTTATTTTTAAGTCTCATAGCACAATAAGTATAATAATAGCATGTCACATTTTCCATAGCCGATAATCTGCCCCTGAAGCCAGGGGAAGCTGCTAAACTTTGGATTAGCTCACTTCTGAGGAGTTGCATTTTTAACACACAGATCGTACAGCACTTCCATTTACAGTGCTGCACTGCTGGGGGCTCGACCAGCAGGTCACAACACGCTCCGATCTGCAGCGCAGTCAAGGTGCTCACCTGCTTAGTGTGGTTCAGAGGAAGGAATGAGGTCCGGTAACAAAGCATTACCCCTCCTGGACCAAATAAAGCGGAAATGTAGGGACTGCATCAAATGAAAGGAAAAAAAATAAAAGCTGTGGGTGGCAGTGAGCATCTCTGAGGTATTTCTATGCATTTACAAGAACATACAAAGTTCTGCTTCCTCATGTGCAGAAAGGAGAGATGCATGAAGAGCTTTGCTGCTTGAAGGTCCCTTTCAATACCTTTCCTTGGGCTTAGGCACATCCCTCTATGGAAGAGTAATTTGAACTGCAGCTTCCCACTCTAAGCCTTTTGTTTCTCAGCTTGAACTGTCCTTCCTCCCTAGTCACTTGCCCTCACCCACCCATGCCCCTTCATCGATCCAGCTGGAAATACCCAAGCAACCTTTTTGTTCTGGGCAGATGCCTGGTTTTGTGTTCCAGGTTCAGAATTTACAGTTTATTTCACCTGCCTACTTCCATAAAAGACATTAAAAAATATTTTCAATGAAAATCAGAGGTTTCAGACCTCTGCACCAAGAATTAACCCAGGCTGTAACAACAACAGCCTGTAATAAATATTGATGCTTGGGGTGCAATACTTCCTAACACAGAAGGGACAGAACTACAGCAAGCAAGAAATCAAGGTCAGACTCCTAAACAGATGCTCAGATTCCCCATATACGAGAGGTTCCACATCATCATTACTAACATTTCGGTTGATGAGACAAGTTTGTGAAATCTTATAACCACAATAAATCTCTAACAAAAATGTACATAGGCTAACACACACTGGAGGGAGGAACAGAGATGTTTGCCTTATTTATTAGGCTGGTAATCACATCTCTTATTACCACTATCCTTCAGATGTATCACCTGCCAGTAGCAGTTCTAAAGGACAAAGTATCTTCAGAGGCTAATCTCTTTCCTGTATTGATCTCAAAAGCACTTAGCAGAGCGGGTGGCACAAACTCAGGAATTACAGCTTTTCTAAGCTGAGAACTTCTACTGTAATACTTCAAAACAAGTTGCATTTATTTTAGACTACAGCATTTAAAAAGACATAATACTAGTGGGGGGGGGGCACTCTCTATCCAAACTTTTAAACACAAAAAGCACTAATGCTTAGAGTTTTTAATATGGTTAGTCTTTCCTCACTATTGGAAGACTTCCCTTCTAAGTATGGTAATTGAAATGAGTATTGGTTCCTCAGTCATAGCTGAATTTTAGAATTTATTCTTTGCATCTATTGAAGGAAATGTGTACACAAGATTCTTGTAATGAAAGTGTTGTCAGGGTTGTGACGGAGCAGAGATGTGTAGCTTTGGAAATTTTGGAGTATTTTTCCTTCATTTAAACTGACTCATTCCGTCTTGTCCACAAACCCACTTAATTACAAGCAGATTCTCAGCTGGATAATAACATAACAGATTCTCTTTTAGCCCAAGTCTTTACAGTTCACTATTACAGCAAAAGGAATCTCCATAATCTACAGCTAGGTGCACACCAAGTTGCTATTTGTCTCTCCAACCTCTTCTGTAAAATCCTCAGATTCTACATCTGGCTGGGATGAAGATCAACCCGTAGCCAGGCAGCAGCTGTTCAAAGTGCCAAACTGCAATGCCCTTTGTGGGCACCTTCACGTATCTTCCCACACGGCCCCACTGCAGGACTCAGTTCACCTACCTTTCCCCATCGTCATCACCAATTCTCAGAGGCTCCTTGTAACGACAAGGTAAAGGGTTTTTCCCATACTTTATAACTCCAAAACCTCTATCAAATCACAAATAGAAAACCAGCTCTCTTTCAGACCTCTCTGCATTAATGGAATAATGCATCATTCTCTGCATTAATGAAAGCCTCCAGTCTCCGTGCTGTAATAAGGCACATATAAACACATACTGAAATCTGCTTTCCAGAACACAGAGAACCCTTCTATGCTCCTCAGGGATGGCACTAGCACCCTCTGCTGTCACACACCGAAGCCAGCTGAAATCCCAGACGCTGTACTGTGCGCAGGGAATTTCAGGGACAGCTTTTTACATCCTCCATGGAAGACCCTGAGCCATAAAACCTCACAGTGACTTTGTGCAAGGAACTCTGCACTTCAAGGCAGCTTATATTCAAAGGCAGTAAGTGTGTCTAGAAATCATCACCCAAAATGAGCTTATTATATTAGTTATTTGCACTGATTGAACACTTTAAAACTACCCTAGGATGACAGGAAATCAAAGCCATGCGAACAGAGCTACCAACTTCTATAGATTTATCACTCTACCACTGATATTTCAATGTTTATCTTAAAACCCTGTCTTCTAAACTCTTGTGATTACATGAGACTCAGTTTTGATCCTTTTCTCTACATGCTTTTTGTTCTCTTGGTTGAAGAGAGAAACTTGAAAACATTAATTTCAGAAATCCAGAAGGCAAGTAAATTTAAATGTAACATCACATGATTCTCATGTGGTTTTCTTCTTTTCTAAAGCAACCTCAAAATGTCTTCCAGCAGCTGGCTAGCAGTACCAGAACACATTCAAACGAGTACTTACAAGGCTTCCTGTGACCACAAGAGCTGGTCTTCAAGCCAACCCTGTGCCAAAGGAGTAATAACTCCGGAACATAAGGAGAGCCATCAGCTCTCTGGTGATGTTTTAAGTTAGATTTAGAAAACTAGTTAGATTTAGAAAAGTTCATTAGCCTGATCAGCTGTGTTGATCAGTCCTAGGCCATACAAAACCATCTCAAACAAGATCTATGCAGTGTATCCATATATAGAGTTTATATTGACCAGAGACACCTTTTTATTTTTCCTTAATGAATGAGGGTCATCTATCACTCGTCTCTTCCCAGGAATTATATCATCATCGCTGGCAACAGCATTTAATTGTAAACCAAATATGGGAATGGAATCAAGAGGGGTTCCTTCAAGATAAGGATTACAAAAACATATATACATACAAAACATAAAAGACAGAAACAATATCAAGATCAAAAGCAAATACAGGGAAAGAGAGATTACAGTATCGTTTGCAGTACTCTGGGTGAAGGATCACCATCCACACTACTAAAAAGAGAAGAGAATTTGCTGAATATAGAAATGCATATATTTTACACAGGGTCAGTAAGCTTGTGATGGGATGGCAGCTGTACAAAACTTCAAGAATCAAAGCTGAGTACGTTCATTTATATTACACTCAAAAATTCCAGAGAAATACAAACGTTTCAGTTCTTCATAAGAGAAGATATGCTTCCTAAAAGAGACAAAAACAAGTAGTAAAATAGGCATGGATTACCAAGCCAATGTGAAACTCTTACTCTTTCTGCTGTTAGTACAAAATAAACAGTATCTATAGCTTCAGTGAGCCTAGTTG
This sequence comes from Psophia crepitans, assembly GCA_013399095.1. Taxonomy (NCBI): domain Eukaryota; kingdom Metazoa; phylum Chordata; class Aves; order Gruiformes; family Psophiidae; genus Psophia; species Psophia crepitans. Next base: position 2,948,841 of record VWZZ01007084.1, on the reverse strand, counting down.
GGTGAGTAAGTTTTCACCTATATTAAAAAAAGTAAAAATCACAGTCTAGCTCCTAATTAATACTGCGTTCAAATTGCAAGAACTACATATTAAATTCAGGTCAAGACCGGAAAATTAAATCCTTGCTTGAGCTTATCTGAAACCAAAAAATTTTGGTTTGCAGTTAATCCAATATTTTTCTTAAAAATACCTACCAACTTTCCAGCTAAAAATTCTCCATCAGCCAAGTCAGCCTTCAAATTTTGCACTGATTGTAAACAAAAACTACATAAATGCGCAATGCTGCAAAAACTGAAAAGGACCAGTGAGTGCCACTGCCACTTCAGCCACTAACATCATTTTACAAAGCTGCTTTTTCGAATGTCTGCTTCCTTCAAAGTCTGAAGAAAAACTTCTGTCAAATTAAGTGACTGCAAGGCCAGGCCCTGAGAGAATAATCCTTTCCCAGCTGCACATTCTTAGACTGATGTTGAGTTGCTGGTTAAAGACAGATGAGGCAAGGAGGAAAGCAGATGCCCCTTTTATCACTAATATTAAATACAACCAACTAAATACACACCCACATGAACATGGAGACCAGAGTGCACCTTCTAGGCAGCAAAGAGTTCCCATCCCCAACACGCTCTTTAAGAGAGACAATTGGCTGAGGCATCTCACAAAAAGTAAATCACTATTTGCCATAATTAAAGGACTTTTTCCTTTTTCTTTTTTTTTTTTTCCTTTTGTAGAATGCCCAAATTGTCCCAGGTTTTCAAAGGTGTCACCAAAACCAGAGTATATGCTAGAGTGTGGTGGTTTTCTAGGGCATGGGAGAGAACAAGTGTGTGGCTCTGGGCCACTCCAGTGGGCATGAATGAGCAAAGCAGAAGACCCACAGCACCCAAAAGCCAGAATGACTCCAACTTGCAACGCTGTTTAGATCCTACAGCTATGACAAAAAAGGCCCATTAACAACCAGAAGCAAAGTCAGACTGCCCATCCCAGAGCATTAGAGAAAGAAGTATGATGACATCCGTGCCCATGAGTCATGATGCATCAGTGCCCACATTATATCTATTTTATAGACGACAGTAATTTCTCAGCCATCGCACGAAATACTGTATAGTCTGCGTAACCTTTAAAAACATATTTTGCAAAGGAAACGTTTCAAAAGCTTGAAGCATGCCTTCTTTGAACATCACTGTCAGATGTGTAAGGATATAACAAATTGACCAAGTTTTCCGAGTATTTGGTAGTAGGAAATGCTCAGCTTCCTACTTCAAATTAAGCCTGCAACGGCATTTCTTCATTGGTATTTACATACAACAGTCCGATCAAAAGTTTTAAGGCTCTTATTTCTCAAAAAAATGGTCACAGTAAAGAAGGGATTAAATGGAGTTAACGCAGCTATTGGCAATACAGAGAAGGACGCTCATGTCATTTGCTATTGTACAATCTGGGGCATTTCACTCCATGCTTTGGCTTTCTTCTTGGCCAGGGATAGCCACGGTGGTTCAGCAGGGCTGCATGGTGTCATTGGCAGGTTAGAGGAGTGTCTGGCTTCCTTTTCAACAGCAGGAATCACAGATGCTTCCTGAGCAATAGGTCCAACTTTACCTGCCAACAAGAAGATATCCATCACTCGTCAGCAGGCTAGAGAGTCAAAAACTCAATTTCTGCCAATAATATTTCCTTCTTCCTAAAGCAATTGTTTTACAGCCCAGAATGTTTGTGACTCAAAAATAAGTCAGAGGAAGTGTTAAACTAGCTATTGCTGGCACTATCTGGTCCAGCTACAACAATGGCAAGGACTAGCTATTGCAACGGAAAAATTGATACTAAGCTGTTAGTGAACAACCTTCCCATAAAAGAATCTTCTCCTCAGTCCCAACAGCAAATGTCTCAGCCTTGATAAACGAAGAAGTTCTTCAAAATTCTTCAAGCATGAGGACACTAAAGCCCCAGGTGTTTTTATGATTCATGTTCTTGGCTAACTCATTTCTTAATCTTTTCAAACTCTTAATATCCATGGCAGTGCACAGCAAGGAGTTCCACAGGCTTATTCTGCTCCGTGAGTGCAAGAAAATCTGGGACTGAGACTGTTGAGTATGCAGGAAAAATGGAAACAAAATACCTGCAGGGCGAGGATCACCCCAGGCTTGCTGTCAGGTTCAAAGTAACTTCAATATGTTTTTCAACACTGAGAAGTCTTAAAAGACTTTTTTTTTCCAGTCTTCACTGCCAGCAGAACTATTGCTCAGCAATATTAGATACTAGGTAGGGATCAAACCAGTGCTTTATGTTCTTGGATTTGTAAGCCAAGAAGGTGGCATTCTGGTGGGACTAAGTGCTCCTCTTCCTGCAGCCTAGCAGAAGCCTGTCATCCTCACAAAGGATGGAGGAATAGAGGCAACACTCCTTGTCTGGCTTTGAGTTACTATTTAGAAAAGCCCTCCTCCATCCCTCTTGTTTGAAAATCTTCTAGATTAAGGTGTTCAGACATACAGCCTGGCATGGGGCTTCACAGAAAGCGGCTCTGAACAGATACAGCTCTCATTTCTCGAGACATGACTCTCAAGCCTTTAGAATAGAATAGAATAGAATCATTAAGGTTGGAAGTGACCTCAAGGATCATCTAGTCCAACCATCCCCCCACCACCTATTACCCACTAAACCACGTCCCTAAGTACCACATCTAACCTTTCAACATCATGCTCTCTCCATCCATTTCAACCCAGGCAGTACTTCATTTCGGAAAGTCAAACTGAGAAAATTCAAACTTTCTCGTTCTTGATTAGTCTGTGCATGGCATGAGGCTGCTGTGCTGCAGCATGGGAACAGAGGCCACATGGGGACTTAAGCAATGTTAAGTACAAGAAGCTTGATCTTGCTCGCACTGAAATCAGTGGAAAATGTCCATCAGCTCCATCAGTCACTCCACTCAGGAGGTCTCTGGTCTTTTAAAAATCCTGGCTCATCGGTAGCTCTTGCAGGAGGCAAGCTCTACTTAGCAATACTGGAGGAAGTATACTATCCATTAAAACCAGGATGCAGCTCTACATACGCAGCAAGTTTTTCAGAAGTATCTAAGGTGATGTAGGAATTTAAGTGTTACTGAAATTTTTATTTTGGAATTTTTCACATTTTGGGAGACTCTCTTCTTTGCAATAAGCAAAAGTGAGTCTAAAGCCCTTTGCATGCTATCAACAGCACGAGGTTAAACAAAACCCAAAAGCGGTGGCTCGTGCCTATTTGAGGGAAAATAGGTTTTGGAAAAAACCTCACCACGCTTAGGGTGAATTGGGAAGGAGAAGAGGCAAGCTAAGTAATCTTCCCTTGGTTATGACAAGGGCTGCCACGCAGAAGGAACAAAAAAGTCACACTCAGTAAAGTCAGGATTTGATTTCTTGGAATTCTCTTCCAAATTTAGCTGACCTTGAGCTGTCCTGGCTCTTGCTGTTGCGTACAGGATGTATGCATTGCACAGAAAACCTCAACTATCCACCAAGAAAACTGCTAACAGTAACATAACCCAAAAAGCACGATCCAAATTAGTAACTCTGGATATTAAATCTACGACCTTTCCACCAGCAGCATCTTCAACTAGACAAATTGCTGGCTGTGCTAACGGGAACCAAATAAGGGTTTACATTTGGGATTCCCAATCTCCTACTCATGTGCTGACAGGGCTGAACATTTCCTAAACAATAGGGCATGGTTTTCTGAGCAGTAGAGAAGTAGTGTTTTCCTTAAACATCAGCACTGGCCAGAGCTCTTTGTGATACTCAAGGACTGGAAGACTAGAATATGCCTATAAATGCTATCCCTGGAGGGGAGGAAGCAGTCGCTGGATGTCAGGAAACTAGGCCATTCTTGGGAAGAGGTGATGTGGAAAAACTTGTAATTCTGCTGCAAGGACTGCAAGTGGTGTAAGTTCTAGTAAATGAGTAGCACAGTACTTTGTGGAGTTCTGAATTTTAACTGAAGGCTGCTGGGCTTCCAAGGTTTAGATGATTCAACAGACAGAAATCCAGTCTGCCTGTGCCAGCCTTCCAAAGGAAGGCCTTCTAATCGGAGCAAATATCTTGGCCCATTTACATTTCATCTCTCACTTTGCACCTAGAACTGTAAGACCAAGCTGGCCCGTAACACAATCCTTTCTAAGAACTATGTATTTTAACCACATGCACACAGTTAGGCTGGCAACTGACATCAGAGCCTCTGTGTTGGTGCACATCCTCAGCTGGTCAGCTACCTGTAGTAAGGGAGAAAGCTCATTTTGTAGAACCTGTAGACTCAAAAACCAGACACCAGACCTATGAAAAGCTACTACAGGGAGCAGGCACAGAGGTACCCCCAATATCTCTAATACAAAAATTTTGGATGCTGGTGGATTATAAGGTGGAAGTAGCTAGTTGCATGCGCTCTCTCTAGACAGCATCTGTTACTGATCGTGTCAGCAACAGGAACCTGGAACAGAAAAGCCACTGCTCTGAGACAGTGGGGCATTTCTTATCTTCTTAGGCAGTATCTGAAATCAATAGCCTTCAGCTAGCACAATATGCTTTCACAGCTGAGGAACTGCTTATCTATATCTAGCTGGAGCACGTCTCTGAGGTTTGGCACCACACTGAGTAAGCAGGGAGGGAGAAGCTGCAGCCCAGCAGTAGCCTTGGAAGAGGCATGTGAGTCACGATGCCTGAGTCACACTCTTCCCCTGCATCCTACAGAGAATCACAGCTAACGGGGCCAGAGAGGGCCCATCGAGCCTCTGTGTTCACCTGAGCGTAGAATTGACTCTACCTGAACTGTTCTTGAGACATGTTTATCTATTAAACATATCCAGCAACGAAAACTGCACACACTCTGTAAGCAACCTATGCTATTCAGCACTTCACCACTCTTATTGTTAGAAAGTATTTCCTAATGTCTAAGCTAAACCTCCCCTGGTGCATTTTAAGCTCATACAGGGCATAAAGACTAGTCTTGTCCTCTGCAGCAAATTACATTTTCTCCTCTAGACTAAACAATTCCACTCCCATCAGTATTTCCTGGCTGACTGGAGGTCTAGAAGACCTGACCTTTTTTGTTGCTCTCTTCTGGACATTCTCCAGCTACAACTGCTGTTCCTTAGCATGGACGTTTGTCAGTAATAAACCACCATACTATTTATGTGCCATTGCATGAACTGGCAGTGGGGATATAAGCTCCTCACTTCCTTTCTCTGTTGAGTGAGCAAGCCAATACACTGACATATCACAAACTATAGTCCGAACAGGCCTTATATAAAGTGTGCTGATTATCAAAAAGGTAACTGTCTCCTCCCATTACCTGCCACCCATACCACTTACTGGTGTAAACTGTAGCCACTACGTAAAGAGGTAAAGAAAGAGAATACCTGCTGCAGCAGACACAGAGGTCGTCTTTGGCATTTTCTTCTCCTGAGAGCTCAAGCTGGAAGGCAGATTCTTCTTCAGAATGTTCTCGCTAACACAAATCCCTTGCTACAGAAGAAGAGAAGAAAAGAATGCAACTAAGAAACCCGCTCGCCACTGGCAGTCATGAAGCTTGCCCTGGCAATATCTCTAAACCTGACTGTGGAAATGCAGCACAAGCCAGACAGGGATGGTTAGGGACATCCTGTGGGAGGGAGGGAGAAGGCAAGAAGGAAGACAGCTGCTACAAGTACAGGGTTACTACAATGCAGGCAAGTTATCCTCTTCTCTTATGGATGGGGAATTGAAGAAGCTTGTGCAAGAGTCAGTGGAAAAGCCAAACTTTCAGTATACAGTCTCCAGAGCAGAGCAGTGAACGTGGTCTGTAGGTGACCAACAGTGAGGAAGCTAGTGCAACACAAAGCACCTCTTACGCTACTGAAAAGGTTCAGGTTTGAGTAGTGCAAAGGAACGTATAGGAGAATCCAGCTCTGAAACTAGTCACTGTGACAGTATAGTCACATTTGCTCGCTTTCATCAGTTGTCTGTCTCAACACATTTTAGAGACCAGTCCTGAAAATCTCTCTTTGAGTAGCGCTCACAATGCACCTCCCATGAAGATGATATTGAACAGTTTGCAGAAGTACCCATGCAATCTGTTGCAGGATTCACACCCAGGCAACATTACTTGATACCCTACCTCGTCTTGATCCACTTTGATCAAAGCTTTGTCTTCAACTTTATGTCCTTTGGCAAGAGGGTGGTCCTGGAAACCCTTTTGTTTTAATTTAGCCATGGAGATCCAAGCTGGTTCAGAGGAAGCAGTTTCCAAATGTGGAGAGGGGACTTTTTCTACAAAAGAATCACACAATCATATAATGGTTTGGGTTGGAAGTGCTGTTAAAGATTATCTAGTTCCAACTCCCCTGCCATGGGCAGGGACACCCTTCACTAGACCAGGGTGCCCAAAGCCTCATCCAACCTGGCCTTGAACACTGCCAGGGATGGGGCCTCCGCAGCTTCTCTGGGCAACCAGTTCCAGTGCCTCACTGCCCTCACAGGGAAGAATTTCTTCCTAATATCTCATTTAAATCTACTCTCCTTCAACTTAAGGCCATTCCCCCTTGTCCTATCACTCCTGCCCTTGTAACCAGCCCCTCTCCAGCTTTCCTGTAGACCCCTTTCAGGTACTGGAAGGCCACAACCAGGTCTCCCTGGAGCCTTCTCTTCTCCAGGCTGAACAAGCCCAACTCTCTCAGCCTGTACTCATAGGAGAGGTGCTCCAGCCCTCTGAGCACCTTCATGGCCTCCTCTGGACTTGCTCCAGCACCTCCATGACTTTTCTGTAATGGGGCCCCAGAGCTGGACGCAGTAGAAGCATTTTTGAAGTAAAGAAGGGATTTAGGTCAAGTCAGTCTGAAACTAGTGTGTTTTAAATCCTTCAGCATCCGTAATACCCTTTGAACACTGTGGAGATAAGATTACCTTCCCTGATGACTTTGTCCTTGGCAATAACTGTTTTTCTGTTTATTCTGGAGTTTTTGACCTGACTCTCCTTCCGTTTAAGTCAATGGCAGAACTCCCACTGCAATCATTGTGAACCGGATTTTGCCTTTGAAACAACATCCTTACATTGCAGATTAAATGAGTATGATAATCATTATTTTTTCATGGAGGTAGTAAAATACTGGCTGCCTTTTCACTTTTTAAATATTTTAAATGAAGTGATTGTAGAAAAAAGTCACACCTAATGCAACTCCTAGTTAAGGTTTGAGCTGCTGCAGTCTGGAAAATTACAAAACAGCAGTAAGTTTAAAAAAAAAAACAACAAAAAAACCCGTGTTAAAACTCCAACTATATACACAAGTAGGTCACACCAGAAATGTTTCAGAGGCTCTTAAGCTGTTACTCTGTTGTTATTCTTGCTGAACACACCCCTCATTAAGATAAGACAAGAATTCTCTTGACTGGCCAAATCATCAAGCCAATTAAACTATGGTACTGACGAACTCAAGGTTGAATTTAGTCCTGGTCAAGAGGATTTTTATGTTTTGCTTGCTACTCTGCCAAGGTTCTTACACAACCACTGTTTTCTACAATGTTTGGATTAAATTACAGCATAAATACCTGAAGGTTTGTGACCATTTTGCTTCTTTGCCACTTCTTCTGATCTGGTCTTGGGGGGATTTTTGTATTCTAGGAGATCTGGTTTTTTAACAGATGATTTTGTGCTGACAGGAAGGCACGGAGGTGGTTTCCCGGTGCCCACCAGTTTCTGATCCTCCTTGACCGAAGCAGAAGCAGCAGTGGGACCAGGTGAGGGGATCAGCTTTGGAGACTCAGCACGGCTTTCATCCTGGTATTTTAGTAAAGAAGATGTTCTCCTTAGTCTGACCCCAAACGGACTTTCAATATTTTGTGCTTCGTGGTCAGCCCACTCCATCGAAGAATTAAAACGCAAATCACTGTCCTTACAATCCTGATCAAACCTATCTGAGTGGGTTTTTGACGATTCCTGGACAACTGCATCAAAACGTGTGTGTTCTTTTGTCATTCCTTCAAACAGCTCTGGTCTTATAGGGGATGTTGGGGAATTTCTGGTATAGGAATCTTCCTTTGAATTTGACCCCCCTGAGAGAGATCTTTGCCATGCTGGTGCAATGGTAAATCTGACTGGTTTAGCAGAAGCAGTCTTCAGTGGACTTCTTACATTTTCATCTGAAGATCGACTGTCTTCCGCTGTTTTTCTGTGAGCAGCTGTACTGCTTATCTGGTACTCCTTACTGTCATCGTCAGAAGAGATATTACTCTTCAAGCCAGCCAAACTTGAAGAGGCAAGACATCCAATAGAAAGTTTTTCAGAAACGTACGATGTGTTGGCCTGTCGATTGCCTTCGTTACCCTTTGAAGCAGAAACAGTTTCTGCTTTAAAGCATACTTCCAAATTCCTGGGAGGTAGCATGCAACCTGCTTCCAAGACAGATGCAGCAGTGTCTATTTTTTTTTCTGCATTACCTTTGGATGACTGAAATTCCATTATTTCACAAGTTTCTTCATCATTTCTTGTTACTGAACTGTTTTTAGGCTTCAAAACAGCCCCTGTCTTGATGTCAGAAGACTCTGAATTGGTTAATGTAACCTGTGAGGTGCTTGGTGCAGTACCTGAGACAGTGTGGTTGGAATGATTCTCGATAGTACCCAAGCAGCCTTCTACTTTGTCAATAAACAGTGGATCCGCCTTTTCCTGGTCTTTATTGTCTGAGTCCACAGAATTTACTGAGGACCTTCGTGCAACATCTGCCAATATATCTATGACCTCTGTTTCCGCACCACTGCTAAACAAGTCAGCTGCTAGTATGTCTGGAAACACAATAGTATCTCCTTCAATTTGTTGCAATTTTGGAAGTGCAGCTACTTCAGTATTGGTATCTTGCTGATGCAATTTGAATTCATCGGCAGACTCATCTGAACAGTCTGAGACTTTTGCACTGTGATGCTCCTCAAGGTTCACTGGAGAAGGCTCAGGTCTCGGAAGGGGTGCAGCTGCTTTATAGTGATGGTCCATGTCTGGAAGGCACACATCCTCTTGCAGCAAAGCATAAGAGTCTTCTGCCACAAGTGTGGAATCACAAGAGTCACAGGCAGCATCAGTGGGACTTTTTGCACCTAGCATTTCCTTAGAACCTCCTCCCTTTGCACAATATCCCACCTGGTCTGATAATCCTATATTAAACAGAGAAGAGTGTGTGATTTAAAGGCGGCAAGCACCATCTGTATTAGTAATTCATTCCAGATAGTGCCATCATTTAGCATGAGTTCCCCATGTCTGGGCACCGTTGTCTGGTAAATAAGACTATTGAAAGCATATTTAGAAATGGGCTGTCCAAGTGAGGAGACTAATCAATTTTTCAGTCTGAAGAAACTTAATCCCAGGAATGACTGAAAGTTGTCGTCTGCTTAAGGTGTACCAAATCAGCTGCTGTTTAGTTCTTTTCTGTGCATACCTCTAATTGTAAGACTACTAGCCAGATTTCCCTGGACATTCCTTCATATGTATCCCTAGAAGGGCTGTCTAGACTGACCTGGAGGATTTTCTGTATTTAAGCGGAAAATCTCCACATCAGGTAGCTCTGCCTCCTGCAGCTCTAGCAGAGCTGCTGAACATCTGGATAGCTTAGATGTGTCTGCACACACAGTAACAGCATCTGATGTGCAACAGCATCAGGTCCTGGCCCTGACAACAAGGTGACAACATTCCCACTACACTAGAGTATTACCATCAGCCAGTGCATTTGTAATGCAGTGCTAAAGAGAAAGGTCTTCAGTGCTGTTTTGGAGAAATTTCGTTTCTTTTTACAATTTACTATTACAATCATGTTACCACTGGCAATTAGCTATTATTCAAATGATAAGGGGGGCGGTGGCAAAGGAACATCTTGTAAACACAAGCCAATTAAATTCACTTTACACGCATAACAGACATAAAGCTGAGGTCAAGGTTTTCCTGAGTTTCAAGACACTCGGATCCTCAGTCAATGAGATCTAGCCAACTGTGCAGCACAGGTACTTCTGAACATGGTGCTTTCACCTCATGTGTTTTTTAATGCTACCCTCAAAGCTCACCATTTTGGCATCACTGTATTGAGTGGAGTACATGACTTTTTCCATCATAACACTTTAGGACCCAGGATTGGTTTTACGATATAAAACCAAAAGATGGCTCATTCGAAATAACTGATAATTCAAATAGGTCCTGCAAGTTTTATGTAGAAGAGTTCAAGTACCCAAAGTAGCAATACATAAATCTTCATTACCTTCCCAATCACTTTTATGCTGGTCACTGTCAAGTGATTCTGTTGAATTTCCCTTCTTTTGTGGAGTTGCAGGAAGACATGCTTCATTTTCCAGCTGTTCCACCTAAGGAGGTGCAGTAAGATCTTTTAATTAAAGAATAACACACAAAAAATGTATTTTATAGACACGCACGTTTACAAATACTGAAAACATAGACACCACACCTCCCCAAGTCCTGTAATTTACCAACACTGTGGGTAATGAACTGTTCCAGTTAAGAATCTAGAAATCATTCATGTTTAAAACATCAAACACAGCCCATTGATCTCTCTTGAATCTGAAACATTCCGCGATTGACATATTCTGAGTGAACAAGTATGTTTTTAAGACATCACCCAAGCTACCTGGTGGCATAGAACAAACCAAGCCAGAGACATTAGCATCACTTCTGGTATCTCCAACTGACACTCCACAATTAGTTTTTCTCCTTCAGCACTGGAGTTGTACCAGCTACAGTGCAAAGAATATCCAGCAAAGATGCTGTGGGGCCCAAGTTTCCAAGAAAGCCTCATTCTGTATTACACTCAACCTGAATTTCTCCCCCCGCCGCCTTTCTCAGGGTAGGACACGTCTAACTTCAGGGCAGATTTTAATGCCTAATTCTTTGATGGAGAGGAGAATACACAGTAGAGAAGCATTACTCCTTACTTCTGTCACTCTCCAGCTCAACAATGCTTTTTATCTGGTGAACTTCATCTTCACAATGTGTTTCCTAGAAGCCAGGATGAGAATCATCTCATCCCAATTTCCCACACGCAGAGCCACGTTCTTTCCCAAAATCTTTCAGTCTTTCCTTTGAACTATGAAGAATTAAGTTAAAGATAATCTGAAACTGCTTGTAGAAATAGACTTAGGCTTCTTTAAAACTGAAAATTAGCTTTTCAAACAACAGGAATGTTTTTACAAAGGAAGTGTAACCTGCAACCTTTTTGTCTAAATAATGAAAGAACAAAGTTGTGCTTTTCTTCAGCTCCCATGATATTGACGTTTTCTGAGTCCTTTTTGGTTGGTTGGTGGAAAATAGGTTGGTTTCCTTTCTTCCAATGGCAGAACAAAAAAGTAAAGGAATGTGGGTAGGAAAGAAAAAAGATATTAAAAATGTCTGAAATAGTAATTGAGAATTCACATCCATTTCCTTCAGTGCAGTGATTCTTTTCCACCTACCTGGAGGGTTTGCTGATTCTTGTTGGTAAAGCCTTTCTGTTTCCGGGGGTTTATGGCAATCCTGTGCCTGGCTGCTGAGGTGTCCAGGCAGCCGAGGGGACTGGCAGGGATGGTGAAGTCAACGGGAAGGAAGCTGCTGCCTCGTGAGCTGGGGGCCCCCAGCGCGGCAGAGGATGAAGGACTGATGGGCCTGGAGGAAGCTCCAGAAGCTATCTGTAAAACACAGACACATCACTATACATTTTGCTTGGCTTCCCCACATCTCTGCAACAATTCCTTTGCTAGCTCGTTCCATTTCAGAAGCCTGTATTTTTGGACATAAATCCTCAATTTAAAATGCACACTTAGTGTCGTGTCTGCATAGAGATCATTCAGTTGCGTGTGTTCAGCTGTATGTTACACAAAAGTGAGAAATACCTGTCTCTCCCTCTGCCACAGAGCCTCAGCTTGTCCCCTTCCCAGTTCCTATCTGAAAAACCATTTGCAATATAGGTATGCACCAGCAGGAGACACTGGTGCAGTTTTTAGAGCTGCCTTTTCATGCCAATAATGTGACACATTGCAGCAATACGTTATTAAAAAGCCACAAAAGCAGCATGGGTGCTCGCTCCTCGCTATCTCTAAGAAAGTTACCATAGCCACTTTGCTCTTTTAATCTCCACGCTCTCCGGAAAATCAAATGCTGCTCTCCAACAAGTATCTCAGAACCATCTTCCAGACAGTGATGTGGATCTCACCCTCACAGCAATGCTGCTCTGGGGAACTCAACAGCAGTTACCTTAGATTATGCTATTAAAAATTTTAAAAACGGTTTTCAGAAGAGTTTGTAAGGAAATCCCCAAACACGCAGTTTTGTTACTATTTTGAAATGCAGACCAGACTTTCTGGAATATTTGCAAAATTTCACAGACATGCCAAACAAACTTCATTCAATATAACATACCAGCTACTTTGCCATTGGCCATAAAGCTAGGTGAAACACAGCCATGTAACTGTGTTTGGCATTCAGATTTTAGTTTTGCTTAAGCTTAGTGTATAACACAGCATTTAAAACATGTATGCTGATGAAGCTGTAAACATAATGAAAACATCTTCCCATCCCATCTGATCCACAAAAATTATCTAGGTACATTGCTACGTGTTCAAGAAAGCTAAGATTAATTTCCTTATTCTCTATTCATGGTTTGTGTAGTTCCTAGATCTGAAATAAACCACATCAGAAGGTATTATGACAGATACAGACTCTTCTGATGAAAAATTTACACACAGTGAAAGAAAGAGGAACACAGCTAGTAAATAAGCTAACTAGTGTTATAAATCTACAAGATTAATGATAAACCTGTAAGGATCACTAGTACAAAAATAGTAACATTGTTACTCATTTCTACATACAAGTTCTTCTGCCTTTCAATTATAAAATTACAGTTGTGCCTATTTAACATAAAATCACCTGAAGCTAGTATCTGAGCTACTGCTGTACATAAATGGCCAATTCCCTGCTCCACTGAGGATTCATATTTTTTTCCTGAACACTAACACTTGGTATCTTCTCTCAAAGACAGTGGAGCAGACACAAGATTTCCACATCAGTGTTTACAGGTAAGATAAATTTGGTGTTTGTTGGTTCTTGGGCAGATGCAGGAGCCTGCACAAGGAGAATGCTGCAGCTAGGAGGCCCATTTCCTAAAGAGCATTCGTGCCAAAACTCTGTCCTTGGCCCCACAAGCTGACACCCCGTTTTGCTTTTAATCAGTCCGGGTTGAAGATGCCAACAAGGAAGTCCGATTTCCGTAAAGGCTATCTGGCAAAGGCAGGGTGATGCTGCTTAATGCCTCGGTGAAGTCACATGCTGCTCACTTGGAGCGATAACCTCACATTTAGCTTTAGATTAGTCAGAAAGTGGGTATTTAGAACTGTGGAAGGCACTGAGAAGTTACATGGGTGACACATCAGGGTTTCACGCAGAGGTGACAGCGGCATGAAGCTCTTGGAAATCTCAGTGAAGCAGCATAGGGCAAAGAAATGAAGCAACTATCATCTGCAGCAAGATCAATAGGAGAGTAAAATGTAAACCATGACACTGTGTGTAATTTCAGATTGCTTAAGTTCAAATCCTCTTTTTCCTTTACTAAATATACAACAGACATGGAATAACTGGTGTAGATTTCTTGGTGTTTTCCACAATTGTCCTCATCATTGGGATGAGGTTATTCAGTTTAACAGCTTGTGTTCTGCTAGCTCAAATCTTGATATTACATAAATAGTTTCCAAAGCAACTGAAAAAAAATAATTAGCTTATTTAGGAAAATATTTTTTTAGATAAACATACAGGAAAAGAATGGTCACGAGGATGAGTAAGACAAAAGTTTAGTAAATTCCTTCAAGATGCACAGAAATGCTTTGAAATCAGAATGTTTCATTGATTTATTTTCTGTAATGTCCCTACACTGTCCCTGGGTGTGTTTACAGAAAGGTTGGATGTGGTACTTGAGGACACGGTTTAGTGGGAAATAGGTGGGGGGGGGATGGTTGGACTAGATGATCCTTGAGGTCTCTTCCAACCTTAATGATTCTATGATTCTATGATTCTATATCGGCAAGATTTCTGCTAAGCCAAAATGCTAAGAAAAGTATTTGGGTAAAGGAACATACATGGTACTGTAGGGAAGGTAGGCAGATTCTCAGTGAGTTGGGGGTGAAAAGGAAGAGCCTTTACATGGGCAATCTGTGCAATATAGGAGAGAAAAAAATTCTCCTGTCCGTCTGCCCTTCTCACAAGAGATGAGGTTGTACGACTGAAAAAGGGGGATTGGCATTAACTGTTTGACCCTCAAGACACTTCCCCGGCTGCTTAAGGCCCTGCTTAATCAGGAAGGAATCTTCTAGGTACCCTGAAACCTCTCCTTTACTTGCAGGCAAAGTTTACTCAGTTTCACAAAATGTTAAATTGTGTTCTCTCTGGTGAGCTTCTCAAACAGGGATTCTGTATGGAGGACGGCAAAGCGAGGGCCAAAATGGCCTGTAGCTGCTCTGGACCCATAAATATTCCCCTTCTCAGCTAAAGGACAGATTACTTTGCTAACACAACTGCACGGGCTATCCCATGAACCCAGTCAGCTCTGTGGGAGTGGTGGCTGTCTTTGTCACTGATGTTTGAAGACTCCATTGGTCTAATTGTGATCTAACTGGTCTTTCAGACATTAACACTGGAGAAAGGCAATATAAGCCAACCTTACAGGCCTGCCTTGAAAATATGAGATGGGCAGGAACTTTGCAGGTACAGTCAAGGTGAAGGTCTCCTAGGTTCCTCTCCAAAAATGTGACCTCTGTAAATTTTCCCGAGCCGGTCAAGGAATAGCTTGTATTGGTCTGACAGCAGAATTTGCTGCTTCCGATGGTCACTTATGAGCCAAAGAAAACTGCAGATTAACACAGACTTTTTCCTGTGAAATACCTGGCGTCAGAAAGGGCTGATCCTGCAATTATTTCCCATGATAAGAGAGATGCAGGGCATTGCTTACAAGCCACTGCTGATAGGCAGGTGTCATTAAGCTATTACTGCTGCTGGGTATTGGGGCCTCGGGACATGGGAGCAGAACTTATCCAATTTTCTGTTGTGTCACTTTACAGATTCATACCGTGTCACAGAGCTGGCTACGCTGTTCACACAAACCACTTACCAGCAGATTTCTGCCTCTCTTTATTTGGTACTCATTCAAAACTCTGCGAGAGGTACGTTATCAGTACCATTTGCATCACTCTGGACTGCTCATGAATTGTTTGTTAAGATACATTGTACCCAGAATAGGTTGATTTTTTTTAAAAAAAAAATAAATTATTGTACTGGCTCCACACAGACACCACACATGCTGTCTCAGGAAAGGTTATTAGCAGGAAAAGTAGCTATTTACCTGTTCATCTTCACTGTCTGTCCCACCTAAACTCAAAGAGCTATGACGCTGAACAGGGTTGGAGGACTGTGGGATAAAACAAGGAAGAGGGTAAGTCAAGGGAAGTATCACACTGAATTATATGGGACTGGATATCCAATCTTAATTATGAGAAAACACAAGAGGAAAGATAAAGGAAGGGTCACTGAGTCCCTGCCTCACAGAATAGGTTTCATTTCTTCATTAGGGATCAAATATAAAGTAGGGGATCTTAATCCTGCTATGAAATACGCCATGAAGGTTGACCACATGAGGCAATGCATTTTTTAAGTTATTTTGGTTTATTGTTTTAAGATTTTCAAATTTACAAATGCTCACGTGCTCACTCAAGTCCAAAATCATGCATCTGCTGTGAGAAGGGAATTCCTAAGAAAGAAGATAACTCAAATCCACTCTGAGTCCCATCAGAACCTGTTCTCCTCAGACTCAGGATTGTTACTTTCCTGTCAATTCAACTAACACTGCCCTGTTTTGGAGTTATTTAATTCAAAAAATTGAATTGTTTAAGATTCTCTTGCAGAGCTCATTATTTCTGTTTTCCTCACTAGCTTTAAAACACCCAAAACCTCTTCTTCCCCTTTCACAGGTGCAGGAAACTGCCAATCTCTCCAGCTCTCTGAAGCTGGAAGACATGGGAAGTTTGTGCAGTGTGAGTACCTCAGCTTGTTCTCGAACTGGAAGTGAAACAGTCACAGTAACACAACACTCACCTGTGAATAACTGACTTTTTATGCTTTCTGCCATACAGACCTGCCCAAAGGCACCGAGAGTTGTCATATCAACTGAATTTCTCTCCTCTTTCCCTACTGATACAGGTCACAACTGCCTCAGCACTGGTCTACATAAAAGTATAGAAAATCGCACTCAGAAGGGGTATTTATAAGGCCCCTTCCGAGGTATCCCTCACAGTGACATGCCCACAATCCACACGGGTAATTTGTTCTAGTTCTGACTGATCTGTACCATCAGATTTTATCACAAGCAAGCAAAAAGGTCTTCCCCTTCTCCAAGTAGATTTTATCTTTTCACTAAGGTGATATAATGATTATACCTTGCTTGGTGAATCTGTCAGAACTTCATGAAGGGTTGAAATTTCAGGAGGGCTTCTAGGTAAACCATCATCTTCAGAAATGGCACCTGCATCTTCCAGTTTCTTTCCAGTTATAACAAGAGGAGGCGATCCAAGTCTGATGGTCTGCTGCAACTGAAGCTGTGGTTGAAAAGAAATTTGGAATATAGACTTTCAATGGCATTATTTATAGCAGACATTTGGCACGCTTCTAGCCCAGTTGATACCATCAGGCATGCAGAACCTCTTAGTCAGCAGAAATACTTGAAGAAACAGACCAATTACAGAAAATAGCCATTCATAAAATTTTAATTAGTTACACTCATCAAGGACCCATCATTAGAACTGGCTTTGGTACAAAATTAAAATCAAAATCAGTTTTATTCAGTAAGTTACCAAAGACAGAAATTTCACCATTCTGGAGAGTTTAACTCAGTTTAAATTTAAAACTTTAAAAATTCTAGATTTAAGCATTCTTTAAATAATTACATGTATCCAGATATCCCAAACAGTCACACAGAGTATTGTCAGTCAGTAGTTCCCATCCCCAGGTTTATCTGGTCAGCTTTTCTTCACAAAGCTCTTCCAAATATCGGGAACCTGTCACCACCCTCTCCTGCACAAGCAGCTGAGTCTCACTTTTTACACAAAGATAAGACTGAATTCAATTTCTGGTCCACCCTAATGAATTGTTTATTAATGTTCCTCAGCATCACATCCTGGTCCTGTCTACAGCAAGAATGACAGCAGCAGCCAGGAACAACTTTGTAAAGGAGTATGGGGATTCTTTTCCAAGATTGCATGAAAGAATGCTCTGGCAGGCCCTGACCCTAGAAAAATAAAACAAAGTCTGCAATCTCACAAGCAGCCAGATGTTCCCTCAAACTAAAAAAGTTCAGATCTCAGGAAACACCATTACTAAAATTCTTGGCTTAAGTCTGTAGGCTATGTCAAAGCTGGAACAGAAACAAGGTCTGAACAGAAACTTTGTCCTTCAACTAAAAAAGCCTCAACTGAATATTCCCAAGATAAATATGCAGACCTGTTTTTTCTGTTTCTTTGCTTATGAAATCAAACTGGGAAATTCTAGGCCTAATTCTGTGCTCTCCTGCAAGCTATGCATTCATTTATATCTCCGCAAAATAGATCTAAATAGCTGCCATTCTTATTTAGCAAGATTCATTTGCAATGTGATTCCTAGAGATCTAACAGCCACGCAGGGTAGCACAATGTCACCCTTTAATTCACCAGCCCCCCAGTTCGAACAGCTTTCTTGTCCTGTTACTCACAACAAAGTACCACCAACACAATCTGTAATAGCAGGACTGATGACAAACCACACAAAGATTGCAATATATGGGCAAAACAAGACATATAACATACCTCTGCACTTCATGGGAAGGAAAACAGAAAGTCACCTTTGCTTTTCCATCTTTTCACAACTTCCCATCTTTGATTTATTAAATTTATTACATGCGGACAGCAAAGCGTTGTAGGGGAAACTCTGAATTTATAGTCTGTCTTCTACTGGTAGAAGTTAATTTAGATTGCTTAGCTTTTCTTAGTGCTTGGCTTTTATTCTGACAGGAATCAAGCTCACAGAAAAAGACTGTCTTTTATAGCTACAAAAATAGTGCTGGCAGTATTAAGTCACCATGCAGGATGGATGAAGAGGGTACAGTGGGCTGCAGAAAGCANCCCCCCCCCCCCCCCCCAAGTTCTGTCATATATAAACATGGTTGCTACTGCTATTCCTATTGTTATGCAAAAATTCCCTGAATTGAAGCTTAGTCTTATGCAGGAAGAACTCCCTCTGTGCATCTTTTATTACTTAACATGTGATGCAATTGTGTTTTGCAACATGAAGCTCACAGCGGGCAAAGGAAGAATTTCAATGGCCTTTGGCTGCCTTATCAACGGTTTGTTTTCAGTCTCTGGAAAAACCTTAAACTTTTATCTCAGTGCTCTGAGCTGGGCAGTTATTTTATTATTATTTATTAATATAACCAACAGTTGATAAGGGAGCTGTCAAGGAGGGTTCAGCGTGTGCCTTGGAAGAAGGAAATGACCTAGCAGAATGCAGTATCCTTTGCTGGCAGAGGTCAGAAGAATAATGATATAAATAAAGCTGTCACTAAGAGTGCCCTGACATATCCACCATCCCACACACTTACGCAGCTGCTGGTGCTAGCATGTACAGTGAAAACATCACAGCCAGAATTGCCAACAAGAATAACATATACGTAATATATAAAGAATAACAGTGTAAGGGACAGCCTGTAGTATAAATATATGGCCTTAACCCAAAAGCAGTAGCTATGAAGCAAAGAATGGAAATCCCATTGGAAGAGGACATGCTCATTAAGGAAAGTTTCCAAGAGTCCATGAACTGGACTCATGTCGCTCACACACTATAAGACTTGGGCCAGGCTGAAAGCACCAGGACTGCTCAAAGATGCAACTTCCAAGAAGCAGAATAGATTCAAAAGCAGTAAATCTGGCTTTGGACGCTTTAGTCACCAAAGTCTTAAGGCACACAGCAGAGGACTCAAGCAACAGAACTTCCTAGGAGATTGCTAATACAAAGCAGCACCATGAATGAGGGGAAGATGTTCTCACCTGTAAAGTTTTCACTCTTCCAGGTATGTTTTCCTGAGATGACATGTCACCTGCCACACTTCCTGGTGCAGACTCAAAAATGAAGACGCTGTCATGGGACAAGGCTTTGTTTCCCATACTTCCTTTGGGCCTGGGAAGGAAGGAAGGAAGAGTGGTCAGTGCACTAGATACAACCCTCCAACACTTACCCGAAGCTGAGTGTCACCAGGGCAGAGGGTTCACAAAAAGGCTAGGGTGGGATGCATCTCGCTTAACTTCAGATTTCTGCATATTAGCTGTCTAAGGTAGTCACTGCTAGCTTCTTTTGTTCTCAGAAGAGAGGAAAAAACACTTTTCAGGATGCTGATCAAACGCAGGTGTCTCTTTTCAGATGTACTCAGCATCTGCATTGAATACATGGGCCAGTCTCTGTGAACTAGAGGGAGTCTAGGGTGATTAGGTCAGATGGTGAGATTTAGTTGGATGTATGCCACCCTGAGAGATGTCTACAGCACAGTTTTTAGGGGGACAGGAGTCCCCTGCCCTCCTTAGGTGGGAATGTGCCACGTGTCAGGATACAACCTTTGCAGCCTGGTGTGTGTCATACCTGCTGAAGACTGTGGATTATCTTTCCTTTTCTTGCAAATGTAGACAGAAAATGTAACTTCTTAGCAAACTTGATTCAAATCCTCTCAGGTCCAGCAATAAACCCAGTTCTGTTCACCTGTATCATGAATATTGCTGGATCCCAAGTATATTAATAAATGCAGGAGGGACAAGCGTCCACGGCCACAGTTCCATACTTATCCATGGCCAAGTTACAGTACCCAGGTGAGAGATTCCTGCTCTCCTCCTGTGCTCACTGGCTGTTCAGCCCAGTGCAGCACTGATGAGCTCCCACAGCAGCTGTTAACTGAGGAGTAATCAACTGAGATTGATTAGGGTTGGGCTATTAGGTTGTGCAGGGCAAATTTTGTACAAGGCAGGCTCCAGATCTTACATTCACCAAGTTCCATCAGCATAGCCAGGCACCATCTGTACACTACTTTGTCCAAAATACCACAAGGATGGCCTCTACCAGGATTTCATCCTAGCGTTTAACTGGAAAACATCAGAGAATACTCTCATGTTGTTGGCTGCCAGCCTCGTAACCCACAAGTTACAAAGATTCCTTGGCTCAGCTGCCATGCAGGCAATTCTCATTGCCACTGAAAGTTTGACTCTGAGTAAAAGGGGATGATTAGAAACAGAACTCTGACAAGGAAAACCCAGTACGTCTAACGCTATTCTGCAAGGAAATCAAATAGAAGAGGTATTTGCCTCTTAGGCTGTTTGCCTAACCTCCTATTCTCTCTTTATTTAGAAGAAAGCCCTGAAAGATTGCACGCTTTCATAAAATAAACAGGTAAAAAACCCCAAACAAATTACTTGTTTCCTCCTGCATGTCCTTTCTCTGCAGCTCCAGAGACACCACCTCCTTTGTCTGCTTGACTAACCCTCCTGTTGCCCCAAAGGTGTAGTCAATCAGTTTACAGTTACACAGAGTCTCACAGTAGGGCAAAATAATTTTGCTCTATGTTTATGTTGTGTCAAAGAAATTCTGAGCTCTTTCTCTCCCAGCACATGTCAGTCCGTGCTTCCTCCGATTACATTTAATGTCTGTGTTAGTTTATAGGACAGCAGTTCTACACACGCGTAAGGCACTTGCCTTATTTCATCATTAGAGTGAATGAAGCCATCCCATCTTTTCCTGTGATTTCAGAATCCTTTTTAGCATGAAAGACACTCTATATGGGCAAGCCATAATTTTACTGCATTTAGAAAGATCATATCATGCAACCTTTATTTACTGTAATGTATATTCATTATTAGTTGGCATATTTTATTTACTGCAAAGAATGCATGTGCATTAGGATGTATTAACCTTTTTAGCTGGGGATTTCCCGGCTTCCTTTACGTGGAATTCATTAGCAATGAGCTGAGGTTTCCTTGTGCTTGAGACTGCCAGGACAAAATCTGTTTCTTTCTTTCTCTCTCTGCATATGTACCATGTGTGTTTGCAAGAGAATGACTGTATTTTTTTCTGGCAGTCACAAAAAGAGCATTGGATTAAATATAGAATTAACTGCAGCTTTAGTACAGATGAGTCTCTTATGTGCAAATATACATTCATGTGTAATTCCAGGCAGTGTATTTGTATTTGCACTGAAGCTAAAGAAGCACTGTTAGCTAAACCCCCAGATGTTTTAGCCACTGTATCTCCACACTGATTTCCCTATACAAATGCTCAATTCATTCATGTCTAGCAACACTAGAGCTGCCATGACTGAGGGAATGACGGGACTCTACAGCCAGCAATAAAACCGCTCCTAAGCTCATCACGGCCTGTGCTATCTTCCACTTCTTATTGCTGCAACTCCACTCCTTTTGGTAGTCTCTGAGGTAGGGGGAAGAAAAGTGACACAACTCCTTCAGGCATCCTCCTCTGGAAAACAACTGCAGCCTGCCAAAGGAATGAGTGCTCATTACAACGACCAGGACAATCTTATATATTGTCCCAGAAGTTTTTCCTGCTCAAAGCTTTTTAACTGGAATGAGACTATTTGGGACCCAATTTTCCTTTATGTGAGGTCTTTTATCCATTCAATGATACAGACAAGAAGTCATCCATGGCACATGCTTTAACTTTGCCATCAAGATTTTTCCATTTCCATTTAAGTCTCATGCCTCTGGAAGATAAAGAGAGAGTGGCACATAATGCTCCCTCCCCCTTCATAGATGCCCAATCCCACTGATTCCCTACAGCCCCCTGACATCTGGGCACACGCCTCTGGCTGTTACAAGAAGCATTTGGCATATCTGGGGGTTTGGTCTCTGGTTAGTATTCAGAAAAGTTATTTTTTAAAAGATTACGTGGTTTTAAAAAAAGGGAAAAAAAAAGAAAACCAGTACTTCTGCCTCAAGAACAAACAAACAGCAGCATTGTTCTAGGATTGTTTTTGATATTCTGCATGCCAGAAATTGCAAAGCTCAGGGCGCTGTTTTAAGCCCTTCACAAGTTTTATTTCCACTGGCTTTCAGGATCACGTTTTCCAAAGGATTATGTTGTTCAGTCTCTCTAGGTACTTACAAAGTGTGCTTATGCCATGCAGGGTCTGGACATGATGGCGTTTTCAAGTAGCACAAACATATCTTCTAATTTTTTTTTGATAGTCTACCTAATCCTATCTCTAAGGGGAAAAAAAAAAAAAACCCAGAAGGGTTTTACTCATTTCCTGATTTCTGATCTTGCAAACCAGTTCATAATCGCTGGAGACAGTGCTGAGGTAAACAGCAATTGGACTTTAAGTACTTGGTTAGGGACAAGAGAAAGAGTTCACACCCACGCTGCCTCTGGAGCAGACAGCCGATTTTAAGCCAGATCCCTCCTATGAGATGATGGGGTAAACTCAGCTATTTCTAAGCTTTTTGGATGGGGTTAGCTGAGTCACTCCAATTCCCCTTACCCCAGGGGACTGACTGTGTGGTCACTTACTCTGTTGCTGTTATGTTAACAAACAAAATAAAGAGATGGTTGTTTCATTCCCAGATCATTTCCATGATGCCGTTGCATAAACACATCAGAGAGAGTGGGGAAAGGTGGGGCAAGGAGGAACAAGCACCCATGAGAAAGTAACATCTATAAGCTGTTCCACCAGAAGAAACGTCGTGTCCAACTCCACCAAACGCCCGATTTGATGACACAAAGCATTTGGCAGCAGTGCCTCTTTTAGCATGTCCCGCTCCAGTCACCTATTCGCGCCCTCTGCCAGCGTCACACCCGCCCAATGTCCCCTCCAACAAAGCACTGCAAACCACAGGATGTGACTGGTGTTTTGCCACGCTTTGTTAGCCTGCAGTTCCACAACCCAAGGCCTATGGTAATCCAAAGAGAGACCTGGCTGAGCAGCCAACAGGGGAGTATGAGGAGGGTGGAAAACAGCCAAATTATAGGTTGCCAGATGCCAATCCATGACACCTGGCAAGAGTCATAGCCATGTTCAGAGGGTTATCCCACCCCAGATTCAGAGACATGCGAGGGAAGTGTCGTGTAGCTTGATGGCTTAAGGTTATCACTGAAGCAGTGTAGCAGTGCAAGCTAATAGCTTGGATTACGCTAACTGAAAAAAAAAGGACAAGTTTTTGAACTAACATCATCTGAGAATTGCTCTGGACACACTGCAGGGACTTACAAACCTCACCCATGCAGAACCCTTCAGGGGTAGCTGACACAAAACTAGAGGCTTTCAGCTATTACCTACACCTCAATGGGTAGGTAAGAAAAATAAAGCAGCAATCTTATACTGATAATACACCAAAAATACTTCTTTCCCTTTACCCCAGCCATGATGGAGGGCACCATTTGTGCTAAAAAAAATAGCAACCCAACTTCACACGTATTCTCTGTACTAGTACTACGCAATCATCAGCCTCTTGCATAGCTGCTGCTGATCAAGCCTTCCAGGACAGATTTCAAACACTAAAACCAGTGAAAACAATCTGTACTATCTGCAGTTTTAGACTAAGAGGTTGGATCACTCCTGTCCCTGGCTTTCCTCCCCCTCCTCTCCAGGCTGGCTTTTGAAGCACAAGCAAAGAAAGAGGAAATTCCTGGAATTCCTTCATCAGCATTAGGGCTTGTTTTGCACAAACTTGGACAGAGGTTGCTCCTAAGGGGGCAGCTCATGCTTTCATCCTGCTGCTGTGAGAGGTCCACTTTTATTTATTTATTTTCCTTCCCCGCCAGCTTACCCAGCCTCCTTCGGTGAATGAAGCACAGTAGTGTCGAGCACATTGATGCTGACATCGCTGCTGGACTGGCTAGGTTTTAAATTACTCTCCCCCCTGGGAAGTGGAGGCTCTTTCCTTTTCTTCTTGGCAAAGAAGTTCTTGAAAGTCTGAAATTTGGATTTTTTCTTTCCTGCAACATGAGAAAAATGAAAATTTATGGAAGTTGGAGGTGTTGATTAGCTTGGAAAATATTATCTCTTAAATTCTGGAGGAAGCCTCAAAACTAGAGCAGCCCATTCAGTTTTAGTCAGCTCCTTTGTAAATAATTCAGTGCTGGAGTCCAGTGAAAGGTGAAGCTGCAGTTCTTACATTTTGCTGCATATAAAGCAACACTGGCATTAAGCTGACAATAGCGGTGCCTACTTAGGTTTCATTTTATGAAAAATACACCTTATATAGAGAATGTATCTACCTACAACTGAACAGTGATCATGCCAACCATACTTGATATGTTTTCAATTTAAAAAATTGATGTTAATGTCTAACTGATTGGTCTTTACTTCACTCGGTTTGGTTCTGCTTTCTCTTTACTCTGTGCTGTAAGGAGACAACACCTGACAGATAGTCAACATTTGGCAAGAAGACTGAAACTGGCAAAAGAAAATTTAAAACCAAAATATCTGCTTCCATAGTAAACCAACTGCCCCAAAACAAAATCAACAACTCCTCCAAGGACAATGGAGCAAACTTAAATTAAGACACTACGCTGCAGGACATGAAATCCCCAAACAGAGCAGCTCTAAGAACACAATTAGAAAACTGTTACTCTGATTTCATACTTCCCATTGTCCAAATGAAAAGAAATACAAAAAGAACAAAATAAACCATACGAAGCATCAGTGGCTTCTTTCATTTTCAATAACCTGAGATACTTTAACATTCTTATTCATATTTTCTTTCAGCACACAAATGCAGCATTTTATCAGTGACCCTTACATCGAGGGGTCAGTTTGGAGTGGTTTGGGCCAAACTATTGTACTAAGACCCCTGTGATTGACTTAAATACATATGCAGAGCAATAACATCACTGCATATCTGAGCCAAACTCATTGTCCAATTAATACTTCACCGCATTTGGCATAATAAATGCCCACAGCTGGAGGATTCCTTCATAAGCAAGGCATTATTTCAACACAATTATTGTCTTCTCCCAGCAATGATTTAGTCGGCGATGCTCTGTCTCAACGTGTGCCCTGTACGTGTAGGGATCTCTGCCAAGGGGCCTTATCTGGGCTGAAACTGTGCCACCACACAGCTGCATCAGACAGTAGCCACTTTGAGAAATAAACAATGATACTGAGATATACTCACCCTGCCTCCTCCCTGCTCTCAAACCCAGTGCCAGCACCATGCCTCAGGACATACAAGGATGCTGCTACACTGTCCAGTGTGGACTGATGAGACAGCTACCTCTCTGCTGAGCTGGAGCAACCAGGGAAGACCTGCATGTTGCTTTTCAAGTGATTTGGGCTGTCACTGAGACCAAATTGTCTTTCAAATCATGCAGAGCAAAACTATCAATGGAGTCCCACTCATCTGAATAGTAACGGGATGTGGCGCTCCTTTGGAGGGTTTATCAGTGGAAGACCTTTTCATCTTCCACTGCTGCTTATCAGGCAGTAAGTGAATGAGATAGTCACAGAAAACGTACAGGTTATATTGCCTGCCCCACACCACAGAGCTGATCCCCAGGCTTTTGCAATTGTTAAGACTGTCAGAGGGCTCTACGAGTTTCATGCTGCGCCTGTAGCAAGAACTGGTAAGAGAAGACAGGTCACACAGCAACCAAAAGACCATAGTGCCTCTCAGATAAAACAAGTGTGTTGAGTGTCCTTTAGAGAGTCCTTAGAAATGTTTCCCTACCATTACTGTCATTCATAGTGGCAATGAGACAATGTCTACAGTATTCTCCCAGGAAACTTGTGAAAGCTGAGTTGGTTTATTTTAAATGAGCAAAACAAAAGATTCAAAAGTTTCATGACAGCAATGCCCCAAAATTACCAG
The DNA here is from genome assembly GCA_013399095.1 of Psophia crepitans. NCBI lineage: Eukaryota > Metazoa > Chordata > Aves > Gruiformes > Psophiidae > Psophia > Psophia crepitans. The sequence continues at coordinate 2,922,958 of VWZZ01007084.1, read as the reverse complement.
TTCCGCAATGTCTGCTAACACAGATAGTCCAATGACTCAAAGAAGAAAATGGCAGACTTTGCTACATGCAGACAGATCTGCAACTTAAAGGCAGTCTAAATGGAAAACAAGGACATTGCCATGTCCACTGGTCAGCTGACAGTGGCAAGGACAGAAAGCAAGTTCGATTCTAGTGCATCTATTACTGATGAGCTTAGTTAGACCTTGGCATTTCCAGAGAACCAGCGGAATGTTTAAAAGAACAAACCAAAAAAGACCACAACACAGTAACAACAAAAAAAGAAGTGATCCTAAGGACATTTAAGAGAAACAAACAGAAGTCCTACCACAAAGGATAACATTGCCAAGGTACTACTCCAAATAGCTGTTTAGAAGTGGTGCTAACTTCAGAATGGAGGCCATGGAAAGGATTTGCAAAGGCTGCCAATGAATAACCCTCAGCTGGCTCAGGACAACACTTGGGTATCGTTGTGCAACAGAGCAGGGCACACCCCCTCCAGCAATAATTCCTCTCCAGCCACGCTCTGCTCAGCTGTGTGCTTTCAGCTGTTTCAGATGAACAAGAAAACAGTAAGTTCCCCTGCAGCTCCAGAAGATGGGCACTTGCCATATCATTACACAGAAAACATAAAAATCACTACTAGACCCTGAGTGCTGCATGCAGATGAAAACTGTGGGACAGCTCTACGTGAGAGCATCTGGCAGTAACAACACGGTTCAGGAAGGCAGCGTTCATATTCGTTTCCTGCTGCGAACAGTTGTGCACTGCTTTCGCACACCATTACAAGGATGCCAAGTTTAATTTAAAGGTGCCTACATTTCAGCGCACTGTGAAGTAGCCCAACATATCACTAAATTAGTAGAGCACTGTATGATACTTGAACTAATAATATACAAGAGGATCTTATTACTTAAAATGGAAAAAATCTATTGCATAATGAAAACCCAGTCAAAACAAGGAGAGAAAACCCAAGCTCAGGCAATGATGTCTATTTCCCCTTCACCCACTCATGATTTTTGAATTCTTATGGTTACCAATCTTCAGTTTTATGGCATTAAAAAAATAAAGGATTAAAGGCTACTGCCGTAAAAAGCAAAAGCCTCCCCAAAAATCAGTGGCTTACGCTAACTATGATTTAGCCCACTATAACAGAAAAGGAGCAGGAATAAGCATTTTGCTTTCTCTATAAAGTTTGTTTATTCTGTAATTTTTACTGTTTGTGTACTGCCTATTTCATTGTTTCTCCTGTGCACAGAGAGAATTACTGCATGTCTTTCTGCTCTTTGCATGGTTCTTCCCTGTAACAAGAGAGAAGAGAAAAAGATGCTTTTCCCAGTGCCAAATTGAGACTGTAAAAAGCATAGGGAACATCTGATTTGAGACCTCAATTCTCATACTTAAACAGTAAATTATGGAGTCTTCCGTGTTCTCTGACTTCCTCAGATGCATTCAGGACACATTTTTCATTTTTTCCTGAAATCTAGAGGCTAGATACTTTCAGGAATAAAAACACATGATTAAAAAAAAAAAAAAAAGCCATAGACAAGATTCTCAGAAAATACAATGATTCTGACTTCACAAAAAATACCTGATATTGCGAGAAAGGCAATTAAATCATGGAATCCGGCTAACATTGGGTGCGGACATTTTTTGGACAGTGACCTGGTTACTGCCATCAAGACAGAGCAGCAAGCACTGGAAGCCCTCTACTACTAATCAGACAATAAGGTAAACCTTAAGAAATTAATCTAATTGACTAGACTGTGAAGGCTGAGAATTTCAGCTTTCTAGAGCATTTACAGCACAAGCCAATTAAAGCCATGAAAAGAAAAAGGCAAGGTAATCCCACATTACATGGGAAATAAACATAAGATCCTAAAATGACTTTATCCAGGTCCAGTCAAGGGTCACTTAATACTTCAGCGATAGCACAGCAGCCTTTAACAGTTTTAAATTTTGGTTCAGTTAGAGTCAGAAATATTCCTGGTGGTTTCAGAGCCAACACTTAAGACAGCAAGCCACCTCCTGCCTTCCCCGTCATCTGGGTCAGAATTTGATCCATTTTCTGATTCTTCTAGTGAACCCAAGTACGAAATTTGCATGCGTGGGTTTGACACAAGTTCATCAGTGTGCCCTGCTGAGCACTGGACTACGGATAAAATAGATTATAAATTTAAGAAATCAGCTGCTGCTGAGCATTCCTCATTACACTTTCTTCATCCCCATCTATCTGCCATGCAGAGTTCAACTAACAGTCATTTGCCATTTGCTTCTCTCTTCTACCAACATTCTGATGATGGCAAATGTATTTCTAAAGGACAGAGCAAGATGACCTTTGAAACACAAACATTTAAGACAATAGTGAGACATTAGCCAAAGAAAAAGAAAAAAATAAATAAAAATCAAGTGATATGACAGCCACTTCAGTGAAATGCCTCAGCCATGATGCTGTTCTTCATATTCATCTGTCTCCTCAAGAACAGTCTGAACAGTGGCGAAGGGAACTGCCTTAAATTAAGACAACTCTTCAACATAAGTAGGATATTTTCCTTTCTTGCTTATTATTCCATTCCCTCATGGCTGTTTGCATCTGTCCATGTTGCTAGATTAAAGGATAAGTAACAAACGGTTGTCTGCAGCCAGAAGCAGAGAATGAGGCTGCGGTGGGGGTACTGGTGCAGCTCCCACAGACAGAGACTGGCTAACAGGCTCAGCTCCCAGCTCTGTAGGATCCATCATAGCAGGGACAACAATCAGCCCTTCAAGTACTAACGTCGTGTATTTGAAAATCCAAGCTAGAATCGGTAAAAAATATCCTTCATCAGGTTATGCCCCTCCAGTACTGCACAGTAAAAGATCCTTCCCATAATATTGCCAGCTGACAAAACCACACCAATTTTTTTTACACTACAAAAAAATAAAACACTGCAAAACAAGTCACTATAGAACCCCTGACCTGAAGAAAATAACCTGGACTTCCAAATCAGCTATACGTTTGGAGAACAACTGCTTACCTGTGCACTCCTCCACTGTCTCTCCTGTTTCAGGTGACTGTGTGACCTCTGTTGGCCCTGTAGCCATGATGTAGTCACTGAAAGAGAGATGAAAGCACCAGTTAAATTTTAGTCCACCTTCCCAGCAGAGTATGGTCCCACCCAGCACGAAGAAAGAACATGGCTGGATCCTTTCTGAAGCTGCATACCCAAACGCTTATCACAAACATGGCTTGCACATTTTTTTGCACTTCCGCCACAGAACTTTTCCTCATTTTTCAGTAACACTTATTTCTCCAGCCAAAACTAACAAATCAATCTAATTTCTTGCCAGTACCTCTCTCTTTTTAGGAAGCCAGTATCAAAGTTTGCATTAATGAAAGATGTCATTAAACTTGCTCAGTAAAGACTGTAATGCTTCCCAGCCTCAGAATAATGAGCCTTTATGATTGCTCTTTGCCTAGAGAGCGATGGCTCCGTGCTACTGTAAAAAACATCTTCAGTAAGTGCTCTGCTGCCGAGGGTTCACGTATTACAGTGTCCTCACAGCAGGCACCGGGCTAATCTGTCAGCATTACTAAAATTAGTTAAGCATCAGCACTGAAGCATCATTCTAGGCTATGCTGCATTTGTGGAAACCAATAGATCAAATTTATTTTGGATCCAGTGCAATCAGCTTTTAGCCACGAGCTTTGAAACCTTATCGCAAGCAGGGCTATTGATCAACCAAATTAGCTGATGGCATCATCTTCCTCCCTGATGAAAACAAAAGTTCAGCCTAGTTTTAAGATCATTCAATGTTAACTGGCCCCACTTTGTATTTTCCAAGACTCCTAAAGGGATGTCTGTCAGAGACAAAGGAATTAAGCAGCAGACCACAAGAGTTCCAGCGCAAATGTCAAGCAACAATGGAAATGTGACAGTTTAGCAGGACAGCTCGTCAATACCGTCCTTTGTTATGGAAGACATCTAGGTGATACACTTACAGTTAGCAGTTCCAATCTGTTGTGTGGGGATGTAAAGAGTAAGAAATCTTTACAAGCAAATGAAAATACCCAGAAACAAATCCTGCTCCCTTTTCTGCATAGACCTCATCTAATAGTTTTCCACCTCAAAGTGGTATAACAACGCTGCCAACTTAAGTGTCTCAACAGCAAGCAAGATTATGATTCTGTACTAATTTGGCCAATCGGTAAACTATTCTACTTGTTCTCTATCCCCCACCCATTCTATAGTCTGTCGTACCCAAAAGCACTGGGACTTTCCTACGAGCCCACGTCCTCAGATAACCTTAAAAAAATAAGGTGCACAAAATCAGAGGCAGAGGCGATGGGACTGTAAATAAATAAATAAATAAATAGAGCAGACGGTGGAGGCAAAACAGTCAAGGTCCCTGTGAAAAAACACACGGCGAAGTCGGCTTTCCCCATACGGGCCACACAGATATGCCACCTGACGTGCTGCTGAACGGCAGGTAGAAACGGAGGGCACAAACTGCAGTTTTCTTCTGTTGTACAACAGATCACCTGTGAGCGGTGAATAGAAGGGTGCATTAACACACTGCAGTTCCAAACATCTCATCCCAACTTGCTAAAAATCAATGAAAAAGTCATTGCAGCACCAGGACTGATTATACCTTTTCTAAATAAGATGCACTGAGGGTATTTTTGACACAATTGTTAGGCAATATAGAGAAGGAACAAGAAAATAAGACTTTTAAGATTTTCCCTTTTGGATGGTCAGAATTATTCAACTCTTCTCCCTTTTTTTCCCATATCTCATCAATTATCCATGAAAATGTCTGCATTTCCTGCACATTTTGATTAAAGTGGTCATCAGCAGACTTTCTCATAGACTCTTTCTCTGTATTGAAAAGAAATTCCATTCCAATTTCCCCCCATAACTTTATACACCATACACATTGATTATGTCAGATTTTTCTTGAGATAAATAATAATAAATAATGCATTGGAAATAAAACATCAAGAAAGCACTCAACAAATTTACCAGGACAAACTGGCAAGTCCCCAGTCTTGAGCTTATTTTCACAGATATGAGTGGGTCTGACATTTGGCTCATTTAGACCTCTAACTTCTGCTTTACCCACCTTCAATAAAATCACAGCAAGAGAAAATGCTGCTTTCAGATCCAGCTTTGTTTTCTACATTCATTTAAATGATCGTCTCAGCTGCTCGCTCAGAATCCTTCCAGTCTTTGGAGGTATTTTGACTGCTGTGTTTATTACAACTGTGAGCATTTATTTCCAATTGGGGTATATTTTATACAAGTAGAACTATAATTGAAAGCAGTTCAGCTCCGAGGCAGTCTCTTCACAGTCAAACAACTCCTGCATTAATTCGATTTTATAGCTGAGTTCTCTGGGGCATATGGCGGTCAAGTGTCAATTGCAAGGGTGCATCGGTTGTTCGCAAATGTGCCCCACTTAGGACCTAATGGTTTGGTGCCTTTGTATACTTTATCAGAGCATCATCTTTTTCTGGTGGAATCAACAGTGGCTCGAGGTAAGGGAAACCATCACAGATTTTTCCAAGCTTTAAGTTAGCAAGGATTTAACCGACAAGGAAAAAAAAAAATTTACGGCAAAGTGTAAGTTCCATCGTTAAAAGCTCAATGACATACCTGAAGGAAAGTTAGCAATTAGATGATACTTAGACTTCAAATTCTGGTGTCAGTGAGTTGTACTTTACAGGGAACAGCTAGCAAGTGTTCTGAGCAGCAAACCCTAGCCTGGGGATCAACATAATGGAGAAACAGAGGACAAAAACCCATCAATACAAATACATGTGAGTGCAGAGGCATTAACTGATCGAACCTTCAGACATTCACCACTTCCAGGCCTTAATGACAGCTGACAGACATGGTGTCAGGATGCATCAATACCATGGGCATTCAGTCCCATCAGCTGTGCTAACCACGTGCACCCTGTGAGCTTTCCCAGAGCACTACGCCATTAGAGACAAAGTTTTGAACAAACAGTGTATGTGTATTGATTTTTAGTGACAAAAGTATCAGGTTAAATAACTGGCCTTTTGGAGCAGGATTTCTGACACTCCTCAGGCTAGGAGATGCTAGAGGACAGCTGGGAGAAGGAGACTGTCTCCTCAGTGGGGGAGCAGTCAAGGCAGAGCAGTGACAGATTGACAGCTATGGCCGGCCAAGGTATAGAGTTGTCACGTCCCAGCTACTGTTTGCTTCCCGCTAGAAGTGGAACAGCGGGCACATTTCCCCAGTCTGCAACTTTCTAATCGTGTTCTTAATCCTCGTTCAAACAGCACCTGCAGCCCCTGCATATGCACAGGCCTCCTGCTGCAGAGGTGCAGTACAAACACGATGCTGAATCTCTGCTAGACACCATAAAAGCCCAGCTTGGCCCTGCTCAGTAAGTCCACTGCAGCAATTCCTGTGTAGGGCCATGAAAAAGACGGAAAGCTTACTAAGAGCAGCAAGGACTGACGACACGGTGTTCACCTCTCCTTGCACAGGGTGATGGGCTGGATTATTACACCTATGAATTAATGAATCACTTGCAAACAGTGAAGTGGCTTCCTACACAGATGCAATCACAACAATAAACTTGACATTACTAGACCCTATTTGCATTTCCAGGGTGTATTTTAAAGCAATAAAACTCCTATAAAGTTGCAGGGTTTGCTTTACTTTCGAAGCGGACAATGCGACCTAGTTAGCAATCATCACTACCCTCACCTGGTTTGATGGTTCAAACTTAAGCTCCCTGCTATCCCATAGAAAACTTTCAACCCTACTCTGTTGCATTCACTTGGAGCTCTTTGACTCATTAAAGGAACTAATGAGTCTTAAGAGAAACAAGAAATCTCCAGAAACAGGAGAAATATCCTCGTTTCCCTTTTACAAACTGGGGCAACTGGACAGATACTTGGAGTGCTCTGTGGGAGCAAATAAAGTCCCAGGGTGGTGTTCTGACCATTCCCTTTTCCCAGCTGAGTACGTTACTGAATATGTACATCATATGGGGGGGTGGGAATGCTAAAAGAAGAAAAGACAGTTCCCTTTCACTGCTCAGTTTGTGTATTTAAGGACTCCTGGGAAGTTAACACTGTACAGGACTCAAGTTTCCTGCATTTAACAAAGGCCCAAGACAAACAGAAACGCTTCCTGCTCAGCCTCAGAAAAGGGACACAGCCTCCTTGCTGTCTCTCCAGCAGAGCAGAAGACTTGGAGACTGCACAGCAAGTGAACTCCTACCCCACCTTTAGTGTTTCTTCAGCTTCAGTCCCGCTTCTGTATAAGCATTCCGGAAGGCCTTATGACAGAGAGATCAAAGGAGATGCTGAACCCTGAACAGCCTCTTTCCTAATAAATAGGTTTTTGAGGAAATAAAGACTAAGGAATACGAAGCTCTGCATTCAGTTAGCATCTTCATAGCCTACAGAAGACAGACAATGGCATGCAGCCAAGAGAAAGAGGGGAAGTTTTTGCCTAGAGTTTTTAAAGACCAGTTCCCTTCAGGCTACAAATATTACTTGAAATCAAGCCTATGCTCCAGATTTCAGGAGACACACTTTGCGCAGTAAGATGGACCAGCACAGGGAAATGCATGCCCCTCATCTGGTCCTCCATGCCAGCACCCTACAGCCAGCCACCGCCCTAGAACACACTCCAAGCTACCGCAGAAGCTCAGAGAAAGCCCTCTATTTCTCATGAGCACCGAGCTTCAAAAAAACCACAGAACACAGGACGGTTTAGTATTCAGATTACATTCTCCAGCAAACAGTGACTGATGGGTTAAATTTTTACTCTGTCTTATTAAAGAGCATTAGAGGACTTTGTTCTGACAAAATGTGGTTGATTGCTTTCCTCTCTGGGCACCCTACAAGCTAACTATCAATGAACTCATTAATCCAACAGCCGTAAATGAAGTGAAGTTTACCCTCTGTAACTCCATGGAACAGGATTTTCAAAGTCAATCATAAAGCAATAGCAGAGCCAGCAAGATTTGTATGCAATTTTCACATCCCTTGAGCACATGAGGAACTCCACAAAGCTCCCTTTGCATTCCACGCAGTGAGCCGAGCACACTGCTCTTCAAGGTCCACGTTCAGGGCACATGCCGAATCGCGGGGGATCCCACAGACAGCTTTGCTGAAACAAGGTGTGACCCAACATGACAGCCGGAACTAGGATCTGACCTTGCACAGCTGATCCCATTGCGTAGTGTTTCTGGGATGAAACTCCCAGGTTTTTTTGCCAGCCCCTAGCTGGTTTATCCGTGGCCAGACCGTGACTGTTTTAGGTAGGCATAAGAGAAGTGCACAGACAGCAGTTCACATTAGGATTCTTGCTATTGCCTCCACTGATAACAGCAAGGGGAGGAGTTTAAAAAGTTAATGAATATTGCTCTTGTAATTTTCACGGAAGGAGGGAGAGTTTAAGAAAGTTTAAGGTCCTTTTCCAAGGATCACAAGTAATACAGCAATAGTAGCCATCAGGAAGTCTGGATAAGCAACTAGATAATATTTAATGTCAACAAAATACTCTCCCAGGATCAAGTAGAGGGTCATAATTCCCCGTAGCAACAGGCAACATTCAGCTCCTACCCTTGACGAGATATCCAGAGCAAACAACCGTTCACATACAGAGATCTATTCACAGCTTTCACACTCTGCATTCAGACAACTCCTCCTCACCACCCTCTGTCCCCACACCTTGGCTTCTCTGAGAAGGCTTGCCAGAAGACAGGTCCCAAGGTGCTGAACTCTTTTTATCTACAATCTGCTTTGAGAAGTCTCTGTCTGACAGCAATTCTGAAGGATTTCTGCTATTCAGCAGTGCCTGAAGCATTATGTGCTGCCCTCCTGGTGAGTGTGTGTGTAACACTAATGGAAAGCAGCTGGTGGGCTGAAGCCGACTTTAAAAAAAAAGTAACAGGAGGAAATGCCTTTCATACAGTCACACAGGCTCAGTCTGTAATTGTGTGAGAAGCCAAAAGGATAAGAAGGGGGAAGGGAAAACGAGACAAAAACATTCATAAGCTACTACAGAAAACAGTGGAAATGCACTGTTACCAGTGCGGCAACTGAGAGAACGTGCCTCTGTCCCCTGCGTTCTGCCCCATCTCCACAGACTCACTCCCTCTCAGCAGCATTTGCCAAGATGCCATTTGCTAAATCATAGAATCACAGACTGGTTTGGGTTGGAAGGGACCACAAGGATCATCTAGTTCCAAATCCCTGCCATGGGCAGGGACACCCCCCACCAGCCCAGGGTGCCCAAAGCCCCATCCAACTTGGCCTTGGACACTGCCAGGGATCCAGGGGCAGCCACAGCTTCTCGGGGCACCCTGTGCCAGGGCCTCAGCACCCTCACAGGGAAGAATTTCTTTCTAATGTCCAATCAGTGCAGAACGGTCTCCCTGCCTATGGGGACACAACTGCAGCATACGTACACAGACCTGTGTTACCTTAAAGCTGAGGCAGGTACCAGTAGTAGACCAGCTCTTAGTTCGTGCTCAGCTCGAGAGGCCAAACTGAAGTCCAAGCTGCCGTGGCTTTGCAACACTTGGCACCCATGCCAGGCAGGTTAACCTGGTTTGGACATGCCACGTCAAGCAGTCCTCATATGCCTAATTAGTCTGCAGTGCTTATTAGCATGACCTTTTGTAGTTACTGTCAGTGTGAGGATCTCCACTCCAAGTTTTTATCTGCTCATACAATAGAGCAAATATCTACCTGTTTGCCAAAAGCTAAGTAAAATATTTCTGAGTAGCCCATCCCTGATAATAATTTATCAGGCAGTTTTTCCAGTGCATTTTCTCGTCTGCACCAGTCAGGAGAAATGTGACAGAATTTTGCTCAAATCGAGACAGGCACTAACATAGTCATAATCTAAGCACATGCAAGAGCTCAGCCAATATTTTGGGCCCAGACTGCCTCCATTTTAAAGGAATGTATGTTAAATGACCCGGCTGAATTGCACCATTTGGCATTAGCATAGGAATAAGTCAGCACTTTTCCCATGTAGTATTTCTTTTTCTTCACACTACCACACCAGGCAAATTTCAGGAAACAGCTGGAATGATGATCTTCTTCCACTCTTCCTAAAAAGAAGTAAAAGCAGCAGCAGAGTCATCCAGCAACCATGCTAAGGAGCTAGTATATTGCCAGCAGTAGGGGACACTCTCAGATCTACTTGATGTGGATATGTTTAGAGTAGTTGGGAAGGAAAGGGAACGTGCATTTAAAAATCAACAAGGGTGTAACGGAAGGCTGGCTTTGCCAGTTAGGGAGCTACCCCCAATAAGCGTTACTGCCTTTGGAAACAGTTTCTAGAGCAAAGCAAGAGGAAATGTCAAGCCACTATCACTAAACAGCAGACATGCCTCATGCTAGCAGAGTCAAGATGTCAGAGAGTCAAATATGGGAATAAAAGTAAAGCTCGCTGTCTCTGCCTCTTCATGTGGCAAATTCAACAAATATGCGTCATCTTCTATCCGAGACCTGGCGATGGGCATAGTTTGCCACTGTTTTCTAGCTTGTGTGTGTGCTTTTCACCCCCTCTTCAAGCTCCTAATTAATTTTGTTCCACTTGTAGCCACCCAGAGTAAAGTTAGATGACTTGATATCTGACCTGTGGTGTGCAGGGCCCTTGGAGTCCACAGGCTGCTTCGCAGGGATCAGCAAAAAGTAGCTAAGGAAAGGAGTTTACCGTCAGCTGGCTTCAACATGCTCTACAGGGCCTCGGAAAAACTGCGTGTCTGAGAAAACTCCATGGAAATTACCAGTATCTGCAAACTGTGAAGGTGACAATTATTAGTTTAGACAGTAAAATCTTTGAGACAGAGCTCATCTTTCAAACGTATCCTAGCAGATGGAGACTACTGGGCTGAGACCTGGGAGAATTGGCTGATTTTCCTGGCTATGTCACTGGATAACAGGGCAAATTACTGGATGGCTGATAGCCGAGTTACTTACCACTCAGCCTTGAGCTTCTTTACCTGTGGAATCGAGATGGTTCATGCTGGAACAAGCCCTGTAGAGGAGCTACGCACTACCTCCACTATGGGAGACCAGCATGCTGGAACCATACCAGTTGACACTATCAAGTGCCACCACGACACAAAAGATAAATAACAAAAACCCATACATTTCACAAGAGTAGCCTGCATATCTGCCATGCCCCTGTATTGGAGTCTAACACTGATTTCCACGACCTTATTCTCACAAAATGTGAAGAACCATTACATCCTGGGCCTGAAAGAAAGTCTGGAGACATTTTTACCAAATTAAGCTGTCTGAACATCACAGGGGAAATGAGGCTGAAACAATAGTGAACTGAACGCCAGAACTGAAACATGGGGCTTTAGGCTATTTTCAAAGCTTTCTGTTTTCCTATTTTTTTTTAAAGGTTTTTCCAAAACTGTCACTTATCCCTCAATTTGTGGGTTAAACAGCAGCTTAAGGAAGGGAAAAAACAAAAAAAAAATCTTCAGATAGGTCAAACATCCCAGAACACATTTCTTCTAAGAGGAGATACTATAGATATTTAATGCCCAAGAATTCAAAGTGCACTGAGAAAAAGGAGAGGCTAACAGAAATTTCCAGGGCGAACCATGTTACAGATTTTCATTCCGGAGATCAAACTGTCATAAAAACAGTCAGCCATCTTTTGGCTATGAGAGAGCAAATAAAATGCAGACTTTGTGGTCTCAGAGACTGCCTTTGGCAGGAAGCTCAGGAAATCTCTCTTCATGTGAAGTCCCAAAACCTAGTTGGAACAACATCTACTGCCTGTGCACACACAAAAATAAAAACAAGGCCAGCTCCCTCCTGTGTTGAAACGAACTGTGCCTGGCTGGCTAAACCCCCTGAATTCCCACTGCCCATGGGTATTTCTGGAATTCAGACCCCATTTTGGCTGCTGATCAAGGAAGGCCTGAGGCAGCTTCCAGGCTTGCAGAAGGAGCAATTCTGGAGCTGTGTGTGGAGTTTGAGGGTCTCCCTTCTTTTGCTCTAAAGGAAACCTCCTGCTATCCCTGCTCTGCTCTCCTGGCTGCTCTCTCTGGAGCCTCAAGGCAGCTTCTGAAGTACACTTGGTCTTGAAGCACACAGAGAACTATTAGAGCCAAGGGACATCGTACATGTGCTTCAAGCAATCCCCAAGACATTTCTGTCTCAAGGGCATCCTGACTTTTCTCTTTAGTATGAGCAACCTCTAAAAAGGGATCCTACTTCTCTGGGATTCCAGACACAAATACCTCTCTAAAACAGGATCATCTAAAATAAGATTATCTGAGCTAATGCTGATTTGCAGCAATGGAATATCAAGCTGTATTCAACTGTGTTTTGAAGAAGGTGGTACGGTAGCAGTACGGTAGCATCAGGGAGCAGAGAGGGTACATGACAGGAGAAAAATGCAGGAGGGTGACACCGAAGACATTGAGGACTGCAAGATGGTTACTGACAAGTAGGCAATGGGAACAGGGGAAAGGGAAGCAGATGGGGACAGACATTCCTCACAGGCCAAGGCTGCAAGAAATGAAGCAATAAGACAATTACATTTTTTGAAGGAAGGCAATGAAATTTCAACTTCCAAAACATTCTTTTCGCTGAGCTGAGATGATGGAAAGCAGTTTGACTGCTAGAGGGAACAGCCAAACAATTCCTCTGCACCTCTGTCAGGTCTGTATTTTCCCACATACACAGATAGCTTGATGATTAACATGATGTCTGCATTGTAATTCTGAGCTAGAGCATTCAAATACATCCCATTTACATCCAAACTACTGTGTGGATCAGAACTGCATCGTTAGATGAGTGATAGCTACAAGCCCTGGCAAAAGCACACAGTTACATATTTCTGAGAATGAATAAGCATAAATGAATTCATCATGAATAAAAGTCAAACATTTAGTTCGCTAATTAGCGCCAGATCCTGGAAACTTGGAGGTCAAATGAAACAACCACCACAAAAATTTGAAGCTGGAACGCCGCCTTAGCTCTGGCTGGATGGTTAAAAAGCAAAATCAGGCAGCTTTGTCTGCACAGCCAAGTTACCCTGCTCTGACCGAGGCGGTTACCATCCCCTCTAACAGCCACGCTGATAGCGTGGTGACAGGACACACCCGACCACAGAACGCCTTGGTACCTGTACACCTACATGCATGCAGCAGCACGTACCGGTATTAGGATATGGTGAAAAAATGAATAATGATGTGCGTGGCCCAGGCCTCAGCTTTTTCATGTACATGGTGTTGGAAATGCTGAGCTGTTAGCACAACCCTGACTGTTAACAGAGTGGTGAACAGTGACAGCTCAGCATCTGCAAGCAACATCAGACAGGGTATCAACTGACTAACTTTTTTTTTTTTTGTTTAAACAGTGGCTCCCACCATGGAGCCTTGGATGGCCATTTGCTGTCTTAAAACAAATAATTATGAATAAGATAACAAGATTTTTAAAAAAAAATCAAAAAGTCTGCAGTTATTACTTGCTGTATCCAAAATACTGCTTAAAACTCCTTGGTCCATAATAGTTTTTCCAACCTTGAAACTACAACAGATTTAATGAAGAACTATAAGTTTGGATCATGTTAGAGTAGAGTACCTTGTGCTCAACTTATTTCTTACAGCAGTGACCCTTAGGAGAAATGGGGGGGTGGTGGGTGGTGGTGTTAAAAGAAAATTTAAAAAAATCAACCTTGGAATTACCTTGGGTTGGTTTTGTTTTTTTTTCCTGTTTCCCCACAGACTTATCTCAGATTTTCCCAGCTTTGGCTGGTAATCGGCTCTAGCTGCCCTATACCAGCTCAGGTAGGTTTCCTAATGGAAGCACAGCTTGGATCTACTACATTTTGTCCCACCTATCTATAGTCATATTTCAGCTTCTAAAGCCTTCACATCACACCTATTAAACTTTCTTGACCTCTGTACAAGGAGGAAATGACAAATTAATCTCTCCAGTTGGCTGTAAGGGTAGAAAGCCAGACACTTTGAGCAGCAGAAGCTTCTGTATAAGAAAAGAACACGAGGCAAAACTATAACAAGATGTTTTCACGGCTCAGTCTTGCAAAATAATGTAGGCAAAAAACCTGACAGCCAAACGGTGCAGAAGAGCAAGAATTACGTTCAGCAGATTGTCCCAAACCAAGAACCTTCTGCTCCAGTGCAAGAGAAGTAGAACAGGCAGCATTAGAGGTGCACATCTGTCACATACTCAGTACCTTGGTGATAGGGAAAGGGCTGTTTCACTGAAACCAAACGAACGGGCATGACTGCTTGGAATTCCTCTGCCTACAGCCAGCGAACGCACTGCATCACTGTGGCTGCTAAAACAAACACCATCCAGAGAGAAGCTCGAGCAGAATGAGGAGGACTGGGAGACGTGGAGTGACTCACTGGTGTATTAAGCCAGAACTGAACTTCTTGCACAGAGATGAGTCAAATGGAATGAATCAACAAAGAGAAATAGTTGATCTTTCTGTTAATAATACAGCACTATTGTACTAACTGTGCTCAACCGCCTGCGGTGCCATGGCTCTGCCACCTCCTGGTGCTTTTGTTCACCCTCTCTGCTATTCTTGAGTAAGAAAACAGGACTTAAGCCTCCACACACTTAATACCAGGCATGGCAGTGAACGATCCCTGTGGGTGGACAACAAAATGCTCACACATGTCCAAACACTCTGTGTAATTGCCATGTACAGGAACGTGATCACAGGTTGTCTATTGAAAGATTCCCCCCGAGAGACTCACGATGCCCGGGGGAGTCCTTTCGTCTCAGTCCACCCTCTCTGACTTGGTCCCATCTGGGAGCTCTCCACCTTTCACAAAAGTACATCCCTTCTCCTATTCAATGCTTTGCCTTGTGCACCCTCCATAAGCTGTTTCTTGAAACCCAGTATTGTCACCCCTGTGTGGATCCAGGGATTGTCTCTGCACTGGTGAACTTGCTTTGCTGGGCAGGAACCATCTTTCATCCTCAGATATTTTCACCTCAAGAAAAAACACTGAAAAACTGTTAATGAGTGATTCTTGCCCTCGTTGGAAAAAATTGTGTTAAAGCAGTGTACAATAGAGACAGGTAAACAAACGTATTTCAGGATACCAAAGTGTTCATAGGAAGCATTTCACCTCATCAAAATTCATCGGCCACACAGACAGACCCCCCCAGATCACCACGGGACCACAGCACTAGGTCTGCCACAGCTCGCAGGGCAGCACACGCTGACCCTCAAGCTGCACGGAGTCCTGACAGCTGCCAGCCCCACTGAGCCTATGGACCGCTGCTGCGCCCAGCCGAGCCCAGGTATGCCAGGGGATGCCACAGGCAGGGATGGACAGGGAACTCAGTGTCTCACTTTCAACAGCCTGTGAGTCCTGGAGAGATGCCCCATGTCTAAAATTTTGCCAAAGAGCAAAGTATCATGTACTGTGGACAGTCAGTAAACGCAGCTACTCAGACCCAGCAGCGATTACACGCCTCCAGAAAGTGATGGAGGCAACAGGAGGTGAATGAGCTGCTGACAGAGAAGAACCAACAGTTTTAAACTGCCCCATTCCCCATAGTGCCAAGTTGCTACTTCAGTAGCACTTGGTGGAGCTTTAAACCACTTCCAATTCACTTGCTGTGTCCAAGCTAAAACAGCAGCTGCTTGCTGTGGACCGGGAACCAAAGGCTCTACGGACCCCACACAGATACAAAAGCTGTAAAAAGTGTGGTTTGCATCAAGGACGAAGGGACTTCTGGCACTTCTTCTGCTGTCCCCTGTGAGTCTCTCCAACAAGAGGGCTTGGGGCGAGAGTGCAGGAGGCAGTGCATCTGAGCTTAGTTGGTTATTCATCAGGTGGACTGCACTATGCCATGCTATCTTTGCAATAATCCCAGCAAACACCAAAATCTCCTCCTGACACTCCTCTGAACAGGCAACAATGCAACCTACAGCAACAGAGCAACAGCACCCAATCCAGAAAACACATTTTACTCAATTTCATGGCCATAAAATCATTTTACGTTTGCAATGACTTTCACCTCAATCTAAAAATATATCGAAAATTATACTGATGCATCTCTTGATCAACTTGCTTTACCCAAATGTTGAACTTGCTTGCAGGATAAGAGCGCACATCAGCATTTTTTGACAATTTCAGACTGTAAGAAAAGAATATAATATCCCACTGGAAGTGCAGAGCTTGGCATAGCAGAAGACATTCAAATTGGTATATGTGCCTAATTCTGGGATTGCTTGTGAAAGGCACCATGAAATCCTGAGTGACCACATTAAGTACAGACCAGCTAAATACATTTCCTTATAGTCTATTATAGAAACCAGTTCTGCGCTGGCATGCAAAGCCTTCAACCAAGTATTTTATATAGCTTCTAACACACTATATTTGTCTTTGGAAATTGGCAGTTTGCGTTGACCATCAGTGAACCTTACTATTCAAACAACCATATTTTCAGCTTGTAACTATGTATTTGGCTAAGTCCCAAAAACTGGGACATATGAAAAGATTCCTCCACAGGCCTTAGAAAAATTCATTGTATCTGTCCAGATCTAATTTTTTTCCTGACACCATACTAGGACAAAGCACAATGAAACGTTGACACAAGGATGATGAGCTACAAACTTACTGAAAGACCATTTTAAGATTATTCAGGTTGCAGATGCAAGTTAAAGAGAAACATGAAAGCAATCTACAACTTTTATTTCAATGGAATAGCAGCCAAGATTGGGGCTGTGACAAAGAATTACCTGGATTAGGATTTGTGCTTTTTTCTTTAATGTATGTCTCCTAACAGAACATTAACAAAGCACAGGGACAAGACTCCGCAGAAAGATCGGATTCAGCTGTACATTACTGCAGAGTACCCAGGCTGAGCCTTTGCTTCCCCTTGTAAAATGTGAAGGTAAATGTGACAGCAGCAGAGGAGAGAGCTACTCAAAGCAGCTTTTAAAACAGCCCAGGTGCTTTAGTTGGGCCCAGCAGCTCAAAGTCCTGGATGGCCCCCTTTCCCAGTGGCAGATTTTATGGCCTGCCTTGACCTCTATGCAGCTTTGGCGAAATCCCTACTGGTACCCAAGTCAGTTGTTTAAAACATAGAAGTAATTTCACTCCAAAATAGCTTTCATTCAGAAAGCAAAGTAACTCCTACAGGTGAATGACCACATGAGGATTTTGGGAAGCTGTTGCAATGACCTATTTGTCCAGAAAGACAAACGCTTCACGTCAGACTCCAAACTAATTTAATCCAAAATTAATTTCAGTCTAAAAACATCACTGTTACTGCAACTGGTGTCTTGGACTCATTTTAACTGCCAATAATCTCAATCAAAGCAGCATATAAAGTTTGTAAAGACTGCAAAGTATTAACAGTTGCACTAATCCACTTGGGAACACATCCCAGGGCTGAAATAACAGGTTGAGGAATATAATCTGCATCTATATCAAATGTAGAGATCTCACTGAAGAGTAACGAGAAAGAATAATCTGTTGAAGAAAAAAACAAACCACAAAACTGTTCCTCATAAATCAGACAGAGATCCACCAGGAAAGAAGAGATTTCATGACACAAGAAAGAAGCTTCATCTGCCCAGCCTTTATAGCCTCTCTCAGACTTCCAAGTTTGTTTTAACTGTATTAGGTGCTGGAAGATTTAGGGTGGGGGTGGGGCTTAGCATAAATCAAACAAGGTAAATTGTTTTGTCAGTTCAAGCACCAGTCCTCCTACCTTCATCAGGACTCACTCTCAGCCCTTTTGCTAGTCCTGATCTCATCATCCTCCTTTATCTAAGGTAGACTTACTTTCCAAACATTAATTCCCTCTTATACACACTGTCACAAATTCCAAAGGAGGACACGAGTCAATATGGGATGGAGATGCTAACTGAAATCCAATAGGAACTGTGCACCTTTGAAAACACACATTTCCACCAGAGTAATGTGAAACAAACTGCTGGTATGAGGGATACAAGCTTTAGGAGAGGGAAAAGGAGAAAGAGTGAATTGCCAGCTTCACTTTTGAACTATTTTTCCCTCCCTCTGCTAATCAGGACTTACCCATACATTTAACTCTCAGCATTCACACCTTAAGCCTCCAGTCACAACTTTGCTTGCCTTTCACTGTGCATTTTCACTTTTTGTAATCCCATACTGCATGCTAGAGCCCTCTGCAGTCTGCTGATGCAAAACACTACCAAAAAACACTGTTCAGTTTTTGCAGCAGAAAATTTTGTTCCATTGCTTAGCAGGGAGAATGTCAAAGGAAAAACGGAATGTATCTTCCTGGTGGTTTAAAGCACACACACTAACATGCACTGTCCCATTCTCTTCTCCCTTTACAGTCTGCTCCAACAGAATATGTCAGTGAAGCAATAAAAAAATATTTATTTTAAATACTACCAAATCTCTCAACAGGGAGCAATTACAGAAACAAACCTCAGGTTGCTTATACAAATACCAAGCACATGAAGTTCTCAAAGAGCATTTACTGCCAGATTTCTAGCTGAATGTTTTTAAAAGCCAATGTGCATTTCTGTACTTCTCATTTTTATGTGTTATATATGTTAACAATATAGCTAATCAATAAGGAAGGGGACCTTTTTTTGCTTCCTATAATTAGACAGGAAAAGGCTCTGAATTCCTTTTTCAATATTTCATGTTTATACCTCTGAAAGAAAAAAAACACATGACCGATTTTCACCGATTTGGTATTTCAGCCAGGATTGATTTTTTGCACTTTTGTACTCAGAATGTCACTTCAATCTCAAGGCATAAGCATTTCATTTCAGCTGCTGCTGAAATACAACAAAGACAGAATTTCAAAGTACCCTCTAGACTCAGCTCTCTTTGGAAAGGTGGAGCAGAGGGCTCAGTGTGGCACTTACTTTTTACTTTTCAGGCAATTGTAGAATCCAGCCATGGTCCTTCCCGGGAGGCGTGTATGCATTTAATTCATCCTTGTGTGTGGATGCCAGCACAAAGATTCTGCAGCTTCGTATCCTGCTCACCAAATGCCCACACACGCACATAAGAAAGCCAGCATGCCGATGCAATTACTAGCCAGATAAAGTTCCTCATCTGAGGCCCTCAGACTCTGCTGAACTGGGTCCAAGGAGGGCTGTGCCTGTTCCATAAATGGTTATGAATTGTTAACTCCCCCTTTTCCTGTCTCCTTAATGCTCTTGGTAAGCACAGCATCCTAAGTGTAAAATACCATATGGCATTTGATTCTGTCTCCCTGTGGGACTAATGAGAGGCTTGGTTGTAATTAGGATGTGAAGAATCCCTTAGGAGATTAATTGTTATTGTTATTTTTTAGACAGAGAAAGGCTACAGCAAATACTTGCAACATCTTTGAAATAACCGCTAAAAACTGTAGTCATTCTCCAGCTCATAAGGGGTGCACAGGACCTTCCAGAACAAGCATTATCCCATCTCACTGTAAATCACAATCTATTCTAACAAGCTATTCTGCACATTAACAGGAAAAAAACAAAACCCTGCAATATTGCAAGATCAAGCAAAAAGCTCTGGAGTTTAAAGTAGCCAGCACACCCACGTGAGAAAAGTACTGCCTGATGATGCGCTCTGACAATACACTAACAGTTGTTACTTGCTACCACAACTAAGGAGGCCCTCAGTGGGTGTGGAAGGAGGAAAATGACTATGGTTTAATGCTGGGGAACATAAACCTCAAGCAGTTTCATTCACAGGGGTGACCTCGAGCCCTGGGGACAACATAGCTGCACACATTTCTGACATTACACTGAATTAAATTCATATCAAAATGAATCCACATCATGGCTGTTAATGATCTCCACTGAGGGAAAAACAGAGAGGTGAGGCAAGACATTGCTTGTGCTGCACACAACCAGGGAGTATCAGCAGCCAGTGACAGAGTGTCAGCCTGTGCCTGGAGTCACATGTCTTGGTAAGAATCTCAGCCCCTGATTAAAAAAACCCGCATGCATATTTACATGTAGTAAGTTCATAACTCTTGTAACTGCAAAGGAAAGATTTACACTCATTCCTAAAAGATCAGAAGAAAACCACATTTATTCTTATTTCTCAGCTAGTACATAATATTTGAATACTTGGGTCTGGCAAGCCAGTTTGAGGGAGTACTGTACTATATGAGTATTTCTAGATGAGTTCCTCTTAAAGGCATTGAGCAGCAAGACCAGATTTAAGGTGGAGCAATTCTTTTGGAATACTAGGAAAAAATATTTTGTTTTAACATCTTTCCCATAAGAGAGGGACGAAATCTAAGAAATGCACCTCTGGGGAGGAGTCCCATAACTGACTCAGCTACAGCAGTTTCATAATGGTGCAAAGCTGTGAAATCTATGAACAGACAGCTCCATCTCTATTTTCTGTAAAGCCCCCTACTCAAAGGAAAGCCATGACACAAATAATAAATGACAGCAAGTGCAAGTGCCATCACAAACAGGAACCTAACCATATTCTAGTCTAGTTTCCCACTTAGCAGGAAAGAGAAAGCCTCTACAAGCATCCAGCTTCAAAGCCTTCCATAGAAGAACTACAAATCAAACACTTGCTTTCTCTTGGGAAAAGACAAAGAAGCAAAAACACAGTAACACTAGTTGAAGTTTTACCCAAATGAGTTTTGCTGTTGTGCTGAATTACTGCATTTGTCACGATGACTTCGCGCTGAACTCCTAATGCTAACTGAAGGCGGCTAGCTAGAGAGCATTAGTCTCCACCCATCAGAGAAAGCTCACAGGGGAAAAAAAAAAGAAAAGAAAAAGAGAAAGAAAAAAGTCAAAATCAAGGCTCCGGTTATTGGGCAACAACCACCAAGAAGGAATTCCTGGAGATTACTGGAGAAACCTTCTGACTGGCTTAATGTACAAAACCTTGGACCTAGGATTGCATCTGCAATCTGCCTGGCATTTAGTTCAGAAAATGCTGCCAATGGAAACATTTACAGTAAGAAATGAAGGAATCCTCATGAGAAATTCGCATTTGTATTTAAAAGCGAGAAGGATCAAATGGCCTTCCAGTGGGAAGGCCCAATCCCTAAAGCCAGCTGAAGGGTGTAATCCTGATGACTTTGGAAGAATTTCATCACTTTAACTCGTGTAGAATATGGCTCACAAGCTTCAAAAGATCAGATTTTTTGCTAACATGAAGCAGATTCCCTGTCTCCTAACCTCCTCAGATGGTTTGCCTTCAGAACATGTTTCCTTTCATTATTTTTTTTTTTCTTTCATGTATTTTTGTCTTGAAGTTACTTACTTGAACACGCAAATCTTCATCTGTTGGGTTCCATTTAGGTCAAACATAGTCCTGTTCCCAGGAACCGGCTGTTTAGCAACACACATTGCACCATCTAGAAACCCCCTTACTTTCCAAGAAGCACGGATTAGTAAACAGTCATTAAAAATAATTACCCCACCTCAGGATTTAATGCTTTTTGATTCTCTATCTTCATATCAGTCTCCAAGCCACTTCATGGTAGCATTTATTATTCACTGCTCTGCCTCTTTATCACTACCACAGCTCCAAATGGCTGCACAGTGAGCATTTTGGGTACAGATCTGAAATCTTAGACATTGATAAACTTCATGGCTACACGTTCACGGGTAAATCAGTACAAGTAAGGAGTTATGTACTGCACCCCAGGGCTGACAGCCAAACAGTCGCTCCGCTGACATTAGCTCTTCACCTGTCAAGTGCTAAAGCAAATGGCCTACTCTACTGCCAGTTAATTAATTAAAGTTATTTTCAGCTTGGAAAGTAGATGAACACCAAATAACCACAGAATACAGACTTTGGCAAAGTAAAGGCAGTTCTTTCAAGACAGGGAAGACAAGTTTAAACACCTGGAAGTTGAATCAGATCTGGATTTCCACTAAAGTTTGTGGTTTGGCCTGACTGAAATAGCCCAGTCTAGGCCCACTTTCATTTGAAAATTATGGCCTTCCCCACTGAATTCTTCAAACTCACTGTCACTGCTTTCCCTCAACATCCCAGCACTGTATCACCCCCCTATGATCACTGCACATCCAAATCCACCTCGCTTCATCTTAGAATAGAATAGAATCATTAAGGTTGGAAGAGACCTCAAGGATCATCTAGTCCAACCGAACCCCCCCCACCTATTAACCACTAAACCATGTGCTTCAGTGCTGCATCTAACCTTTCCTTAAACACCCTCAGGGACGGTGACTCCACCACCTCCCTGGGCAACACGTTCCAATGCCCGACCACCCTTTCCGAGAAGAAATTTCTCCTCATCTCCAACCTAA
>VWZZ01007084.1:2861338-2881551 GCA_013399095.1 Psophia crepitans | reverse complement strand
GAGCCCGGGGCGGCTGGGGGGGGCCAGCCCGGGAACCCCCGGCACTTTATGCCCGGGATCCGGCCGGAGGGATCACGGGGGGCCTCGGGGGCTGGGACCCCGCGGGCAGGGGAGGGTCAGGCCCCGCTGCTCCCCGGTGCTGGCGGGGCAATCTGCTCCCCGCGGCGCGGGCATCGCCGTGCTCCGCGTTAATGCCGAACCCGCCTCCCGGCCCGCGGGATAAACGCTCGGCTAAACCGCCCGTGCCCTCCTCCCCCTGCTCCCGATCCGAAGATTTGGAAAGGATTCGGTTTGCTTAGAGCCGGGAAGAGTGTGCGGAGCTCGGGCTGCGACAAGATCCCGCAACGAGTAGCGCTGGAAACCTGCGGGTGAGGCGGGGGGCAGGAGAGTCGGGCCTCAGCGTTGTAAAAGCTCCGGCTTTGCCAGCCCATGTTGCTTCATTATTCTCTTTATTTTCTCAGGGCAGGTTACACGTACCGTGAGGGGTTGTGCTGCTGCTGGGCTGGGCGGCTCCATCGCCCGCGGGGGCCTTTGCCTGATGCCAGGCAGCAGAAGCAAAGTGTTCTCTCGGTGTTTACATTCCATTCCTGGCTTTAGTGGACATCACTCTATTGCATAATATTTATACTAAATACCTAGCAATTTAGATTAAACCAGCTTCCTATCAGGAGTGTAGGCAGTTCAAATGTGCAAAGATTGGATTAGCTATGCAGAGGCTAATAGAGCAGCTGGTGATGAGGTGGGTGGGAGTATGTGCACCCGGGTGTAAGAGTTTAATCACCTCCACTAGGGCATAGGTTTTTATTTTTAACAGAGGCCTCCTGTTAAAAAGCCTTGCTGAGGGTTCCTAATTTGTACCAGGACCTGGTGTAAGGACTCTTGAACTGTCCAGATAGCTGGCAGCTGCCAATGCTGCTCAGAGCCAAGAAGAATAGTGCAGGAGACACCACATATTTGGAAGCGTGATGAGATTACTGCTTTTGGTCCAAACATAGACTGGAGACTGTGGCTGAATGGTGCTGGACTGTAACTTTGCATTCTGCAACAGTTGAGATGATACTGCAACAGTAAGAGCTGCCCGTTGTATCTAATTTGGTAATTGCTGAATGGTTCGTCACAGTGTCTGGCTAGTTTGGTTTTCATTTTAATGGAAAGGTAAGATTCTTTTGATGAATTCAGGAAAAAGCTCACCCTGGGAAATGTGGAAGATGGCATGCCCTCTACAGTAACCGGAGTTCACATCTAACTTCTTTAAGCTCTCTTAAAAAGAACTTTCAATCTCTGGTTGCAACATGTGGTATCTCTCCATTTTTGGCCCGTCATACAAGCAAGTTAATTGTTAATGGAGTTTAGCAAGAGTCTGTCTTGATAAGATATCTCAGATTTACTGCGAGTTGCATGTTTTGATCATTTGAGTTCATCTTGCATTGTGAAAATTTTAGTAGATGTTTCTTCCAAGTTGGTGATTTCTAGTATCTCCACTACATTTTCTGTCAAGTCACCCTTTCAGCTCCTTAAGTCAGGTGCATCTCTTAGAAAACTTTCATTTCACCTCAGACTTACAAATCCTTCCTCTGTTCCTGTCCTGAGGATGTGCTTCCCAGTTTGTGTGCTTACTTACCCTGTTTGTATGTTCCATGCACCATTGTGTGCTTCATTGTCCTGATGTTTCAGCAAACTCAGTATCTCTTCCCATGGTTTTGTTTCTTGTTCTCTTCCTCTAGTTTCCCTTATTACCAAGTAGAATGAAACTTAAAAAAAAAACATTTCAGAAGTTTGAGGCAGCTCTGACCCACAGGTCAGGGTAGGAACTCATCATCTGTTTCAGGTTGGAGACTCTAATCCATGAAGGTCATACAGCATCCATTACCTCTGTAATAATGCCTCTTTTTTTTTTTTTAAAGAGGGCCCATATGGGATTTTTGCTGGAAGAGATGCATCCCGAGGTCTTGCCACTTTCTGTCTGGATAAGGAGGCTCTGAGGGATGACTATGATGACCTCTCTGATCTCAACGCGACACAGCAAGAGACCTTGAGGGACTGGGAGTCACAATTCACTTGTAAGCAATTCTAAACCCATTTACAAAGCAGTAGCTAACTAGTGTGTAAGAAGAGAAGCAATGGTTAAAAGGCTGTTACCAGCTGGAAGCATCACCCTGGAAACTTGAGTTAATACCTCAGTTTACTAAGTAGTACTAGAATTACTGTTACTCAGAAGAATTAAGAGAAATGTCAGGTTTTCCTTCTGCATTCTCCCTCCCTCTGCTCCTTACAGAAGTGTAGGAGAGATGGAAGCACTCTGTCATAAGACCTGTAAGACCAGCCAAAAAGCTGACAGGAACTGGGAATTAAGAGCATGGTTTTGATACAGTTAAGATCCCACCTATAAAGACGATTAGATTTTAATGCTCTGAAAAATGAAGCTTATGTCCTGTTCAGCTTCTCAGAAATAAGAGTAACATTTGAAGTATTAATTCTTGGGTTTTTTGAGTTTGGAAGACTGTTTAAACTAGCCCTTCCCCCCCCTTGAAGCTCTTTGTATAACTTTTTTTACTCTAAATAAGTCATTCTGCGTGGCCTTGCTGGTGGCTTTATCAGATCCACAGACAACTCTGTCCAGCTGACTTTCTCCCCCAGAAGGTGATCAGGAGTCGGCAAATGCCACCGCTGTGCTTGCAAGCAGCCTGACCCTTACCACACAGTGATGTCCAGAGTGGCAGAGGAAAAAGGACAACATGCACACTTGTTGTTCTAAAATTAATGGAACAAAGTCACTTTCATAGTTGCCATGTTTTTCTATGCTTAGTATTAAAAGTTTTTGAAAAAGGCAATTCCAACTGTTTTGTGTCATGTGCCTCAACTTGCTGCTCAAAAAGAACTTCAAACCACAGTTCTACGGAAATTGTTGTGTTGACCTTGGATCAGGGCATCCCCACTGGCATGATTTTTTTTCCCCTTATTGTGTATCTTTTTGATGAAAAATAATTCCTCCATACCTCCCGACGCCTTTTAGGGAAGTGAACACCAAAGGCATTATTTCTACTCAGATAAGACAAAAAAATAAATGTATTGTTTGTCTTGATGAATTTTTTTTTACATATATATGATGGAAATTGTATATACAAAAAAGCAGTGTAGTGGAAATCAGATTGTTTTTAAATCTAGTGTTCGGTATTAAAGATTTACTATCACTACCTAGACTGGAGCTTTCCCCCATGTAATGTCATTAGAACATCTCAGCCCTGACCTGATGTGCCCCTACTATTTTGGCGCTCTTGCTCTCTTAATGAAGACTGTTAATCATGCCACACTGAATGGCTGTTTTATTATGCTAACAAGCGTGTTGCAGAAACCAGAACTAGGCTCCCAAATATCTGACCTAAACTATAAACCCACCTTTTCAAGAGTCAGGCATCAGGACTGACCATGAACTGCACTCTTTTTATTGCTATGTTTCTAGTAAGTTTGGCAATTGGTTGCTTTAAATTCTTACTAACTATAACAACAATGCTCGTCTGAAGTACCTGTAGCCAGAGGCATCTTCTGCTTTGTTGAAGTTGACGGGTGGGCAGCACACCATAGCTCTCATTCCTTACGTGTATACAATCTTAGCATTTTTACATGTTCAGAAAGAGATACAAAACAAGGCAGAGGCTTAGCTGCATAATTGGATAACCGATCCATCTTGATCTTTGGGAGAAAAGATCTCTCTTTTGTTCCACTGGATATTTGCAACATATTACAAAAAACAAAAACCCTTGAAAGTTGTGTACATGTGTGCACATAGGTATGTGCATATGTATACAATACATAACGTAAATATTCTAACAATGCCACTGGTTGAAAAACTAGTTTTGACATTGGAAAGAAAAATAATCTAAACCAGGATTCTGTTTCTTTAGCTGGATGAGTCCTTCAGTTTATGTATGTCTTCACATTCATTCATCTTTTGGCTTAGGCAATAGAAGGAGAATTACAGTTACATTCACTTTGCACGTTTCTTACACTTACTGCAACACTAATAATAGTTCAGGTAGTTGATGTCAGCTTTTCTCCTTCCTCCCACTGTTTGGAATTAGTTGCTGAGAGCTCTTATTATCATGTAGGCGTTTGGTTAATTCAGGAAATAGACATAGGAGTTAAAACAGGTACCTCTCCAGGGCAGAATAATGACTTGGATTCTTTTCTTTTTCCCAGTTAAGTATCACCATGTCGGTAAGCTGCTGAAGGAAGGGGAGGAACCCACTGTATACTCTGATGAAGAAGAAAAAGATGCCCAGAATGCAAAGAAAGACTAGAGAGCGCAGTGAGGAACCATCTATTTTTGAATCCTAAAGGACCATTTGTAACATTCCACTTCTGTGTTACAAGTTGCAACAGCAGCAATGCTTACAAAGGGTCCAGAGTTACAACGAATTGTTTCTTTTCAAAGGTTTCCTTTTCAAATTTAGTGGTAAACTACTAAAGGTCTAAGATCTGTCTTCTTTTAGACCTGCATAATCTGAAGTACGCACGGAAAATGTCTGCTAAAGTAAACTGCAATTTTGGCAATAAAGGACTATTACCGTTTTTCTTCTATCACCATTTAGTGCAGAGTAGGTTGAAATCCAGTTTTCATGAACAACCTAGCGCTGCGGACACAAGCACAAGAGTAACCACGTATGCAACGCAGATTTCACTAAATCTTGATTTGTGTTAGCTTCTGCAGGATCTGGGCCTTGGGTTGTAATTCCTTTAGAAAAGGGACTACATTTTATTTGTCCATGAACCATCATACTCATTTGTGATGCAATGTAATTCAACATTATGTAAGGTAATTTGGCTTTTAAGGAGTTACATAGCGACTTACAGATGAAACACTAACTGCTTTAAAAAAAGATAGTAAGAATTTTTGAGAGGTTAAATCACTTTTAGATACTTACAAAATTAATATGGACTGATGAATACTTGGTGTATTCAGTCATGCATAATTATGCATGGATTTATATTCTTTGTTTACTTTTAAAGCACATCAGAAGTGTTAGAAAGGTTTAGATACTGAGTGTAACTAGGCACTGCTAAAACCCAGGTACACCATGACATGTGACTCGACTGGACTGCTATTCACTTTTCCTCTTAGTAAAACTCTCCTGCGAATTTTAATGAAATTATAGTAAATGGGGAAGATCAGCTGCTATTGATTCCTAGTCCTAAAAAAAAGACTAGCTGATACAGCATAATTAACAATATGCCTGTACATGCAGCTTTAACTAGCAGAAAAATGTTACTGGTCAATGTAACTTACACAAGTTTCCTGTTCCAAATAAAATAACGTGTGTAAGCCGTTTCTGTGTTGAGGCCTTTGTTGCTTTGGAACGTTGCCATTAAAAGAAATGGCACGATCTCGTGCATAACCAGCAGTGCTCTACTGGGGGACCTGACCTTCGAATTGCTTTTTTACTTACCTGCTCTCTTAGCTCACACCTATGCTTAATTACTACGTTCCAACTATGGAGCCTAGGCTCTTACCAGAGGGAGCCGGGTACATGAATTTGACCAAGGAAAAAATGTGAATGTGCTTCTTTGTCATCCAAAACACTTCTGCAAAACTTTCTCAGAAATTCCAAGGAGATAACTAATGATTTGCTGATTGCTTGCAAACATGTTTCTTGTCCAGGTGATTCTGCTTGGGTGCCTGTCTAGTACAGTTCCCTGCATTTAGTTTCTCTGGGTGGGTTGTTCAGCCAAAGAGTTGTTTCAATCTGGCAACAGGACCAGAAGGATGAACCGAGTCCTGAGCGGGAAGGTGTAAACTAGGCAGAACTGTTCGGAAGCAGAGTGCATTGCACAACAGCAGCTTGTGTAAACAAGTTGACGCAACACATTAAAGTGCCCGAGACCATCTGCGGTGAGAATGGATGACCTTCCCCCAGCCCTGACACTTTCATAGCATTTTATTTTGGTTACGCTGGGTCTTCAAGTGAAGAGTGCAGTTGTTTGAGTCAGACAGCTTGTGTAAAGTGGTACTGAATCAACTAGCTAATGAAGGTCTCAAGACAAATGTACACCTTGTCACAACCTCAGTGTTTCTTTTATTTTTAGAAGTATTCATACTCTTTGCAAACTACTACTAATGGTTTACCTCAAATCAAAAATGTGCTTTTATTTGTTTAAGGCAGAAAATAAAATACTCTTGCATAATGGCAGTGTTTGGTTTTTACTTACTGGAAAGAAACGTGATACTTAATCCTCCCCCAATGTTTCAAGTTTCATATTGTTTTTCTTCAATGTCTTCCATTATCCAAGGTGTAGACTGAGTATAATAAGTTCTAGCTGAATGCCTGTAAACATGGTTCTGTAGTATAACTTTAACAGAACATGTTGTACAACACGCTTTGCTGTTGCAAAAACAGAGTTCGGCATAAGGCCTAAGTCATTGTTAAGGCTGAGCAAAAGCTGGAGCTTTGGAGGGCTGTGACGTAGTGGAACTAGGCTGGGCTGTAACCTGCCCTTCAATGGACCCAACGGTCCGACTCTGAAGTTAGTCCGTAACGTATCCTGAGGAACTGAACACTGTTTTATGTATTAATCTGCACATTACACATCACAAAGAACAATAATAATAAAGAAATAAAAACTACCCAGAAAACTGGCAGTAACAAGGCAAAGCTTAATGTAAAGCATGCAAGCCTTGTGGAAGGGAAGTATTGCACTCTGGCAAGACCACTTTTCAGAAAAAACAAAGAACTTACTGTGACAGGGGAAGAAGGGAGTCACAAAAGCAGTAGTTGCGTGAAACAGCAGGCACAGATTTTATTTTCTTCTAAAGTGCTCGAGAAAACATGGGGTTTAGCTGCTTCTTTATTCTCTGGGAGCAAAGGGGCAGGCGCTGATCTCCTCCCACTGGTGCCCAGCGACAGAACCCGAGGGAACGGCATGGAGCTGCCCCAGGGGAGGGTTAGGTTGGAAATCAGGAGAAGGTTCTTCCCCCAGAGGGTGGTGGGGCCCTGGAACAGGCTCCCCAGGGCAGTGGTCACCGCCCCAAGCTTGGCTGAGTTCAGGCAGCGTCTGGCCAACACTCTCAGTCATCTGCTCTGGTTGGGCTGGTCCTGTGTGGAGCCAGGAGTTGGACTGATGGGCCTTAGGGGTCCCTTCCAACTCAGGAGATTCCATGATTCTCTGTCAGTTGCAACTTGATCCCTTCTACAGCGACTGGGTGCAATGACTGAGCAAAAAGAACCGTGCCAGGCACTTAGCAGGTTGTACATTAACCACGCAGGACATGATGACCAAGTAGGAGCAGAGACCGTCAGCAAAGTCTGACACATCTGAAGTATCTCAACACCCATTACTTGCATGTGTCAAAGACAAACATGAGGAGCTCCAGGGCAAAGCAAAACAATCGAGTAGCACCTCATTTCCAAGCAGCTCTGGCATACTGTCAACTGCTTTGTAAAATTCAGATATTCTTTTACCTCGACTCTACCTGCATTTAATCATCTTTGTTAGCTCATATTTATGCTGTTTCAGTTAACAACAAAAAAAGTTTGGCAATGAATGCTTATGTCAGGAGTTATGTAAGGGGTTTTACAAAAGGTGAGGTGTTCCTCGGCATTGCCTGGAATCTCTGGATTAAGAAGAAAGAGCTTTATCTCATAACTGCTGTACTCTTGTACTTCAAGCAGATGGAGCGATGTAGTAACGGGCATTGTGGATTTCTGCTTTAAAAACAGCCTGTAGGATTCCGACTTCAGCATTCAGCACCAGGTACAACCAACCGGCCATGGATTTCCGATAACAAGCTTGGTTCAGGCAGCTCCCCTGAGAAGACTGCTGTTTTCCACTGGCTCCACTAAGAGACATTTTCATTAGTTCTGTACAGAAAGTCAGCTTTAATTGCAAGACCTGCAGTCTCAGGGCCCTACTTCATACATGGTAGAGTAAACAGCACTTCCATTAAAAAAAAAAAATCCCTCTTGACACACCAGCCGAGTACAGCAGCACACTAGCCAGGCTCAAACTCAAAGGTGTGAAATTATGCCAGCAATATTATACCTTTCCATTGCTGAACTATATAAATGCTGCTTCAAATGCATCTTTTCATCTGTTAAATGTTCTAATTGTCTAAACATTCTGTAACCTTCACACTTGAGATATGACATTTATTCCTGTAACTACTGAAATTAAATCCACAAAGCTATGTATTTATAAAGTTTTAGAGCAAGCTGTTATATATATATATCTCTCTCTTTAAAGATTAGCCTTCAGGGTAATAAAATTATACTGAACAGTCCAGCATATGAAAGGATGGGGCTCAAATTAAGTGTGTCAATAGGAAAAGTAAAGAATTAATACTAAAACGCCTGAAAACAGGTTCTAAGTAATGCCACCTGTAAACAGGAAAGCCAAAAGTTCTGCTTCAGCATGAAGAGCGCAATGATGTCTCACATTTTAAAGCGCACGCATTTTATTTACTAGCAATGTTGTACACTGAATGAGGACTTGGAGACAGAGGATTTGCTTTACCAATTTCAATCAACATAGGTGAACGCAAGAAGCAATTACAGAACTGGTGTATTTATTTGTTATTGAATATGAAATATGTAACAACATAAAACATTGCAAATTTACACCAAAGGAAGGAAATCTTTAGTTCCTGCTCCCCAGACTAACAAAAAGAAATACTTCCTCACCTGTAATCCAAAGGCTTGTCTCATAGGAAATGGGTACACAGAACTGTCTACAGATTGACTGAAAGAGGAGGAAGTTTTGTCATCGTTAATCTGCAAATACTGCATAGATTAAACACACCCTTAGTATGTCATCAGTGCAACTGAAACATTTCACATGGTCCACAAATACAACAGTTGATCTTCATTAGAGCTGTATAAAATACTAAAAAGGAGACTTGAGGGGCATAAACGTTCTCCAAAATAGTCAGAAAATATTTATGTCAAGAAAATAAGATCTTTTTAGATAAAAGTAATAGATTAACAGTACTTTGAATAGCAACCATTTGTCATTCATGACCCTGAAAAGGCACTCCATGTCTGAACCTGTGAACAGAGAAGACCGGTAAAACCTGGCTGAGAAGCCTGTAGGAATCACCAGCACCGAACACTGGGGGGGAAAACCTATCCACCATGAACAATTACAACCTAATTCTTTTTATTACTATTTATTAGAGCAGAAGTTACAAACATGGGTAAGATTCTACATAATGAAGACAACAGCATCACATTAACTTAGTATATTGACATGTAATAAAAAAAGCACACTAAAAGGAAAGCTGAAATAATCAGTGTATTGAACTTAGAACTGGTCCTCTATATCTTGCCGAGGGACTTTGTCCAAAAGCAATTGTGGCTGTCTTCTAAACATAGCCAGCTGAATAAATATGGATAGAACTCAAGCTCCTAGACTGCATTTTCACGTTTTTACCTACATGTAGCATAAATCTGACAACATTTGACGATTCCTCTGAAAAGTATTTGTACGCAAACTCACACTAAATAGCTATCTCGCTGCACGTGCCTTCAAAAGGGCACATTTTGAAATCGTGTGAGCAAATTTCCAACCTGCGTATATACGGGGACCATGAGCATGCTGACAAGCATTGCCCTCCCGCTACCTAACACCCAGAGGTTGCTTAGGCATTCAGATTCCTGGAGACGCTACATCTAGCACAAGTTCCATGAAAATCTGTCCCACCAAAGGTCAGCAAGTTTTCAGAAACACCTCTAGGACAGTAAATAGAAAACGAGTATTTTGTCAGTGGGGATTTTACAAAAGATGGGATTTTTTTTTCATATTTGCAAATCTATTACTTCCCTCGATTGAGTATAAATGTCCCACACACCTTCCCGTCCCATCATACTAACAATCTGATTGAGGAGGCACTGCATATGCTTGCTCTAGGATTTGCACAGCTATGTTTTTTTCTAATGACTCATCATTATTATATCCTGTAACTTTGGTATTTACATGGTTGCCCACATTTAATCAGAATATAACACTCTCAGGTCTCAATCTGTAGCCTTTGAAATCCTTAGCAACTAGTCCATGAAAGTTTGTTTGGCCCTGGGGAAAGTTTTGGTCCTCTGTTATCCAAAAAGGCAAACACAGGCTCTTGTTTTGTGGCTCACTACACCAGTTCAATATTCTAACCAAAGGAATCACCTAAGCAAAAAAAGTACCCAGTATTTCATGTACCGTTTCATGGGCAAAGGGCTTTCTTCTCCCACTTCTATATAAAAAAATTAAGAGCTATTGTATAGTAGCTCTTCAGCATCCTCTTCTGGGCTCTGCTCCACAGAAAGTATCTGAGCAGGGGTTTGTCTGAATTATCTCAAGAGGAAATAGAGGACATCCTTTGACATCTGCATCCATCTCTTCTCAACATTAAATTCCTCTCATCTCCTGTAGATAAGTACATGAAAAAGTTACTCGAGTTTGTTGGGGGGCAGGGAGGGAAAGCGTACGGGGCAGCAGCTCTAAGGCATCTGCCAACTGAAAGCACAGTAGGGTGGGGAAGGGCTGAGTAAGGACAGCCAGAAAGGCAGCAATCCTGAAAGGAGATCAGATGACTACCTACAGACCAATTCACTAACTGCAGACAGTACTTCCCACCTAGATGTGCCACATACTGAGCTACCTAACAACATTTTAGCTGTCCAAAGCATGTTGAGCTGTTGGCGTGCACGCTGTTACTAACAGAATAACCACCTATCTGCTAATGCCCATGACGGATCCTTTGCTAGCCAATTAAGTACACACATACTACTCTTCGATAGCAGCTGTGCAGTTCTGAGCTAAACCAAACAAACCATTAACTGCAGAGAAATAGCATTCTCTTTTTACACCACATTTATACTTTTTAAAACTTTTTTTTTTAAAAACACTGCTCATCACTGTTAGAACTGTGGCAACTAACCTCACCTGACAGAGACCTGTCAAATTCAGTCACCTCAGTCCTGGTGTCCCTCTTTCTCACCTGTCCTCTGGAGGCTGTCCTGAAGCGGCGAGCCATCAGGAGGGGTAACGTCTGGTGCTGCCATAGCAGTGTGCAGTGTCTTGAATTTCATTTTGTTGTGGAATATTTTCTTACATTTTCTTTGTATGTTTCTGAGCGACTCCAGCTGCATGGGACTGTCCGTCTCTGAAAAGCCACATTCATCAGTTAAAAGACTGGAAGAAAGCTTTTTCCGCTTTTTCTTCATTCCGCGAGCATTTCTCTCCTCTTCCCTGGATTGTCTCTCACTTTTCTGTCCTTCATGTCTTAATTTACTACTAGACCTCTTGCACGACTTTTTAAGCTTATGTTCACACGGCCTCGCCAAGCCCTGATGGACAGAATTAGAACAGAAGCTACATTTGCTGCTTTCCTTCTCTTCACCTTCCAGAGCTACGTTTTTAAGGTAAACCAGTAATTTTCTTTCCCCGGCTCTTGCAGGCAAGCACGCTTTATTACAATTGCTGTAAATTTCTTCACACCTCCTTTCTGTTCTCTTCATTGAGCCAGTAGGTGCCTCTCTAAAATACTCAGAATCACTGATCTCTTCCAACCAATCTTTTAGTCTGCAAGCAGATCTACATGCCTTGTGTGGTACGGTACCTTCATCGCTACCATATTCTTGTTTGAATTCCTTATGGTGAGTAACAGCAACGCAATCCAAAGACTGATTCAGACCAGCATGTGGTAAGTCATTCCTCTGCACTTGAGACGTTTTTGCAAACCCACCCCCATAGGTCTCATTTTCTAACACTGTGTCTGCTGACTCAAGTTCCTCGACAGCGATCACCAGTCTATAATTACCATCGCCAGCACAATTTCTCTTGTTGAGGTTTTGTACAGGACTCAGCTCTCTGAACTCCTGACCAAGTTTGTTGCTCACGCTGACGTGAAAACCGTTATCCTCATCAGACACCACTCTCTTCCACCAGCACTTGTTCACCGTGGGTTTTGGCTCCAAGCAGACACGTGCATAGCCTGGTGTCTGATAGTAGTTTAGTAAATAATGGATGAACTCATCAGTCTCATAAACCTTTTGCTTTTTGCAAGCGTCATGAGACACTGTCTGTGTCTGAACTACATTCAGTGTTGGGTAGTCCCTTCCACCAAGAGATCTGATGACACGGCAGTCTTGCGTAACCGTAACCAGTAAAGACCCAGAGCCAAAGGAGTTGTACGCTTCTCTGTCAGGTGGTCTGTCAGAACTCGGGGGTGTAGAGGGATCATTTAAAATCGTCCTGACTATGTGACAAGTAGATGAATGGAAGTTACTCCCATCTTCCTCACTACATAAGCTGTTACCTTTTCGGGTTAATGGGCACCAGAAGTCTTCCTTATGTTTCACCTCTTTGTGCGTATGATAACGGGAGTTACTCGGTTCCTGATGTATGTCTTTTAACGCTGTTTCAGAAAAGCAATCCTCCTTCCTTACGCCCAATGAAGGATCCACTTTTTGACTTGCCAACTGCACAAAATCCTTCAAATAAAAAGTTAGAAAAATGATTATGTACATTTATTGAGCACCATAGAGTGCTAAACTGCAAACTCATAAGCAAGCAGTTCCACAGCCAAAAGACTTACACAGGTGAGAAATACATTTGGCTGAGTTCAGAGCTCAATTGTATAATCTCACTCTTCCTAAGTGAGAACTACAAATATTTCACCATCTCAGAAAGCTGCATTCTCAAGCTGTCCTTTAAACCAATCCCTCTATCTCGCTGCAACTGCATAAGAAAAATATCTATTCTCTTTGATCACAGCATCACGGCAACTAGTACTGTGTGCAACAGTAAAATTACTACACTTTTGTACATCGAATATTTTGTTTAGAATAAATCGCTTTGTTTTATATTGTTTTAAATGGGTCCAAAAACAACCGATCTAAAGCTTCCTAAGTGGTGAAACCAAGAAAATAGAAGTTGATTTAACACATCACCTTCATAACCAAGGCGGCCAATGTCAGACGTTATGGGGCCCTAAAAGTCAGGCAGAATGGCAAGGGTAGCGTCTGACTTCAATTCTTAGCAAATTATAGTTCTTTAGAAATCTTTAACATCAAGGATTAGGGAAAACATGCTCTTAAAAGCCGCAAGCAGATTTTTACTTAGCAAATAGTGAAGACAAAGCCATGTTAGCAACCCTGAGAAACAAAACCCCTGCTTTCATTTAAAACTTTGTTTTAGCCGAGAGCACTAAAATAAACCTCCAAACACTAATCTGTGTGCAAAATACTTGAATTTTTAACACTCCTCTGCTGACATTCTCAAGACGTTAGCTGAATCAAACTGAAATAAGACTGACAGCTTAGTGTTGGCCACAAAAGAGAGGCTACCAGAAACACAACTGGCATAATCCCTGTCAATTTAATTCTGTCACTTGCAGACCTGAGACCAAAACAAGCAGAGATAGCATCATTTGCATCCCCGCCCCGAAACTCCTTGTTTGTAACACTGGATCAAGTCTAATAGAGCTGACACAGCCAGTCCAGCTCTGCTGTTACTCAGTAGTGACAAGGCCTCGAACAAGCTCCAAAGGCAAAGTTTCTAGGCGGACATGCGCTACCTTTGCCCTCAGGGCAAGGCTGAGAGCAAACTGTCACACGACTTAGACCTCAGGCCTTCTTGGTGTTGGGTCAGTCCCAAGGCATTCTTCCAAAGAGCATCAAGACATCAAATGTCTAGTGAATTATTCAAGCTCTAATAAATATTCTTCAAAATTTAAAATACGTTTTAAAATCGTCTTACTTTCACACGGTTTAACAGCACTGTAAGCAGTCTGACAGACTCCACTCTTCTCTGAGCTAGCAGGGATTTCCTTTCTTCCCATTCAGGCATATTCTCTGGCCACTGCTGTTCTTCAGCTGGTACCTTCTGCTGCTTTGGGGGATGTTTCTCATCTCCATCTATCTGCCTCTCTTCTCTCCTCTCGAGCTTAGCTTTCTTTTTTCTCTCTTGAACGTCTTTTCAGCACCACGTCTTTTTCTAGGCAATTATCAATACGGGACAATTTAGATGAGACTTGTTTTACATTCTGAGTCCTGGGCAATTGGATGCAAGTCCTTGAAGTGCTAATAAAAAGCAACCAGTCGCCAAGAATCTGCATGTGGCTAACAAGAAATCTTGTTTGTTAGAATAAGATGTTTAAAAAAACATGGCACGTAGATGACAGGCATCCAACTGATGCACATGTTTAGAAAGTTCTTTGTCTCTTCAAATGGTCTGTTTTCTAGGTTTTTATTTATAAGCACTGCCAAGATGACAGATCCACATCGTTGTTTGTCTCCAAGGACACAAATAGAGACTGATCATTTGGATCTAATTCTCAAGTTAACAAATCTCCCGTACAGATTAGCATGATGGTGCCATTTAAGAGATATTACAAGACTATTTCCATTGTTCTAAAAATCAAAGTTGAAGCTGTGTGCTGGTTCTGGCTGGGTTAGAGTTAGTTTTCCTCACAGTAGCTGGTGTGGGGCTGTGGGTTGGGTTTGTGCTGAAAACAGTGTTGACAACACAGGGATGTTTCGTCACTGCTGAGCAGGGCTGACACTCAGTGGAGGCCTTTTCTGCTCCTCGCCCCACCAGCGAGTAGCTGGGGGTGCACCAGGAGCACGGGGGGACAAAGCCAGGACAGGTGATCCCAGTGACCAAAGAGATATTCCATACCGTATGGTGTCATGCTCAGCATATAAAGCTGGGAGAAGGAGGAGGAAGGGAGAGACATTTGGAGTTACAGCATTTGTCTTCCCTTCCGAAGTCACCATTACCTGTGACGGAGCCCTGCTTTCCTGGGGGTGGCTGAACCCCTGCCTGCCGTGGCAAGTGGAGAATTAATTCCTTGGTTCACTTTGCTTGGGTGCGCAACTTTTGCTTTACCTATTAAACTGTCTTGATACCAACTCACAAGTTTTCTCACTTCTAGCCTTACAAAGTGTTCACACAAATAATGGTTTAAAAATATTTTTTAACAGTATTTGAATAAGAAGGTATTAACAATGGAAGCATAGCAATGTTTTCAGAGACTTAGCATTAGAGTCGCTCTGCTCCATCTTGTAAGTGTTGGAGTTTAAGATGTGAAGGTGTATAACATGATTAATTACTCTGACAGTTTAGGATGCCATCCAAATTCATTATCTACAGAATTACAACTTTGATATACTACTATTACTCATATACAAATTTTAAGAACACTGCCCTAAAGATAACAACAATGAAAAAATAACACGTAAAAAGGGGTACGGGGAAAGATGGAAAAGTGTTCATCTCTAGCTTTGCACCTTCCAGTCAACCAGAAGGCACCTAGAAACATATGTCACATTAATTTTACTTCACGGCATAAAGACACTAGTTTGTGATGCTGCAGCACAGAGCAATACAGAAAGCCCACATGCAGAATCTTAAGCAATCAAGCCCCAGAGCAATTTGAGAGCAACAGCACTCTGATTTCACTCCAGGCCCACAGAATCATAGACTAATCCGAGCCAAAAGGGACAGCAGGATGTCTCTAGTCCAATGTTTCTCAAAACCCAGACCCCTCCATATGATGCCTTACACACAGAATTATCATGATGCTTTTCTTCCCAACAGTGACATATATATTAAAAACTACATAGTATTGCTTCAAGTTCTCAGACTCATTTCATCAAAGCCTGTTTTTTTACAGTAGCCAGTCTTCCTGGATTTTACTTGGTATGTGGCAGTGTAATAAATC
The DNA here is from genome assembly GCA_013399095.1 of Psophia crepitans. NCBI lineage: Eukaryota > Metazoa > Chordata > Aves > Gruiformes > Psophiidae > Psophia > Psophia crepitans. Next base: position 2,865,851 of record VWZZ01007084.1, on the reverse strand, counting down.
TGAAGAAAATGGGACATTCTCTAAAAATACACTCTCACCTTTCAACTCCCTCTTTTTTCCCCCCCTTTTTCGAATGTGCTCCTGTTCTTGCAGCTTTAGTCTTTCCAGGCTTCTCTTTCTTATGGCTCCTTCACTAAAAACGTCTTGTTGTATCAGAAGTCACCTGTCACAGAAGAAGCAGAATCAGACTTTGCAGTCCAGTTTGACGTGTATTTATACAAACACCGACAACCTGCTGAGGAAAACACTACCACACTCGTGAGAATGTCTCTCTTCACCCTGGCATACTAGAACACCTCTTCTGAAGTTCACACTGGGTTATCAGTCAAGCTCAAACACCTCACTCCCAAACGTCTCCTCCTGCTGTGACATCAGGGGCTCACAATCTGACATCATACCTTTGACCAAACCCGCTCCTGGCATGCTCTTCTCGGATCTCAAAGTTCCGTATGTGCAGAAGAGCATTCCCAGCTGCGGGATTTGTGCAGTTCTCCCAAAACTAGAGTTCACTGACTTTCAGAGCAACATCTTTCAGATCAAATGCTTGCTTGCTTAAAAATTGATGAATTATGTTGATGTGTGCTCCGTTTAATCAGCTTCAAGTGCCCAGATGTGAGCACATTAAAAGAAAACGCTCATGCAAATTGCATGAAGGTCTATCTACACTGAAAAAAATAAGTGATATGAAGAGTTTTTTCAACACAGAGCTATATTTTAGGGTCACAGTTTCGAAATTACCTGCTGAAAGAGGGTACACCCTACTAAGTATTTACAGAGTTAATCTATTAGGCCGCTGAAATTAAGCTTACAGATTGCAAGTTTTCTCTTATAATGCCAGACTAAGCATAGTACTTAAATGGACTCATGCCTCAACATACTTAAGCAAACAAAGAAGAGAAAGGGTAACCTTTATCAGCCAAGAAGCACCTAAATTAGGGCAACTACTGTTCCTACTTCATGCTTAACAGTAAGAAACCAAGTATCTTTCAAAGAGTCTCGCCAGCTCCTGAGATCATCTCCCAATTTCAGTGCCAACCACACTGAAAATATTTACAACTTTTACCTTACTCACATCAATTTTCAGGAAATCAAAACAGTAAATGCCATTTTTAATTAAAGGACTTAAGTTTAGATACATGAACTTCATATATCAGTATCTCTATGCCCAGTACAAACAGGATAATCATGAAGTTTGTTTTCCCCTCACAGGCTTAAGTATCCAAAAAGTTTACAGAGAGGCTTCCGCTGGTTAGCAAAGGCTTCTCAGGCCTAACTTCAAGGAAAGAAGAGCACAAGTTGGCAAACCACCATCTATGCCAGTTTCTTCCACAAAATCTCAGCAGCTAATAACAAATACAGGTTAGTATATTTTAATGCTGTCCATATGCTATATTTTTCTTTCTTTTTAGGCACCATTTTAATATAAATACAGACTAAACCAAAGCACAGCGGGGAGGGGGCAGAAAACCAATATACACAGAGAACTGCAGCAGCACCACATAAAAGCTTCCACTCAAACAACATGGAAAAAAGCCTGTAAGATGGTTGTCACAGGTTAAAAACTATACGGCCGTTACTTGAGGAATGTCTGTGTGCCTTCAATCTAGGAATCGAGAGGGGAAGACAAGTGCAGAGCAAGAAGCTCTCTGGTAAAGAAGGTGACTATTCAGACTGATGAAGAAAAGAAATACATATGTCCTGAAGGAAAAGCTAGTCTAACACAGTTGGACTCAATCATCTTAAAGATATTTTCCAAGCTAAATGATTCTATGAATAATAATTTTTAAAAAAAATAATCTCTGGAAGCAGCAGCTACAGCACAGACTGCAGCACTGAATCGCTCCTGTGAGGGAACTGCTGCCAAATGCACTCACAACCAACCACAACTCTGTCAGGCAAGGCTGAGTATCTCACAATTAATCTCTGAATACAGCCGTGTGTGTATATACACACACACCTTCAGTATCTCATATAAGTGAAGCAGATACACTCAAAGTGGTGGGGGGATGGTTGGACTAGATGATCCTTGAGGTCACTTCCAATCTTAATGATTCTATTCTATTCTACTTACTACAAAATTGAAAGAGTGAGTAGTCTCTAGAATCCTTTCTGCCCAACATGCATTACGATAAAGAGCTTCCTAAAGCTATCTATAATGTTAGTATCAACCACACTTTTTCCATCATAGATTTGAGGTGCAGCAGGTTAAAACATCCCAGATGCTGCTATTGAAAGCCACAGACATGAAAGGTAAGCCTGAGGAACAAGCTCTACCCAAAAGCTTGTTCCGTTTTGCACATAGATCTTCTATTAAACCAATGGATATTATCCTGCTCTCGCAAGTCTCTCTTCACTTATATCCTTACACCATCGTGGCTGCAACCATATTCCTACTGCTGCAATACATCATCTAAAAGTAAGCCCAAAAGTCTCTTCATAGAGCTGAGTAAACTATAGTGGTTTGCCAGTGCAGGCCATTACACCCTCGCTCTTCCCCACTCTTCTTCATAGCCAGGAGCTCTTCATGCATTTCTCATCACCGAACTGCGTACAAAGCACAGAATTATTTACTGCCTGATCCACTGGCTTACTCCTCAGCAGCACAGCCTTTTGGAATCAACCCTGACATATTAATAGGCCATTATCTTAAGCTGAGGTTTTAACTGTTCCGACTGATAAGTCACAAGGAATCTGACTTTCAACACCTTTACCAAATTATTTTCTTTTAGCTATTCTGCCATAGTTAGGACATCAGAAACACATTTGTCCTTGCACTAGTGTTGACTATGATAATGGCAGGCCAAATTGCCCTTTGCTACCCGCATGTCTGTCTTCTGTGATCACATGTTCTGATAACCCTGATATACACTCGAAATTTTAAAAAGGTGCTGTTTAAATGTCCTAAAAGGAACCAAGGTACTGACCTGGGACTCTACCGATCTGTGATCAATTCCCAGCACTGCTGAGGAATTCCTGTGAAACCCAGTAACCTCCCATGTCTCAGGGGTGTAAAATAATACAGTATTTTAGAACAGATTCAAGCTGATCACAACCACAACAGGCTATTCATCACTTACTCTGGTCTGTGCTAAGCGTATCTGGCTGAAGCATCTCTTCTAGGAAGGCACCTGGCTCTGGTCTGAAAACCCAGCGATAAGAAAACCTGCCACTTCCCACAGGCAGTTGGTTCCATTCCTTCCCCATTTGCTATTTGACATGGAAGCCACTTCCAGATACTGTTTTTTCCTTAAGCCTTCTTCTACTAGTCACATTCTTTTGGCATGTAGGTGGTTTTGTGGGGGTTTTTGGTTTTTTCCCACCTCTTAAATGCTACAATCCAGGTGTCTCTCAGTCATCTTCCTTACATATAATTCATAGCTTCAGCCCTCTGAGAGCTCTCTCACAGTCCCTCATTGCGAGGCACTTTCTCCAGTCCTCGAGTAATTTTTGTGGGATTTTCTACCACTCTCCAATGTAAAACACACACAGAGTATTAATTTGGTCAGCACCATTCTTTTTACATGGATTAAACTATCTTAGAACACCCTAAAACATGTCACCCAAGTTCATGCTTTAAAACAAACTCAGACGTCAGGGAAACACTAACAGTCTGGCAATACCTAACCTGGAACAGCCCTATGCGCAATACGCAGGTAGCGAGAATAATGCGATCCAAAGGTGCCCCTCACGTTTGCTCACAGTACCGCTAGCTCAAACAGCTCTTACCATCCCCAGTTCCCCAGCTGGTCACTCACGCCAGGCCCCGGGCCATCACAACTGTGTCTGACACCATGCCATCACCTGGGTCGGGAAAGAGATCTAGCTTGGAGAAAAAAAAAAAAGAAATAAATCATTTTTTGCCAGGTTACTTTTCAGGCAGGTGGTCTCCCTGCCCTGGTGCACAGCGCAGCCCCCGAGCAGTCCCACCAGCAGCTGAAGGAGAGCTCGCGGCAGTGGAAGTATCTTAATTCTGCAGAGGTGGGTGGCACGAGAATGGCAGCGTGGCAGGAGTTACGTATTGGTCCGTGGCAGCAGAAAGTTTGTCACGCAGGGGAACGCATCTACCTCAAAGAGTCACTCGGAGAAGTCTAAACCAGGGGTTTAAATGGCTTTTCAGTGGACGGGAGCAGTTTATTCAGCTCGCTCTGTGCAAAATGAGGAGCAGAGATGACGGGGAGCGCTGCAGCTCACACAAACAGCGCAACACGAGGGGCGTTTGGAAGCTAACGCTCCTGGCGTCACCGCTCCACCGTGCCTGTTCTCAGGTGGGGAGAAAGGAAACCACAAGCCAGCCGCACCTCCACGGGAGGAACTGCTGCAAGGCCGCGGTCCCTCAGCTCGGCGGGAAGGCGCCCGAGCTCCAGCGGGATCCACGGGCACCGCAAACCGGATTACCGCGCTGCCGGCCAAAAGAAGCCCCGCGGGCAGGGCCCAGGCGGGCCCCCAGCCCTCGGCCTGCGCCCGAGGGCCGGTTTCAGCGCGAACTGGGGGACGGAAGCAGCGGCAGGGCCCG
>VWZZ01007084.1:2835106-2855061 GCA_013399095.1 Psophia crepitans | reverse complement strand
GCCGGGCTGGCGGGCGCGCTGAGCCTCAGCCTGACGGCGCCGCTGGAGCTGCTGACGGTGCTGGCGCAGGTGGGCACCTGGCACTGCCGGCGGGGGCTGCTCGGCGCCGGGAGGAGCCTGTGCGGCGCCGAGGGCGTGCGGGCCCTCTGGAAGGGGAACCTCACGGCCTGCCTGCGCCTCTTCCCCTACAGCGCGCTGCAGCTCGCCGCCTCCCGCCGGTAAGAGAGCGGCCCCGGCCGGGACGGGGCGCGGCGGGGAGGGGTGCGCTCTGGCCCCGGCCTTCCGAGCCTCTTACAAAAGGGGAGGGGATGGAAGGCGGGGAGCTTAGTGCGGAGGGGCGCTGCAGTGTCCCGGCTGGAGGGAGGGCTGGTTGTCCGCGCTCCCCGGGGACCCTGGCTAATAACTTCATTTCTCCAGTGAGTTCAGGGCGCAGCAGCTCTGAGGACCTGGGGAGGCACCAGCGACTGCTCAGAAAGTCATAGGTGTTCTTAAAATTACGGGGTGTTGGTAGTCGGTAAAATCTCTTCTGCTCAGCCAGATGCCGTGAGAAATGAAATCTGTGCTGCCTACAAATGCGACTGTGACATCTGTTCTTTGCAACCAATGTATTTGACTGAGTTATGTGCTTTCAGGTGTTTATATTGTCTGTATCAGAGAAAACAACAAAATCGTGATTCAAATCTTTTACCCTGTTATGCAGCCGTTGTTATGCAAATTTGATCGGTTTTGGAGTCAATGTGTGACCTCATTTAAGACCTTATTTTTGGTAACAGGCAGATGTCAAATCAAGGTAAGCACTGGGAGGGCGGCAGCAGGACCGACAGCCGTGCTGACCGAGCTCTGCTGGCCCGCGCTCTTTCCTAGGATTCCTTTTCTGCCGCCAGTGCCTTTTCGCCTTGGGAAGGAGCACCTGACCGTTCGCTCGCGCCGGCACGTTTTGCCAATCCGAGGGTTGGGTTTCTTTCGGGTCAGCTGTGCGCGTGGTATGCGCTTGACATTTCCGCCCAGCTGAGCCATGGGTTATTCCCGTTCGTGGGCCGTGCTGGGTGGGGAGAAGCATGGGCTCAGCCCGCGCTGGCCAATCCGGCCCGCGGCAGCTCTCACCCGGGCTGACGCCGTGCAGCCTGCCGGGGTTTGTCATACGTCTGGCTGAGCAAGAGTCATCCTCCCCGCTCTGCCCGCGCCTTTCGGGAAATGATGGATGGAGCGACCCTGGAACTGGGCCGCTCCCCGGTGTCCTGCTTGTCGTGCACGCAGTGGGCAAACAAGGGGAGGGATAATGGCAGTGGGATGGCAGAAACAGTAATTTAAATGTAATTTAAAGTTCCCAGAAAAGTCAATGTGATGCACCAGTATACACCAGTTGATTTTGAGCAAAATAACTCCATTGTTTGTTCAGCTTGAAAGGATACGTTCCCTTTGCAAGGCTGCGGTTTGTCTCCAGTTTGCACAGGGTGTCCCTTAGAAGTGGAAGTAGGTTACCAGGAAATTGAGTGAATGCTGCCCACTTGATACATTACTTGTGGATTTTTTAATGTATTTTCTAGTGGGCGAATGCTGTATATAATGGTAAGAAACAAAAAAAAGATGTAAATGTTACATGGTAACTTAAGTAAAATGCCAGTTGCTGAAGGACCTGGGCTGAGGGCAGGGGAACAGCACTGGGGAAGGGGAGGCTTAGCTCACTCTACACTCCGTCTGCACTTTCTGTGCACAGACTCCTCCTTTTCATGGCAGTTTTAAACGTGGGTGGTGCTGAGAGACACCCCATCACCCTCCCCACACATTTGTGCACACACAGGAAAATCAGGCTGTGTTACTTTAGGGACTGTACAAGACATGTAGGAAAAAAAATGATGCCCTTTTGCTTCTGCTTGCCTAGTTTTTCTACTCTGGGCTCTCCAGGGCATGAGACAAGTAGATGCAGGGAACCGTCATGCAGTAGAAAATGTACAGTCATGTGAAAAAACATCGACTAAGCAAGCAGTAAATCTTTGAAAATTCTTTTGTTCTGGACATGGTGTAGTTTAAATGTAAATATGTTGTTTAGGCACTTTAATTAATGCTTCTAAAAAGAATATGAAGTTTTGTTACCTCCAGCTAAGATTATCCTCTCAATTCCTTTTACTTGTTTCTTGCTGCTGCCATGTTCACTGGAACAGGCTCCCCAGGGCAGTGGTCACCACCCCGAGCTGGGCTGAGTTCAAGCAGCGTCTGACCAACGCTTTCAGTCATCTGCTGTGATGGGCTGGTCCTGTGTGGAGCCAGGAGTTGGACTGATGGGCCTTAGGAGTCCCTTCGAACTCGGGAGATTCTGTGATTCTATGACACTCCTCCCTGATGTAGGAGTGCCCTGTGTGCATAGAAAAGTCCTGTGCATCACAAATGCATGAGTTGTAGGTTAGCCTTTAAAATTCTGTGCTTCAATTTCAAAATTTCGAATTTCAACTTAACCTCCCAAACAAAATAGTACCTGAACATGTCTTCTCTAGAGAAATATCCCTGTGGACCTCTCTGTCCCAACATAGGCAACAGAGGAAGGTTCAGTTCTTCTCAGAAGGCAGTTGATGAGGTTATCTACATATTTCTTCTTACACGAACTTTGACTGGGTGGGTTGGACCAATCTCTCTCGCTGATGACTGCTAATCAGAGAATTTCTTGCTGACATGTTTTAAGTCATGGTAATTTTCATCCTGTAGGTGGATGTGTAAATGAGGTTTCAGTGGTCAAAAATTACTTTCAAGATCTCTTGCAAAGCAAACAAACTGAACAATTAGCCTCTGTACCTATGAGGATTTTTTTCCATTGCTGAGTTGGTGCTCTGGACCTCCAGCACGGTACCACAACTCTAGCTATGTGAGCTTGGTCTGTGCTGGGAACTGTGGTGCAGGTAGAGCTATACAAGCTGTCTCTGAAAAAGCTCTTTCAGGTACTGGAAGTATTTTAGCTCAGTAACACTAAATCCAAGCTTTTGCAGGGTTACATATTCCAGTCCCTGACTTAGTTGTTAACTGTAACTTTTGCATTTCGGCACTTGTGTGTCGAGTGGGTTTACACAAAATCTCTTTGGGCTCTTAGACATGTTTTTTGGACTCTGCTCATGTTTGCCTGTTCACATGTTCTGTTTCACAGAGGTTCTGATACTCGTGTGGTGTTACGCAGAGTCAGGTCTTGGACGAAATACACGTTAAAAGTTTCAACACCTGCTGCTGAAAGGGCTTGTGAGCAGAAGAACAATTACATCGAGAGTAATCTGCCTTAATTTTTTCATGTTTTGTTCATTCTGTCATTAATAGTACCTCTTTTCTGTGTTTACGCTAGACTCGTTATACTTTTCACGGATGAATTGGGTCATATTTCCCACTGGAGAGCCATCATGGCAGGAAGTTTGGCTGGCATGGTTGCAACCGTTGTGACTTACCCCACTGACGTGATTAAAACACGGCTCATTGTGCAGAACCGACTGGAACCATCTTATGAGGGAATTCTTCATGCTTTTTACAAAATTTATCATCAAGAAGGACTCCTTGCACTCTACCGTGGCGTTTCCCCGGCTATATTAGGTAAAATAATAACGGGGGAAAATCACCTCACTGTGCATTGTTTATTGCAGCTATGTAGGGTGTTTGTTTGCTCACTTGATTTCGAAAGCAAATAGTAATGTTGTTCGTAGAAGGTGCATAGATTTACAACGCACAACACCACTGATTACCTCTGTGGCAGCTTTATTGCTTCAAATTATGACCAAGTGCGTAGCATTTTATATATGGTTAAGTGTTCATCAAAACACTCTTTTCCTTCTTTTATAGATGTTCTAGTTGTGCTTGGGTGCAAGATTTCCACCATTTAAAAACTCTTAAAAGAATAAAAGGATATACACACAGTGTTCCTAATTCCTATCTAGGTGTGAGAGTGTCTCTCCAGCTCTTCAGTGAAAACAGTACAAGCAGTAATGTATATATATATACAATGTATATATATACACAATATAACTGATGTGAAAAGTGAAGATTAGCGATATTCTCTCTTCACATGAAGTGACTTTTAAATTATTTATTTACCCTCCATAGCTTTTAAAAAATCCACTTAACTTTCATTCCACTTTTTTCACAATATGACATTCTAAAAAATGCATAATGATAATAATGTATAATCCCACTATAACATTGAGGCATTGAGCATGAAACAAGCAAAAGAGAGCAGAAGGATCCCTCATCAGCTTGACTGAAGAGGCAGCTCTGTACAACTTCTAGGTTGGGTTGGACTGGAGAAAGAGCTGGTCACAAAAAGAGATAACCTGGAGAAAGAGCTGACCTGTCATGAGACTAAAGCAGTTGTATCTTAAAACGTGCATGTTGTCAGAATTAAATACATGCTCCTATCAGCACTTCTGGATACTGCGATATGGGTGTTTGGTGGTAAACCGGTGACTAAAATGTAAAGTTCTTCAAAATATTGATGTGGTTTGAGCAATGCGAGGTGTAAACTGGCATCTTTCTAGGTTATGTGATGAGCAGCTCTGTTTTCTCCGTGTACAGTGTGTTGATATAAACCTTCTGCCTGGTTTGTTTTCTAGGTGCTGTCCCATTTTCTGCGGGCTCATTCTTTGTTTACATCAACCTGGACAAAATCTGGCGAGAACCCATAGTTCACTTCACTCCTCTTCAGAACTTCATAAATGGCTGTGTGGCAGCTGCTGTGGCTCAGACACTTTCTTTCCCCTTTGAGACTGTCAAGAGGAAGATGCAGGTACAGAGCGTTGGTATTACTAATAATTTGTTATAGGTGCTTGTTACAGGAGCTTGGGACAAGGCTAGCCAGGCGATCATGAATCCCTCTTTGTTTCTCTTACCAGTAAGCTAGAGGCTTTGTTTTAGGTGGGTTGGGTTTTGGGTGGGTTTCTTTGGTGGATTTTTTTTGTTGTTGTTGGTTTTGGTTTTGGGGTTTTTTTTTGGAAGTCTGAAAATTGTTGTTAGAATTAGAAGTGTGTCGTTACACTTTTAAGGTGTGTTCAAGTACTGTCATGGAATATAGGTATGCTCTCAGACTCTGTGTCTGTAGCTTTATTTCTTTTCTTTTTCATAGCAATTCCATCAAACTCTCACAGTTCAGAATTGACCTTCTGTCAAATGCAGGCATTCAGTCCCCTTGGTGGCAGGCAGGATGAATGAGATCCGTGTCCTTTTCAAAGCCTGCGTGTCTGCCATTTATGCCTGACCTATGTACTGGCAACCACAAGAAACTTGCAGAGCAGTTGTCTGAAGGGTCAGGACTATCCTCGTCCTTATTTCTGACTGCTTTTTAACAAGTGACTTCCCAGTTGCTGATGCTGCTGCTTTCATGGAGTATCAGCAGCACGAGAGTTACTATGTCAAGTTACTATTTCATATTATCTTGCTGATTCTTTCTCCTGAAAGTTTAGTAACAATGATTTAAAAAAACACCAACGAAGCAATGGCCACCCCACAGCTTCCATCTCACTGACATAATTCATTTGATGATACCAACTTTTCATTAGAACTTCATCAGCAGAGTGACAGTGAATAGCTGTGATCATCTGGTGGTGCTCTGGCTGTGGCATGTGAGTTTGTTCTTTCAGCCTAGTTCTTGGGACTGCAAATTTATAAGAACCTTTTGTGATCTTATCAAAAAAGCAATCATTTGGTGTGATGGCATTATATAGATCCCCTTCCCCCTCCTCAAGTGGTAATCTGGTTGATAAGTCACAAACTAGGAAAAGGGCAGTGAAACTGTGAATTCCCCTCTCCTGCTCCCCAGGTTCCCTTTTTCAGACAGGGCTCAGATCCAGTGGCGCAGAAGCCTTCGTTGTCCTCTCTGCATCTCGTAACAGACTACTTCAGCTGGAGAAGTAATGTTTTTTATTAGACCAGCTCATGTAGCTGGTGTGCCCAGAAGTCAAGCTTGAAAGTTGAGGCCTTTCATCTGGTATGTCATAAAACGTTTTGGGAGAGAAACAGATTCTGAGCAGAGAACTTGATCATTTTTTCCAACTGTATCAGAGGGTCTAAGAAAAGCAAATACTCCTTAAAGTCCTTTTTCCTTCTATCTCTAGGCTCACAGCAGTACTGTTGCCCTAAAGAATAAAAGCATTTACTATGCTGTTTCCCTTTTAGTATTTTCTGTCGATGCACCAGTTACTCTAACATTGCTTTTGTAATCAGTTCGGAAGTCATGTTCAGTTGTAACTGCTGTGACGTTAGATTCTGTGTTGAGCTTTGTCTTGACAGGCAAGTAGAGAAGTGGAAGAGGCCCATCTTTCGTTTTCCTGCCACTAGGCTGTACTCTTTCATCAAAGGGACACTTCAAACTTCTGATTGGCATGTCTAGAAGTACGAAGGGAACTGGATTTATTGCCTAAATATGTAGGAAGTGGATATGCTAAAAATACTTTGGACGGAAAAAAGACTCAACAACAGAGAGGGTTTTTTTCTCATAGATGCATTGCAACAACTGAATAGTGATTTTTCCAAGCTTAGAGAAACAGCTTCCATTCAGTGATTCATTCTGAAGGTGTGGGAGAAGGCAAAGGTGTTTCAGAAGTAGCTGCCTAGGTGTGCAAGCCCATAATTTGACATAAGTCACGGAGGCTTTTCCAGAAGAGAGACCTGTTGAAAATTACACCCAAGCTGATACTAAGAGCTTGCTGGAACTCATGTAATACCATCCAAGAAGTCTGTTTTTCACAGTTAGCACCAGGGTATGGCCCACCCTTGCAAGGATGAGGTCTGCTTTGTGCTTACTTGCTGCCCTGTGAGTTTGCAGGGTGGTGGCAGAAGAAAGAAATGTCTAGGACAGCACCAGAAGAGGTATTGTGCCAGGGACCTGGAAAAAGGGAGGATAAAGAACGAGAAAAGAGTTTCAAAACATTTTGATGTTCTGTAGAAAACAGGGGAGCAAATACTTCTCATCACTGATGTCTGAGTTTTTCTAAGACATGGTATTCTGATCAGCCTCCGTTCAGCGATTTACCTTTCTGGCTGATCAAAAGGAAGAGGGGTGTACCAAAGCCGTCAGCTCCCCGCGGGCCTGGTGTGAGCGCTCTGCAGTGCCTGTAGGGAAACACTGGCTTTGTTTGGAGGCTACGAACATAGGTGTCACGTATGAAGAGCAACCCAGCACACTGTAGAGGTCAGTATCAAGATTCCTCTTTCTTCCCTTCTGTGCCGCTGATCTGACAGACGGAGGTAGTATATTGCTGAAGAGGACTTTTCCAGTGAAGCTGTTGGTGATGGGGAACGAGGGAGTTGTAAGGCAGTCTCAGAAGCTTCAAAAACTGAGAAACTAGGACACAAGGTTGTCTTCTCTGATTCTGGGATGGAGTGCAAGCCTGAGACCAGAACATTCAGTTTGGACCTTTACCTGACACGCTAGGCAGGAGTTAGCTCCATCCATCTCTTATTCTAGACAAAGCTTGAATTGTTTGCACAGACTAGAAAATTAATTCTGCTATGGGCGGAAGGAGGTGTTATTTTTAATCTCAGTTGTAATAATTTTGCTTCATCCTTTCTCATTTTACGTATCTGAATCCTACATATCTGAGTCCTACACTTCTGACGTCGGCAGCTTCTGTCACTGACATCTGTGGGAGTAGGAGCTGACTGTCAGTGAACAATTCTTCCTCTGTGTTTTGGTGATGATTTATGATGTCATATTTGCTCTGTAACCATGGCTTCTTCCCCCTCTGCTATTAGAATTATCTTTATCATGTTGACTTTTTTTTTTTTTACAAAGATGCTGTGTTTGCTAAATATACTTGAATGGTTTTCTTAAAATAAATGCTAACTAATATGAGTGAGTCTTACTGAATATGTGAGTCCTCTTTGTTGTGCTCATTCTAATTTTATTCCTTTGTCTTCCTTTTTTCACTTTGCTCCTGATTGGCATGTTAGAGAATTAAGAGGTACTGTATGCATGTTTCGGCATGGAAATACGGCTTTTGTTGTGCATCTGTAGAAGGGGATTAGTGAAGGAGAGGGTTATTCCAAGGGATGTTCTGCATCAAGTGCTTTCCTGACTCTGATACTGTATCAGTTGCTGAACAAAAATGTACTGATCTTTCTATCATTCTTAATGTTTCTTATTCTTGGTTTTCCTTCCTTATCCCACAGTATCATGTTCTGTGTTAAAGCCAGTGTCTAAGTGATATTCTAAGTGATATTCACTTCTTGCTTGCAGATTTAAGTGTAAGAACACTTATTTTTAAAAAAAAAACAAACAAAAACTTAAACAGGAAAATCCCTGCTTATGAATAAGTCTGGGTCTAAGGGAAGCACTGGTAATATGTTTCTACCTCCCCACGTCATCTTTTTGCCTCTGATGACCTTCATAGGTGCATATTGGACTGCGCTCTGGCATTTCAGTAAGGGAAGATGAATTTAGAGCTGTTATATGCAGTAGAGAAGATTATTATTAGAATGACACCGATCCCAGGCTATGTGTAGAACTGAAAATCTACAAATAGGCAAATGGTCAGCGCAAACTAATACCCAAGTTTGGCGCTTCCCTCTGTGCACATGACCCTCAGAGGTAGGCTCAGATACGCCCGGCTGGCACTCCTCAGCCTTCCTTCCAAACTGACCGATGACTTGGGTAGTTTTGTTAGGCAGAATGCACAAAGATGACCCTAGTGTTTCACAGATACTCCATCGAATGTACAGTTACTCCTCACCTGCTTACGTGAACAAACTTTGTGTGGTTTGCAGAAGGTCAGTCCCATCCCCATGTTTTTCTGGTATAATTTGTTTCCAGTTCTGTGACTAAAACTTGTCTGAAACTCTCTTTTGCCACTAAATGCTACTCAGGTATAGCTTTGCTATCAAGCCCTTGGAATATATAATAAGCGTACTTTTAATATACTGCAGGATTCAGCGCATTTTTGGTGTTGACTGCACAACAACCTCAAGTTGTGAGGACAGCTCTCTGGGGAAAACATTGTTCTGTAGTGATCCTTCTGTTTTAAAATCCAGGCTTTGAATTCCCCCCACTGCCATAAACAAACAGGCTCACTGTTCTTGGTTAGTGTAGGCTGTTGCCATCCATCACCCAACAAGTGGCTTCTCTTCAGTGACAGAAGTGAATCGGTAGGCCTTGGCTGCCTATAAACCTGCAATGTGTTTTGGGGTTTTTTGTTGGGTTTGTTTGTTTTTTTTGTTCTTTGGAGCACAGGATGCTCTCCAAGTGTGAAATCTGTTGTAAATTATGTCAAAGCTATGAGGTCTTAGTAACCTGGAGACAGCTAAGGAGTCATTCCTTTCATGCACTTGCCTGTTTAAAGTAAATGCAATCTTGCGCCCTGTGGGCACATTTCTAATCTGAAGTCGGTTAAAGTTGACATTGAAGTCTCTCTTCAAAAATAGTATTCTTATTTAAGTATTTATTTAAAAATAGTCCCCTAACTATGTTCCCTCCATGGTAAAAGTCAGTCTAGCAAGAACCTAATGGCTGGGTTATAAACAAAGCTTTGGGAAAGGGAATGATTAATGTTCTTTAGAAAAGCACCTTCTCCCTTGCTGAAGTGAGCAGACAGTGCTCCTGCGTTGCTTAAACATGAGTGACTTTGAAAGAGCGCTCTGTCATCGGAGATGGTCAGTGGTGCTGGCATGGCAGCCTCTGAGGGCTCTCAAGCTGCCGTGTCCCTGCTGTTTGTGAGGTCTGTGTTCTTGTCAGCTGGGAATATGAAAGTTACTGGAGTCATGACCCGGTTTAAAAATAAGAAATCCTTTTTGGGTCGTGTGGTTCACACAACATCTCAGAAGCGTACGTGCTCTGAGACTTTGTGCAGGGAGAGCTGTTAACAGTGAACGGCATGGGAGCCTGAGCCATGGGAATTTTCAGAGATGGAGACATTTGACCACACCGAGTGGCAAATTCAATAGTGTGGAAGCAATTTTACTACTTTAAGTCTGATTTCCTGTGGAAGTAAGGCTTATATGGTTGCTAGCTGTCTGCTCTTGCCCCCAGTAACTTTTGATCCTGCTGTCTGATTTCAGCTAAACTTGACAGAGGAGGGGAGGTTTCAGAAACACTAACTTCCTTCAAGTTTTGTGAAAACAAGTGCACAGATAGAGACGAAACTCCAAAAATATTTCACCCCCCAAGAGGGAGGTTGCAGTCCAAGTTCTTACTTTTCTTACTACTTCTCCCTGTAATCTCACACTCCCCTGCTTGCAGCTAGGGTGCAGGCATCAGCCAGGACCCCATCCCCTGGGTGGTAGTTGAACTTGGGACCAGCCTGGCTCCTCTGATTATTAGCAAATAGGTAATAGACATCGGATTCTGATTTGGTAAAAACCCCTCTTTCCTTCTCTCTTTCCCTATGTCTAATGCTTTGAGCTACCAGCATTTTTTATTGTTTTGTTGGTGTTGCTATAAAGGTATTTTATACCGCTTTCTCTGAGGCTGTTGCAGAATGATGCCCTGCTGCTTTGGGAAGCACGTGGTCCATTAAATGGTCGAGACAATACCTGGAAAAAGTTACCTAACGTAACATGGGCTTTGCCCACTGTAACAGCCTACATCAGCTTTTGTGCATCTGAAAAAACCTCAGAAGCATTTCTCATAGATCCCCAGGCTTCCACAGCAGAGAATCATGAAGACTGCCTGCCTGTGAAGTTGAAACACTGAAAAGGGGTAGCGGAAAAAATGGATAAGAGGGGAAAAAAATTTGTAAATCAAGAATCAGGAGCAGGTCTGGGTGGATCTAACAGTCAGATCTGTGCCTTGTGATAGCTCATTCTGCGTCTAGTGGTCTTTCCGTGTTCATCCAAGGAGCTGTGGTGTGGTAAGTACGTAATAATCGCTCTGAGGTGGATTGCAGCGGTAGCTTAGCGCTGCAGCACTGTGGTGTGCCAAAGAAAAGCAGGAAAACACACACCACCCATTTGAAGTGTAGGAGGTCTGAGAGAGGGCAAAATATTCCATAAACAGGACCTAAAATGTTACAGCTGCTCTCTTCTTTTATATCTGATTTGATTTGGTGTCGTTCCTTACTTCATCCATATAAGGCAAATGGAAAGGTGTCCTCTGTAAAGCCCCAATCCTGTAAAACGTTAATTTTCTCCTCAGTTCCTACACAGACGGCAGGAGATGTGGGAACATGCATTGCTGGTCACTGTGTGAAGCATGGGACCAAGCTAGTCTGCCTAAGGGTTTGCAGCGTTACATAAACAGGCGCTGACGTGCATGAAAACGGTGCACCTATTTGTAAGGATTGAGCTGAACCCTCACGAGGCGTTTGGAAACCACCCAGAGGTGTCCATGCAAGAGGTTTGCACTGACTTGAGGAAAAAGTATATGTATTCCATAACCAAGATTTCTTCATCCCGCAGGTGTTATAAGCAGGGAAAGGTTAGGTTCCGTAGCAGAGGAGGGGTTCTGCAACAAACCGTGAAGCCTTGGGGTGCAATAACGTGTTTAAAGCTAAAAGTCAAAGTTTTGAGCAAGCAGGAAACGGCGTTGCTCGCTCCGTGTGGTTGATCTCAGCAGGGCGAGGTGATTTGGCCCCGGTTCAGGTTACCGACGAAAGGGGACAGCATGTTCCTAGAGTGCAGGAAGCTGGAGGTCAGCTGCTCCGCCGCGCTGCCCTGGAACCCGTTGCCTGGATAGCTTGTCATCGCTTACCTTCCCGCATGCCCACGTACCTTTGGGGGACTTTACCCAGGAGTAAGTCAGCATTAGCAAACCACTGACGCAGGAAAAGCAGTGACTGCCAAGTAAGGCTGTGGTCCAAGAGCAAGGGTTGGTTAGCCCAAGAGAATGCATGCTTTCCCCCCCAATATTACTACTTACTTGGATTTTAATTCTGATTTGAGTGGAATGAAATACTCTTCCAAGCATTCAGCCTTCTCCTGAGTGGAATTTCTGTTGCCTGTCATGGCATTAGCTTGAAGGAAAACTGCAATGTTTGTCCTTCAGTTTCCTTTGAACTACAGTTACACTTGCCTGTCGCATGTGTCCTTATTAACCCAGACTGCAAAGACTTCTTATTTTAGCTTCCAGCTTAAGAGCATGAAATCTCGAGCTGTGTTGTAAAGTGTCTTCCTATGATTTTTTTTTTTTAATTGATCAGAAGTGTAGGACGTCTGAATCTCTTGAAAATATATAAGTAACAAGCAATTTTACTGTACCTACCATCAGGATAGCGTACCACCTGTGGCAGCTATTTGCTGTTAGTTGATCTTTCATACTCTGTGCCAACAATACTGCATACTCAAATAATAAATCAAGAATAAATCTTTGTACCAAAAACCTTTATGAACAGGGAATGGAGGAAAAACATATATGACTTGAGGGGGAAATATTTCCCAGTAGGGTCTGATACATGTAAATTCAGGAAACAAGTTACTTCAGCAATTAACCTGAGTTTTGTCAGGACAATTCACCCTTATTTAAATATTTTGTTTATATAAAAAATATGAGTGCAGGTAGGGGGTGTTTTTTATACGTCTCTCCCTTTCTCTTGGGTTTAGATTGTTAGAACAGGGTGCTAACTTTGGGGATGTTTCACAGTGACTTAGTAGCCCTGGTGGCTGCTGGATACTGGAAGACTGTGTTTGTGAGGGAAGAAATGGAGCCAATTCTGCATTTGATGTGCTTTAATAAATTAGAGAACCCATTGTGCATCAGAGGTAAAAAGATTAGCAACTTAGCCGTGCTACTACTATGACTAACAGCTTGGCGTTCTGTTGCCGGCACCGTGAGCTGTACTGTGTGTACTTCTGCAGTATGAGACAGCCGTAACTGGGGGGGAAGGCAGTCTTTAACAGTGTTCACAACAAACAGGTCTCCATGCAGCAGCCCATAGTGCCAAGGGGTGTGAAAAGAAAGGAGCTCAAGCTGCTTTGAGGTGCGTGGTGTGAAACATCTCTGTCATGAACCTGATCTTTTTATTATGAGATTAGCTGTTTGATTTGTATGGCATAGTGTGTTTCTGCAAAAAAAGGTAGAGAAACTAGTTTGATCTGTTTGGTTATTTCCATTTTCAGGCTCTGGTGCTTAGGGCAGTTACAAGAATTGCACTGTTGTAGACATGCTGAGTTGGTGTGGAACCACCCAAAACCCACAGCTATTTTATTTCATTAAAAACAGTGCCAAATGAAACACCTCCCTATTTTTTTTCTGTTATTAATACATGTTAACTTTGGTTAGCTGTGCTCCAAAATATGGAAATTTTAACTACACACTGATACAGTTTTTAGTTTTGCTTTTGCAGTAGGTGATTCTGAAATTCTGTGGACAATTGTCATTTAAATACTGTGTCTAGGGTCCTAGAAACAAACTGCTCCTGTAAAGCAGAAAGACTGGCAAAGCATCCTTCACCTCACAGACTGAGATCTTGAAAATGGCTGTCACCGTGGTGAATGTTACTATAAATAATCTTTCAGTAAATCTCTTAAGCGGTCAGTGTCTGTGGGCAGTTAGAAATCCCTGAGTTTGACTTACCTGTTCCTTTTTAACTGTCTTGTGGACGTGTTTGCTGCATGCAACCTGCAGTGCGCGTGTTGTCTGTTCTGGTGTTGTAGGCAGGAGTACTGTCACCAAAACACTTGGATATGTGCCTTTGCAACATGTATACTAACGAAGGGGATCGAGTCAAACTCATGCAGTTAATTCTGGCAGGTCATGCCCTGCCTATCACAAAGGGACTTAAAAAGGAAGGGAATTGCACTTTAACAGCATTCCTGCTTTCCTGAAGTAGAAAGCTATCCCTCTTCACTGCCTGTAACTTCCTTTAACAAAAAAACCTTGTGGAAACTGGCTGACAGTCCAGAAAGCAGAACAGGGTTTTGAATCCAGCTCTCCTATGACTGCTGTTTCATTCTTAAGGATAATTATCATTCAGGTGCTCATCTAAGCATCCCTGGTGCTAATATCGTTCTTAGTGGAACTGCTCCCTGAAGTCTCAGTTGCAGCACTCAGCATCTTCTGCTGTACAGTCGTGGGAGTCTTTGTGCAGGAATCTCTCAAGTACTGTGCCTAAAGGCTTGAAAAATTCTCTCTCTCTTTCTGTTGGATTTGGCTGTTGGTTTTTAAACCCTTATACCCCTTAAGTAACACAGCCAAGCAGACAGCTGGGCTTCCTTGTAGTAAATGATTGTAAGTGAATGTGTGCATGACCCTTGGCTACCAGACTTGCATGACCCTTGGCTACCAGACTAGCTCCGTTACCTTGAGCTAACTGCAAAGGCAGGGCTGGTAATGCTGTAAAATCACAGCAGTTAAAGCCCATCACATTTCCTGTCTGAGTCCTGAAACAGGAAGCTGTGAGAGCTTGCGTCACAGTTAGGAATTCTCTCCACCGTTGTAGCCCCATGGAGTTCGTAAGGCCCATGTAGACACGAAGGGGACGAGCAATTAGAATAGTTGAAATACTTTGTCCCCTACGAATCTGATCCCTCTCTTACAAATCAGATACAGTGTTGAGAAAGTTCAGAGACAAGCAAATGCTTCTGTTCTCTCCCCCTTAAACTGTAAAAGACCATGGATTAAATCCTCAGCCCTGCTCTTGTCTGAGGTAAGAGAGCCAGGACATGATAAAGGCATCCAGAAGATACAAATCAGGATGTGGTGGAAGCCTGTTGCCTTCTTTCTCAGTGCTGTCCCAAAATCATCTCCCAAAACCCTGTCAAAGGGAAACTGTATGGTTTTACCTCTTACCTGCCA
Organism: Psophia crepitans; assembly: GCA_013399095.1. Lineage (NCBI taxonomy): Eukaryota > Metazoa > Chordata > Aves > Gruiformes > Psophiidae > Psophia > Psophia crepitans. The sequence goes on along the minus strand of VWZZ01007084.1, from coordinate 2,840,378 downwards.
TCAGAAGTATTTCACAAACATTTAAATAATGCATGAAAAAGTGAGAAAAAAATTGTATGTGATTTTTTTGGTAGATAAAGAAGACTATGCAGTTACTGCTTGGGGCAGTTAGGTGGTTTTTGTTAGCTTCTAAATTTTAGCAGTAGAGTTGCTGGTAATGCAAGGGGATGCAGCAGCATTAAAACTATTTGATTAACAACTTCTCTTATATACCTGGAGCATGAGTTTTGATCTGTTTCCATTTCCAGCATCTAAGTTGCCAAGTATTTGAAATGCTATAGCTGAGGCATCTAGAAAATGTCATCACCACTTGTCGGTTTATGAGAGGCTTGTCATAGGCTTAACAGCTCTGAGAAGCTGTTGGCTAGTCTGGCCAAGGAGGGGAAAAAAATGCTACACCACATGGTGTTTCAGATCAACGAGGGGATAATGATATTCACCAGTCAGTTAAGTGTACAAGTCCCATTTTTATCAAGCTCCTGCCCTGTGGGGATCAGTTTGCACGTGCAAGTCATCAACCTATGTCCTGCTGTCCCTGCACTCTCCTGACTGAGAAGTGTGACTTGCCTTGTGTTTGAGTGAAACCCTGATTTGCCGATGCAAAACAAACCCATGGCTGCATGTGCACAGATGGGTGAGGATGGGATTATTCAAGGTCAGGTTATCCTGTCTGTGCTAATGCAGTAGGAGATTAATGAAGGAAGGATTTTGCTGTTAAAAATGACCCACTACACTTCCTCCGTGTGAACAGGCGCTGTCTATGCTGCAGTTGGAAATACAGCTGCAGTCCAGCAGGATGCTCCCAAGCGAACTTTAATCAGTCTGGATCAACTGACTGTGTATCAAAGATATGGGAGCATGGGCACCAGCCGCACACCTGCAGCCTTTGGTGGGCTTGTACAGCCTGGGCTGACGTCTCTGCTCTTCCATTTCTGCTGCACTGTTGCTACTCTACCTGTAGTACAGTTCACCCTTCTCATTGCAGCGTGGACACAGCCTCCGCAGCCAGAGTCAAGGCAGCAGGTTCTTCTGATCAGAATTACAGGCAGGCTCCTGGGGCCAGCCCCAAGCTTCCCTCTCACACGTGCTCAGCTGCCAGGGATGTGAAATACCTCTCCCCAGACCCGAGCAGCTGGCAGATGTGAGGCTGACGTGTTGTGCTGCTCTGGTTCAGATGGTTTGTCTTCATGAGGGTGGGAGTGATTTCTAGTAGTGACATGGCGCAAGAGGAAGCGCCATGTGAAATGACTGCTCTCTCTCTCCCTTTCGTACCTATTAGAGAGTGAATTCCCTCCCTTCTTAGTTTGTACTTCAAGGCAAAATAGCTGATTTTTTTGGGTTGATGGAAGAATCCAGATCAGTCTGTTGAAACCTGGCATTAAGTGTTCCTTATCTACCAGAATGGAGAAAATAATTATCTTTAATTACTTTGGGTTTCCTTTGCTTGTTCTAAATCCCCCTGCGTCTCTCTTGAACAGGCGCAGAGTCCTTGGCTTCCACACTATGGAGCAGTTGATGTCCATTTTACTGGCATGGCTGACTGTTTCCGGCAGACTGTGAAGAACAAAGGTGTGCTCGGACTTTGGAGTGGGCTCACACCCAGTCTGCTCAAGGTGAGGTTTTGCTTTCATCCCAGTCAAAGATTATCCTGAAGTAATGAAGACACACATTTGGACAGCTGGGGTTATAAAGCTAGTAACGTGCCTCTGTATTTATTAGCACCTCTTAGGTGACAGAGTCCGTGACAGAACAAGTATAACCTCAGGCAGGTTATAAACCAGCTTTGGGACTTGGTTTGGTCATGTTTCCCCAAATGTAAGCTTGGCTTCTAGGTGTCACTACATTCGAGATCGAGTGTCCTTAGAGAAGGGAATGCTGCTAACACACAAGCCAGGGTATGGATGTGGGATTGCAAGTAATCCAGGTTCAACAGCTAAACAAGTTCTACTTCTAATCTGAGCTCCAGTAATTTGACATGTATCGAGCTGTAAAGAAAACTGCCCTTGTATAAGCCAGTTCCACTTCTCACCAGCTATTTGCAGCGAGCTAGGAGTGCGTGCGTATTAGTTACTGCAGCCCTTGCTGTGTTAAAAACATGAAATAAAGCACAGTAGCTTAAACAGAAGGTAATTTAGTTTACATAAGTATGTTTTGCAGCACTTCACTAAACATTGCCTGCATGGAGTACTATAGGTCAGCTAATGAGTGGTAATTGAGTGACAACGTGATTGATTGCGATGGCCTGCCTGTGCCTGGCCCTGCCTTGGCTGGTGTAAAGCCCCAGAGCTGCTGATGCCGCATGGGGAAAGGAAGGAAATTGTTCAGTCACCTTGCTGTACGTAGAATAAATCCCACATTTCCTACTGGGATGTGCTGAAGTTGCTTAGGATTTGCTTAAGGCATTTGGCATGTTGTGATAATCTACCAGCTAGCGCAGACCTTGTTGCTCACAATATTGTGATAATAACAAACTCCTACTGCTAGCGTGTTGCAGGTGCCAGCCTAATTTGAGGTGAGACTCTGATTTTGTATAAATGAGTGCAGCTCTGTTAGCAGGTCAGATCTGAAGTCCTACAAGCTTCCTTTTTTAAAATATCTGAGCTAAGGATGCTACTAGTGAGTCTAACAGACTGTTTTTTTATTTTGTGTTGCTTTTTTTTTGTTTGTTTTATCAGATCGTCCCATACTTCGGTGTCATGTTTAGCACCTTTGAATTCTGCAAGCGCATCTGTCTGTACAGAAATGGTTATATTGAATCTCCTTTAAATTACAAGCTAACTCCTGGGGTGGACCAGAGTTTACAGCCACAAGAACTGAGAGAATTAAAGCTCCTCCGAAGGGAAAATTTTGAGCCAAGGAAATCAGCTCTTGAAAACTGACATCAGAATGTCCATTGCAGATATACACAATACCTTTCTTCGGGAACTTTCCAAGAAACACATGCTGAACTACAGGTTTACAGCGTCTCAAGAGATTGCATGGGTTTAGGGCTGAGACACCAGTGCCAGGAGTGAATGAATCTCATATCTCGTTTGCTGAATGGATGCAGACAGTATGAGTATCAAGCATGCACTGAAGAGGAGAGATGCAACTAGCTTGAAAACACTTTGCTATTGGAACTTGAAATGACATTATTCGAGGTGCTTTTCAGTGCTGAATAGCCATTTTGAGATAAAACCACTTGTAAAGAGGCAAGAGAACTGACATGAGAGTGTAAATTGTACCTTAAAAAATACTAAGAAAATTCAAATGGATTTTTTTAAACTAATCTGAGATACTGAGTCAGCCAGAAATGCTCATCAGTCTAGAATACATACTACATGCAAGAAGTTATACTGAAATCTCTTTTTTAGTGATACTGTGTGGACATGGGATTCTTCAGATGCAGAATTAGCCCCAGTTCAGTCACACTCCAGAATCCACTCTTCAGTTTTTGACACTTACTTGAGAATAATAATTTTATAGGAGTCTTTGGCATAAAGATGAAAATATGCTGCTGCAACTGTGCTTTTGCTAAGAGAGAATTGTAATGTGTAAAATGAACTGCAATACACTGGAACGACAATCTTGCAAACTTAAATGCATACCAGAAAATCTTCCCCCTTTTCTCCTGTGGTGTAACTGCATGTACGTGAATTATTTCAGGCTTTGAAAAATAATTTTCCTGAAGTTCTCTAACTGAAATAGTCTATGAAAAATGCAGTTCTTAAATGTGTTTGGATATTTGAGAGCCACGAGCCTTGTACTGTTGTTTCGATATTCTTAAAGCTCTATTTTTGTATTAAACTACTTTTTTCGTTCTTGTGCACAGACCCAGGCCTACTGTGCTGCTCACAATTTGCCGGCAGAATAGTGCTGTGCATGCAACCTGTGGTTTTTCCACTTTAACTGCGGTGATCCAGGAGCTGCAGATAGTTTCTGTAGGCAGGAACCTCTCCGCAAGACCGCTGGGTTATTGCCAGTGCCAATGCAACTGGTAGGTCTCTGACCAGTCTAGGGAGCTTTTGGGCAGTAAAACATCATCTGCGTATCGCACCTGAGGACCCATGGTACTGCTCCAGTTCCTTTGTAGATGTACAGCTACGGAAAAGCACCATCCTGGTGCCTTCGGATAGAAAACCTTAAACCCTGTGTCCACGTGGGAAGGCGGCTCTGCCCTCTGCAGCGTGTTCCACCAGCCTCAAGCTGTGGCAACGTGTGACTCTCAGCAGCTCGGTGAGGCGCGCGCACACCAGCTATGCTTCTGCCCTAAGCTGCCGCAGCCCGGCCTCGGCACAGGGCTTGCCTGCTGGTTTACACAGCTTTTTGTGTGTGTTTTTATGTTGTTTTTGTCCTTGTTGGGTGATGATAAGTAAATCTCAGAAACTGCTTGGTTAGGCCAGGTCACGGCAGGATGAGGCTCAGGTCTGTGCAGTGGTGCTTCGTGCTGGTTTTCTTCTCGGAGAGTGTTTACAGCAAAAATGAAGATGGCAGAGAGGGGACCTAGTGGCTCGTGCATCATGCGGAGGCTGTAAGTGCTTTTGGCTCTTTAATCAACCTGCCTACTGAACGTGTTTCTCCGTGCCTCGGTTTCCCCATCTGCACAGTGCAGGTAATAATGCTGACACTTACCTGAGATGTATGAATAAGGAGATGTGGCTTGGGAGGATGTTGGGGAGGAACAGATTTCTGAAGAGTGCCCTCACCTTGTCCAAGCATGTCTGTGTGGTTTTTACTGATGTTGTATTTCTAAATAGATTTTAAAGATTGGGTGATGGGTGCGTATGAATGGCTGATCAGCTCTCCGAACCTGGTAAGGGTCAAGTGAGTCAAAAAGTTACCTTCAACTTGTTTCCCATAGCTCCTGTGTATTGCCATGTCCTCCTGCGACCTATAGATCACTCGCCCTTTATCCAGCAAGCCTCTGCACTGTGCAATCACACCTCTGCGTGAGAAATGCCCCCAAAGGTGACACTGAAATACAAAGTGCTTCGGCGGTGGGTCACTGACATGTAAAACCGTGTGTGACCATAGAACCATAGAGTCTCTAAGGCTGGAAATACCTCTAGGATCAAGTCCCACCGCCAGCCCCACACCACCACACTAACTCCCGTCCCGCAGTGCCGCGGCTACGGGCTGTTTGAACCCCTCCGGGGCACGGGCGGTGCCCCGTTACCGGGGCAGCGCGGGCTGCCCGGGGGGCTGGCGGGGTGCCCCCCCATCCCGGGGGTGCTGGTTGGACCCCGCGCGTGCGCCCAACGGGGGACGCCTGGCTGCGCGCGATCCCGCGGAT
>VWZZ01007084.1:2824358-2835096 GCA_013399095.1 Psophia crepitans | reverse complement strand
CCAGCGGGACGCGGCGGCGTGGCGCGGCCCCGCTCACGTGCCCTTCGCCGTCCTTATATAAGGCGGCCATTTCAGCCGCGCGCCCCGCAGCGCCGCCTCCCGCCGCCGCTTCCCTGTGCGCTCCCCTCAGCGCTCCCCTCACCTCACCTCGCCCGCCGCCGCCTCCCGCCATGACCGATGCGGCCGTGTCCTTCGCCAAAGATTTCCTCGCCGGCGGGGTGGCGGCCGCCATCTCTAAGACCGCCGTCGCCCCCATCGAGAGGGTGAAGCTGCTGCTGCAGGTGAGCACCGTCGCCGGGGGCCGGGGCCGCCCCAAGGTCGCCGCAAGGAGGGGGGGGGCGGCGGCGGGCCAGGGGGTCGCGGTGAAGCAGCGCTGACGGCGACGTCTCGGCCCCCGCAGGTGCAGCACGCCAGCAAGCAGATCGCCGCCGACAAGCAATACAAGGGCATCATCGACTGCGTGGTGCGCATCCCCCGGGAGCAGGGCGTCCTCTCCTTCTGGCGCGGCAACCTGGCCAACGTGATCCGGTACTTCCCCACCCAGGCCCTCAACTTCGCCTTCAAGGATAAGTACAAGCAGATCTTCCTGGGCGGCGTGGACAAGCGAACCCAGTTCTGGCGGTACTTCGCCGGTAACCTGGCATCCGGGGGTGCTGCCGGCGCTACCTCCCTGTGCTTCGTCTACCCCCTTGACTTTGCCCGAACCCGCCTGGCCGCTGACGTGGGTAAAGCAGGGGCTGACCGCGAGTTCAGTGGGCTTGGTGACTGCCTGGTCAAAATCTTCCGGTCGGATGGCCTCAGGGGCCTGTACCAGGGCTTCAATGTCTCTGTCCAGGGCATCATCATCTACAGAGCCGCCTACTTCGGCATCTATGACACCGCAAAGGGTAGGTTGACCGAACTGGCATTGAAAGAGGGATGCCGGGCCATGGCAGGCCTGTAGTGCTTGTGGTTCAGTTGCTGTTCTCATCAAAACCTCTCTCCTGCAGGCATGCTTCCAGACCCAAAGAACACCCACATTGTTGTCAGCTGGATGATCGCTCAGACCGTCACTGCTGTTGCCGGTTTGACCTCCTACCCTTTTGATACGGTTCGTCGTCGCATGATGATGCAGTCCGGTCGTAAAGGAAGTAAGTTTCTTTCTCCTTGTGTTGGAAGTGTCTGGCATCCCTGAATCAACAGTTGGTGGTGGAGCTGAGGTGAAGGCAAAGGGGCTTGGCTTTCACCAAGCTATCTAGATATCCTCTCCTCTTGTAAAGAGCAGGGCATGAGTGTGAGGGGCTGCGGAAGCAGGTATCAGGTGGGGGGCACACACAGGTCAGTCTCCACAGCACCCCTGTAAGGTGGCGTGCACAAGTCAGATACCTGTCAGTAGGGAGGAACAGCAGAACTTGCCCAAGGGTGTTGCAAGGTAGTGTCTCTGGGCCGAGAAGAGACATCCTTGTTAGCAAGCACAGCCTGGCTGGCTGTGCAATAGCTTTTGGGTCTGGAAGTGTTGGTGTCAAAGCAAACAGTAGCTGCTTTCTGCTCGAACCGGTCCTTCCAGTGTCTCCTAAGGGTAATGCAGCAGCAGCCTATCTCCTGGGCAATCTCGTCCTCTGATGCACTACTACTGGAGAAAGTTAAGAGACAGGAGGCACTTGAGATTTTGAAACTGGCAGATACATTAGGCCATTTCCAACGTGGATGTCAAGGTCACGGGCATCTGATTGCTAACTCTGTCTGTCTCCCGCAGCTGACATAATGTACACCGGCACTATTGACTGCTGGCGGAAGATCGCCCGGGACGAGGGCTCCAAGGCATTTTTCAAAGGTGCATGGTCAAATGTACTCCGAGGAATGGGTGGTGCTTTCGTCTTAGTCCTGTATGACGAAATCAAGAAGTACACATAAGTTATTTCCTGTTGTGAACTGGCATGTTATAATATGTATTCATGGACTTGTATGAAAACCATCTAGTTACTAAACAGTGACGGTTGGTATATATACAGGTTGGCATGGGGCAGGGGCAACTGCCTGCCCTGTCTTCATCAAGTCATTCCCCCTGATGGGACCCAAACATGGTTTCTATTTCAGTCACTCCTGCTTAAAGAGTACGAGGAAATAAAAATCTTAAACCAACTTTCCTCATCTCATGTTTGCTCTCGCTGCAGCGTGAGGGGAGGTGGGGAGTCTCTGTGCAGTGATTGTAGAGGAGGAGGAAGATGAACCACGTCCATCCTGCACACCTCATTACCTGCTGACTACACTGTGAAAGTAAACACGGTGCAGGCTGCCGAGGGAGCTGTGCAGTGTTTCCTCCCCGGTGGAGGCCGTTGGTGTGGGCTGGAGTGGGGACAGGCAGCTCTGAAGGACTTTCCCATCCGTCTCTTCTGAGAGCTCACTAACTAGAAATGATGTTTGGTGTGCCACCAGTCCTGCCTCTGGCCTGTCTGCTCCCTGGGGCTGGTGAAATCTCGGTTTCGGAAAGTGCCAAGTGCCAAAGCCTCTTGCAAAGCACAACCTTCCCCATGGCGCCGAATGCCTGGGTGGCTGGAGAAATGTCTGAGGGGTATTTACTGCTGTCTGGAACAGCAGAATTGGCATCATGTACTCTGGCCTAGAAACTGAGCGACCTACCTGGGCATGTTAAAACCCAGCCAGGGAACATGAGCACAGGTAATTGCTGCTCTTCTGTAGAGCCCCTGGCCAGTCTTGCCCTCGCACGAGGTCATAGCTGTGGGAATGTAGTAGCTGAGCAGAGACATGTGGCTCCTGTGCCGGAGCTGGGCTTGTTGGGGAGGGAGCTGCATCCCCAGGCTCATCCCTTAGCCCTGGAAGTTAAACTTGTCCCAGCCCCAGATTCTGGGGGAAGGGGGAAATTCCTTCATGCTGCCGGCGTAATTTGGGGAAAACACTGCAAGACTGGGCAATGTGTGTGGCTTGGCCTTTACCCAGACGTGTCTCTGGATCTGTGAGCCACCCCAGTGAAGCTGCGTGGTTTCTGCCCTGGGAGCTGGAGTGGGTGAGTGGATGCTCTCCTGGTCCTCTGCCCTCATCAGTGAGTCCTTGCTGTTCCCACACCTTTGGTCCTTTCTGGCTGCCCAGGCCTGCTCAAATCACGTCAATCACTGAAACCGATCTCAACCGCAGTCCGAGGCAGATAAGCCCTTGTGTCACAAAGGGCGGTAGCTGTTTTTATTGCTGAAATCTAAGTAGGGCACCCAGGCGTGAGGGTGCAGCACCATCCCGTCGCAGCTGGTGTCAGCATGCTCAGGTCTCTGTAATGGGTGTGAGTTTGGGATGGGAGATGGTCTCACGCTGTGTTGTCGAGCCAAGAGCCTTTGCTGGCACATTTCAGCTGCCCCTGGGCTCCTGTGGTGTGAGATCCCTGCGATGCCGGGCGTGGAAACACAATGGGCTGAAAGCTTTCCTGTAAGGCACAGAGCAATGCCACAAGCTGCGGGGAGCAGGCAGCAGCCTGGCAGGGCGCTGTGCCACGGGCAGCCTTACCAGGGAGCCCTTTCCTGCTGCACAAATGCAAGCTAATTAATTAAGGGCTCTCAGCTCTTATTGCCTCCTGCTGCTGAGCTCCCCTGGATTTCAAGGGCTGTTCTGAAATGCTGCTGGTTGCTGTGTGGGGTATCCTCCCCTCTGCAGGGGATGTGTGGCTGTGCTGTACCCGCAGGGAGGTAAGCATATCGTTTCTTCCTGCACGTGGTGGTGGGCGATGGGTGCTGAGCTGGATTGTTGTGCCATGCTGCAAAGGAGCTGAGCTGTGGGACCTGTAGGTCCTTAGACCCACAGGATTTTGCACTGGGCTCGGGGTGTGGGACTGGCGTTGAGTGAAATGGGTTGTAGCTGCCCGTGGTGGTTACCGCCTTTGGGACTTGGGAAACAAGCAATGGTGTGTCACAGCTTTTTTTAGCTCTGATACACGGGACGTGTGGGGCAGAGCTCGCAATGGGTTTTCCCAGCGCTCCAGCCCAGCAGCCCCCTCTGCCTGGGGCTCTGTGGGGACTTAACCTCCCCCTCCTGGGATCTCCCCCAGGAGCAGCTTTATCTGTGGAAGCCGGTTGGGGGGTTCAACAGCCGTTTGTGCCTGCCATGGGAGCATGGTACAGAGGCACTATGGGCTTTGTTCTTGTGGGGAAACTGAGGCACAGGAAAGGGTCTGGGGCCAGAGTGAGCTGAGTGCAGCCCCTCCAACACAAGTGTTTTTCCCACCAAGCTGTGCTGCCCCAAGGGTGGCAGGGGCAAGGGGGGATTCTCCTCTTAAACACGATTCTGCTGTGGGGAGAACCAAATACCTCTTATGTCCTGATTTCCTCAGGAGCGGTGCCCAACCCTGCGTGTTGGCCCCTTTGCTGGCAGGAAGGGGTGGGCGAGTGCCTGTAACTCTGCTTTCATCTTGCTTCCTCGCCCGGCAGCCATAAATCACAGGCTTAGGGGGTGTTGACGCATCACGGCTCCGCACGGGATGGTATGAAACACTTGTCGGTGGCTGGGGCAGGTGGCGAGCAGTGCTGGGTGTTTGGAATGGCTCAGTGTGCAGCCTGGGCTGTCTGCAGTGCTGGGGGGCTGCGGGATGGCGCTGCCCTTGCTCCCCACCAGCTCTGTGGGGCTGGCACCTCACCAGCTGGGCTGGGGGCTGCAAGGGCCACCCTTTGCCTGGAGGTTTGGGTGCCAGGTGGGGCAGGGGCAGCTGCCCCTTCCTAGGGGGATTCGGGAGGTGCTAATGGCAGCAGAGCTGGGAGCAGGGCTCTGGGGCTCGCCCTGGGGAGCAGCAGGGAGGTGTGATGGCTGAGCTTCCCTCCTCTCACCTCTGCTGGAGACAGGAGTGGGGCCAGGCAGTGTCCGGGGAGGACAGCAGTGTCCCCTAGCCCCCCTGTCTCTCCCCACATCTAGGCTGAGCTGTGGAAACTACAGGGGAGCATTGCGGCTGGGGTGTCCCAGGGGAGCAGGGGCAAGCAGGCACATGCAAGCAGGAGGGATTTTCATCCACCCAGCGCAGGCGGGGAGCAGAGGCTCGGGGCATGCCTCAGCAGGCCCACGGGCAGCCCCAGGCTCGCTTTGCCCGTGCCGACCCTGCACAGAGTCACACTTCTACCTCGTGTTTCTGCCTTCACATCTCTGCCTTCGAAGTGCTGCTGGAGCCTGACCACCTGCATACCATGCTCAGCGCTTGGCAAGCTCAGTGCAGGGCCTGAGAGCAGCAAAGCCAAGCCCCAGGGCTGAGGTGTCTCAGCTGGAGAGGTGCAGCAGAAACCAGTCCGGAACAGGCATGTCCCCAACACCCTCCCTACGCTGCCCACACAGCTCTGGCAGCGGCTGGTACAGAGGCGCAGGGGCAGATGCAATAGTTTGGGTCATGCAGGGTAAAATTAGTTGTTCCCAGCAGGGTGGATGAGTTGAAACCACCTCTGGGATTGATCCCACCGGCTGCCTAAAGCACGTGGGCAGAGCTAAAGCTGTCCCTGCACACCATGGTGACATACGGAGCCGCTGTGCGGAGGGCGGCTTCAAGCACACTGAGCTCTCGGGGGCTGCCAGGACCCACAGCAAGACATGCAGCTTGGAAAAAGCTGCACTAAGCCATGAAATGCTGTCAGGTAAGACTGACCATGTGTGGCATTATTTTTGGAACAGATACCCTCCTCCTCTTTTAATTATTTACATGCTGCTTTGTTTTGCAATACCACCACATCTGAACAAGTTCTTATGTACAGTATGGTGCTCAGGTCAACAAGCAAACAAATCTATCGCCTGTCTATACCTACAGACTTATAGAAACCCAACATTGGCTTTTACAGTAACACAGAATCTAACCTTTCCTTGGTCTGAACACTGCTGCAGATCACCCAGTTGCTACCAGGGTGTGAGAAACTCTACAGAACGGTTAGTTTTATCTGTTATAATGGGACAGTTAATCAAACATTTGAACATGTTGAGCTTCTCATCCACCAACACCCCCAAATCCTTCTCCTCAGGGCTGCTCTCAATCCATTCTCCGCCCAGCCTGCAGTTGTGCTTGGGATTGCAGCAGGACCTTGCACTTGGCCTTGTTGAACTTCATGCGGTTTGTGTGGGCCCAGCTCTCCAGCATGTCAGGGTCCCTCTGGATGGCATCCCTTCCCTCCAGTGTGTTGACCCTACCACACAGCTTGGTGCCCCTGCTTCCTGTCAGCTAATATCTTATAATTTTTAGCTCCAGAAATGAAGACTCCAACTTAATTAAGATTGTTGTGAACTAGTTAAGAAATACATACTTAATAATGTATTGTATCAGATTCTCTGTGCTGTGGTTGTTCCAGCCATAAACTGCGTATTTGTGTATTAAAAGTTATCGGACTGGATGATCCTTGAGGTCTCTTCCAGCCTTAATGATTCTATGATCTTGGGGATGGCTAGCGTCACAAAGTACGTCCTCCCCTTTGTGACTGGGTCTGTGAGTGGGTCCTGAGCCAAACTAGGCAGATCTCTAATGAAAAGAATTAAAACCACTGACTGAACACAGGCTGGTCTTCTAAAGCCCAGAAAGGAGGAGTGCTTGTGCTGCGCTGCGAACACTGCCTCCCGGCTCGAGGTGTGCAGCCCAGGAAGTTGGTGGCCATCGGTCACTGCTGCTTGGGACAACCTGTGCTGAACTGAGGCCTCACCAAATGTTCTTTGTACCGCACCGAACTGCAAAGCTGGTCCTAGCCATCCTTACTCCTAACAGTAAATCATGCTATCCCTGGGTCAGCTTTTGTTCTGGCTGCCACTTGAAGCAGGACTGTACTGCATCTTTCATGACAACGGGAGACTAAGCAGTTGGCGTCCCAGAAGACCTCGCATGGTTCAAAAACCTATTTTCAAATTTCCAAGTCTTTGATTCCTGCGTGGAAGAGACTTCCTGATTTGTACAGAGACCACTCTGCAGTTATTTGGGGCTTGGGTCACCCCCAGAGGAACCTCAAGGCCTTTGCCTGGCTGGACTGTGCTACACATTTGGGAAAGGGGTTTGTGTAACAGGGATGTGCCCACTCATTCCTCCTGCCCGTCCCCAGCATTACACACCACCTTATAACTGCTTAACTGACGAGCCTCTGAACGCAGGCGTCTGGAAACAGGCTTCGGATTAGCAGATCACAAGCAGTGAACAAGATCAGCGCTGCTCGAGTGACCCTGAACAAGTGCTTACCCAGCCTGGCACTGAATTGGCACACGACTGATGCATGCCAGCCTGCTGGCTCTGGAGCGGAGTTCACCTCCCTCCCTTAAACCTTGTTTTCCCAAAGAAAGGAAGATACATCTTCAGGCGAAGCAGACCTGAGTTTTCCCAGTCAGGGTGACAAAGCCAGATGAAAAAAATCTTTATTGATTATAGGAAGGCTTCCATAATAACTGTGCGAGATGAAGCATCTTGTTCATTGCTCAAGTTATTTTACGATACTTGGCAGAGTAAGAACACCCTAGGAAACGTGTGTTACTTCAAATCCGTAACACGGTATTTAATCCCAAGTAGAGCAACAAAAACACGGGCTATAGAGCCCTGTTATTACATCACACAAGACAAAATATTATTTCCTAAACAAGGTACTTTACACACCAATTCTTAATGCTGTCTTTATCCAAGGCCTCAGTCGTCAGTGCGTTCAGAACAATTTTTCCTTCTCCTTCACATTTTACAACTCCAAGTACTGATGCTGTTTGCAGAATGGGTTAGTTCAGATGCACAGCTGTATTCTACTGTAAATGATCACCAATTGTATCAGGAGCTTCCAACTATATATTTGTAGCTATGAGTGGTATGTTTTTATTCTCAGTAATTTAAAACAGGGTTGGATTTCATGTTCTTGTTTCGGGCAGTATCTATTGGGGCAGTGTAATTCTGTACAGCTGGGGGTTTCTGATGTTCGACAGGAGCTGAGACTTAAGAGCCACAGCCAAGCCTGCGCTGGCCACCTCTGACAACCTGTCAGGGGGAGCAGAGCATAATCCCCAAGCCTTTCATCCAACTTGTTCCAGGCTGCGTTGGAAGGGCACGTCTCTCAGGCTGCTGTACTTTTCAGACACATTTAAAATAACAAAATGAACAAGCACAGAGCTTTTGTAACGATTTCTTTGTTGGACAGTTGGCCTATTGTTCTAATACATTTATGGAAGTCTTACACATTTGAAAACTACCAAAATAACAAGACAGGTATCTAAAGGTGCACTGAACTCAGAAAGGCACCCAGAGAAGATCTTCCCAAAATTAAATATTCTGTCTGGAACACAGTAACACTGGGTCTGTAGAGAACTGCAGTTTCAGCAAAGTCTCCAGTGCTGATGGACTTATTAAAACTGGTACCAGAGCATCACTTACACCAGCGGGATACTCATCCTCCAAGCTGGTTGCAGCACGTTGCCCTTGAACATTGTCTGTTACCTCTGCTTTGCTGGCAGATCCGCAATAGCTCCTGGTAGCTTTTTCCTGTCTCCGAATACCCAGTAGATGTGCAGCGTTTCATTTGAACTGGTTATCAATCAGGGTTCCTTTCATCTTGGCCTTCTTGGCTTCCAACTCAGCCTGATTAAGAAAATTAAGATAGAATGAAATAATGGCTGGATACGTTTCCCTTCAGTGCTCCAATGAAGTTTGGGCTTCTCGTCTGACCACTGCAAGCGTTTCACACCAGGAGCAAGAGTAGCTCAAGCTCTTTGCTGACTTCCACCTCTGCTGAGGTACAAAAGGAGGACTACCTTTAAAATTATAAAAAGCCCAAGATTAACTGCACAGGAGACTATGTCATGCTTTCTATCCTCAGGTGGAAGCTGCACATTTTCCACCTCCCATCTATTACTCTTCTGTCACAGCAGGTAAGATCAGCTGTGATATCCTTGCCATTAATTCTTCCAGTGACCCTTCCGGTAGCAGCCAAGCTGGCAGGTCCTCCACAAGGGCCTTAGCTTGCCCTGACGCCCCATGGCAAAGACGAAAGCAGGCTCGAGAGCACAGCATTAGTGGTGCTCTGGTTGGCAAAGCCATGGCCTGGTTTCCCCTTCCCGCATTCCTCAGCCAACAGGTCATGAAAAGTCTCGCTGCAAAAACACTGCTGACTGCTCTTCGGTTAGCTTTACAGGTAATTGCACACAATTTTAAGTTCAGGAGGACTAGAACATCTCTGTAAAACCTGTAAAGGAAAAATCCTCACAAAGCTACAAGTCACCTATGACTGTACCAGGACCTCTCTATACTTGTAGTCCTATCTTTGGTACGAAGCCAACAGATCTCAGGGATTTGCATTCAACACTGAAAGAAACACTCACCAACTCCTGTAGCCTTCTTTTGCTCATGCCTTTGCGTTCCAGCTGCTTCTCGATCACTTTTGCATTCTGTGCATAGGAGTCTGCAATCTCCCGCTGAAAACGCATACAAGGTCACTTTGCAACAGCAGACCCCAAAGCAACACCACCTCAACCAAACGGTCAGAGAACCACCAGCTCTGATCAGCGTCTGAGGCAGCCGCCCAGTTCAGATGTGACTGCCGCTAAGGGCAACAAAACTCACCGCTTCAATCTCCTCCTCCTCTTCATCAATTGTGGAGACAGTGACAGAACTGAACTTGCCCATGTCTTTGGTCCGTTTGGTCATCATCACCTGGGTAAGCAGCAGAGTGTTTTGTTAAACCTTGGCAAAAGCTGTGCCATGAGGGATCTCTTCCCCTTCAAAGCTTTCAAGGCTTCTCATGCAAGTCATTAAGAATATCTGAACTCTGTGGGTGGCAAAGGAGAACTATCTTCAGTGATTTCTGGGCTTAGAGCAGTCGTTACCAGAAGCAAACTCACTGATACATAACAGATGAGCCAGACTTTGAGAATCACCGTGCACATTGCCAATCTGACCTACTTACAAAGGGAAACTTCCTGGTAACCTACCCTAAATATCAGGCACAGGCTAGATTTCCAAGTTTATTTTGCTTTCTGTTAGTGCTTAGAACCTCAAGCTGCAGTGACCTCTGTAAAGGGAGACTTAAGGCAGACAGGGAGAGGACACCAAATTGAGTTGTTGTTTAGTGGTCCTGTTCTTTTTTTCTCCTCTGCCATTCAGTGATTTTACCCACCACACCTTTCTGAAAACCAGAGATAGCCTTTTAACGTCTCTAACGCCGATTACCTTCTTGGGAGGTTCCTGTTTCTGAGTATAGATGTTTGTTTTCCCAAAACCCTGGCCAAATTTGACCACAGCACCATCAACGATGAACGTCACGGGAGCATTTTTCTGTTGGTGTTGATAAAAGAGCAGCAGCCCACACCTGGAAACCCAAACACACACGGTTGTGATGGAACCCAGATTTTGGGTTATACAGTTAGCTTAGGGATTCTGAAAGTCGCCGAGGAGCCAGACTCACTTGCCACACTTCTTCCTGAACTGCCGCTCTATGCCTTCTGGTCTGGGGGAGAGAGGAAGAGCTTGAGAGGAGCGCGCAGGCATCGGGCGCTGGTGCCTGGCCGATGGACCCCAGCTGGGTGAGGGGGCAAGGCCAGACCGGGGCAGCCCCTGCCCCGGGCCGCTGAGGGGCTCTCGGAGGGACGGGGACAGGCCGGGGCCGGGCCGCGTCCCACCTGCGCAGGAAGACGCTCTCCTCCTCCTCCGCGTTGCAGAACTTGTGGGCGTGCTTGGCGGCGTCCATCACCCGGGCGCGGTCCCGAGGCCTCATCGGCAGTTTCTCCAGCTGGCAGTCTGCGGGGCAGCGGCAGGGCCAGGCTGGCGGCGGGGCCGGGACGGCCACCC
>VWZZ01007084.1:2802933-2821977 GCA_013399095.1 Psophia crepitans | reverse complement strand
CCCGCGGGTAACGCTGTGCTCTGCTTCCCCCCTGCAGGCCCGAGGGGACGCCGTTCGAGGACGGTGAGTGCGGCTGGGTGCGGGCCTGGGGCTTGGCTTTCTCGGGGCAAACTGCTGCAGCTTGGCATGGCCTTGGCGTGTCACTGCCGTGGGCGCTGCAACAGGTGGGGGCTGGGGGGCACACGGGTGTGTACTCACCTGAGCACACATCTGGAGGCTGCGTCCAGGGCTTGTGTAAATAACTTTATTTTTTCTTCCCTGCTCCAAGAAAGTGTCACAGATTTAGATTGCTGTGCCCATTTACAGAAACATACAACTTGGCTTGCGGGGGCTTGCTTGTAATCGCTAAATCTGACTATCCTAAGCCTAATTTAACATCCCATTTTCAGGATCTCCAAGCTTTTCTCTTGGACCCTGAATCATGTGTTTAGGGACACTGGTATTTGGACTGTCAAAAACCTGGTCTAAGACCGTTGTGACTTGTTTCGAGTTCTGTTTTTTCCGATGCTGGAAGTGTTTTGTGAGTAGGTCCCAACGTGAGTCAGCTGAAGTAGGAAACAGGCTTTGTGTTTGAGGAAGTCCAGAACGGTTATGTTTGTGTGAGTTTTTCTCTTGGCATCTGCTTTGCTACAAGCACTATCATTCAGGGTTAAAGATTAAAAGGAGTTTCCAACTTTAAAAGCTGACTAAATAGGTCCTTGTAACATACCCGTGTCCTAGTAGTTTCTGTCTGACCTTATTGACTTTTACAGCTTTACTGATGCTGTATGAGTACTGAAGTATTCATCACTGTGAAAACTTGTTAGACATGAAATACTGTCTAACTGAAATCAGTAATGCTTTTTTTTTTTTTAAGATACTTTCAGTGCAAGCTATAATTAATCCTAGATCTTCATGACTCATGACAAAAGCGCAGGAAAAATTCCTTAACTCTTATGTTGTTCTTGGCTAACTGCTTTGTCTCTGTTTATCCTTGGAGGTAGCACCTGTGGGTATGCCTGTAAATTGCAGATTATTTTTTTTTCCTGTGAAGATTTTGAAGATTTTAAATATTTCAGGCCTAAGCAAACTCCAAAGACTCCAGTCATTTTTTCAATGTATTTGATTAGTTAAGAAACTTGCTGTAATAATTGCTTCAGAACTCTTAATGTTTAGAACTTGAGTATTCCGTAATATCACGTAATAGAAGAGGTAGATGAAATGTATTCTGTTACCTTGTAAACCTTAAAGGAGGGCTCCCCTCAACTTCTGTGAGGATTGCTAGAGCTGCTTAGGTTCTTGGTGCGCTGCCACTAATAGAGTCATTCACTGTTTGGAGCGGAAAGCTGTCTCCTTGCAGTATGCTAAAATGCAGGTTGCTTCCATGTTCAGGCTCTTCCAGCTTAGTGTGGGGTTAACAGATGCTAGAAGGTGTGGGGTTTTTTTTTTTTTTAATTATAAATATATTTCCATTTAGTTGCAGAAGGTTGGAGACTTTGAGAGCCCTGACATATTGATTTCGTCTGTGCTTTCCACTGTGGCAGCATCGTGTCTTTATCTCACTTAGGACATGTTGCAGTCACAGCAGTTTGAAGTTCAAACAGATGCTCGAGTTTGCTGCTGCTGTCCTACTGCCTTGGTTGATACAACAATGTAATCTCGGTGTGTGATGGATTGCTCTTTTCATAGCAAAGTGTGTGTTTTCACGGTACGCGCTCAGGAAAACAGATATGGCTTGTGTTGAAGGATACGCTTATCTCCTTTTCTCTGGGACATATCTTACATTGTGCTAGATAAGAAAATACTAAGTGGTGCCTAGAGATATGGGCGTATTGGTGCCTCAGCTCTGCTTTTCCATTAAGGGAGCAGAGTAGCACAGTTCAGATAATGGTAGCAGAGTTCGGATGCAGTTTAAGTTAATGTAGGTAAAATGAAGGGAATCTTTATTTAACAGTATGGACCTGTTAGTTTGGGCTTGTTTCATAACTATGCAGGCCCTTGCGAGTCAAAGGTGTACTCGAGTTCTGTAATCCTCATCAAGCCTTTGCCTTTCTTCTTCAGATGTTGCTTTGCATTTTCAGTTTCAGGCTCTGTCACTTCCTGGTGACTGTAAGACTTCAGATACCTTAGTTCTTGTGAAAGCAGCCCGTGAATTTTTTTGTTGTTGTTGAACCAGAGTTGTAATAATTTAACATAGTGAGAATTACTGTTCTTCATCCTCATTGTGGTGAGGCCCTTCTCCAGTCTCAGCTCCTGAAGGTTTCTTAGCTTCATATGAACTGAAAACCTTAAGTTCAAAGACGTTTGTTTACTTGCTGTGCAGCATAATGCAGCTAACAACCCTCCCTCCCCTCCGCCCCCAAACTTCGGAGGGTGTTTTCACAACTTGGTGTGCAGGCTGACTCGGCCTAGGAGCAACTACTAATTTAGATCAGCAGCATAACTTCCATCTTCTGGTTTAAGAGGACTCAATTGCAAGTGTCTGCAGTAGGACCCCGGGGATATTTGTCCTGCCCCTCGCTGTATCTCTAAGAATATGTATGTGTGTGGCATCTAAAGTGGTAGCGCTGTCACTGTGATGGAAACCCAGGCTCTCTCCGTCCTTCAGACCTGTTTCTCTGAAAGCGGACGATGATATCATGGTTAGTGCAGGATTTCTGGCTTGGAGAGAGTTAAGTAACACAGTTATTGTAGTATCCTGCCTTGCTGGCATCATGCAGGAGGCTCGAACAGAGAAAGCATTTGCCTTCTGTATGGCTTGTTCCTTGCATAGAGAATATGGATTCTGCGTCCTCATGTGGGAGGCGATGAGATCGTCCCCGCTTTCGGGGGAGCGGAACAGAGGGGGCTGCTCTTGCTCATTGCAGGGGGAAGGGCCCAGCAGGGACATGGGTGCTGCTCTGGGTGGGCGTTACTCAGGCCAGCGTACAGGTCAGGGAGAAGCCTTGCTGTTAGCCATGTGAGTGTCTAACATCCCGAGGTAGGAGAAACAGATCAGCTAAATACCAGAGAGAAATGAGACTGTTCTCCTAAGGCGTATAGTATTAGTATCTCCTAAGATTATACTAATACCAATAATGACAGCAAATATGATCATTTATATTTTAAACTTGGCTGTCTAGCAGCAAGTTGCAAAGAATACTGGTTGAAAGCTTTAAAATTAGTGACAGAAGAGAGTGGATGCTGAAGGTCCTACCCCTACCAGTGATACCCATTTCTCTTGTGTGGGCATTCAGTGTGACTGACCCTTGGACCTCAGTTCATCGAATCTCAGGATTTGTCCTTTAATAAAGCTTAATAAATTTGCATACTGTGGAGCTCTTCCAGAGAGCCACTGCCACTCTGGGTCTTGACTTGGAAATCTGGGTAGGTAGATACTCCAGCTGGAAGCTCTCACTTAGATTTGTGTTAAAAGTAATGCCTGGTGGGACAGATAGCTTCCCTTTCTTTCAGTACTTTTAAACGGATTCTAAGACCAAACTGCCCTGGTTACTGGCTTTTGGCCATCTTATCTGTCCTCTCTGCTCCCACTTCTGTCAGTGTTGTAGAATAGCATTCATTTTCTGAAGCAGGCTTCTTGAACTCTACTATTTGATGGTTTGTGCTCAGTTTTCAGCCTACTGCTTGCTTAGTCGCTCTTCCACAGAAGAAAGCGCCTGCTTTCTACCTCATAAGGAAGATATGGAGAACCAGAACTGGGGCAGGGAATCAAATCTCTAAGCTTTCACTTCTGAAGGGTCAATATTGCTTGGGACTGTCCCCGTGCAGGGGAGGAGAGGTAGTCCTGAGCTGATGTTCGCAGCTGGTAGAAGTTGTGACTTCCCAGTGCTGGCTTTCAAACTGATCTCAGGTCTGGCTCTGTGCCTCTGGGTTAGCTGGAGGAAGGCTTGACAGCCCCACTGCAGACTTGCGCTGATTTGAACAGTCTGAACTATACTACTCTTGGTCTTTTGTTTTACAGTAAGATGGCATGCTGTTGGCTCTCTGTTTTTAGGTTGTTAGGCTGCTCATAAAAAACAGTTGTGCAAAAACTTATTTTTAGGATGTTGAGACTTCCCACTGCTGTACAGCTCTGAAGGATCTGTATTCCGTCTTCATTTGCAAACTGGAACGTCAAAGCAATGACCTTCATTTCTTGCAACTCAATGTTACAGTTTATCTCCTTTTAAAGAAGGGAGTCCCTGGGAAATACTGCAGGTCCCTGCTGATCTGAAAAGAAGGAAAAGGGATTGAAGAATGTGTTCTCTGGCTACCCGTTGTTGACACACAGTTACCAGCCAAAGGAAGGAATACATTAATGGTACTAGTGCTGGGAAACTCCCTCACAGAGGGAAGCAAGGGTGAGCTCTGCATCTGAGCACCTGAGTTTTAATTTGGGCACTGAGTGTTGGGCAGGGGGGAACCTGCCACTGATATGTAAGAATGCCTTTTCAAACCAAGGAATACATCTGCCCTGGCACCTTGTTACAGCTATTACTGTGAGGTACATTCCTTTTACAGGAGAGCTGTATATTTATACGAAGGTGCTTCAGATATTTCTCTCCGGGCAGACCCAGGAATTTGATAAACTGCCTCCCGACTGGTTGGTCTGAGGAGATAGCCCGGTAGAGAAGCTTGCGTGTTTGGAAGCGCAGGATGTGGAGTTCCTTATTACCGATCTGAGTCGCTAGCAGGGCTTAGTCCTTTGGACCTGTATTTATGCAACTTAATTGACAGACTTTTTCTCAGATTGTCATAGCCTGAGGAGAAGGGCTAAAATAACTTATGTTGGCACAGGCTGTTAAAATGATTGGATTGGGACTTAACTACAGAGGTTTCTGTTTCCACTTAATCAACCTTTTTCAAAGGAAGACTGGTTAGTGTGAAGTAAGCGAGCAGATTTTTATTTTCAAGTGTCTGATTTGGATGCTGCTTTCAATACTACTTTTCTACAATAAGACCTGATTACCTTACAGTTGTTGATAGAAATGTATTTTCTTGAAGTGTAAACAGGAAATAAATAAGAAAGTCCTTGTTGTGATAGCATATTCCAGTCTCTAGGGCTTGCTAAATCATGGCTTGTTACACAGATGGTTATACACCCACTTGCGTTGTTTTTACAGTGCGCTGGGATTAGGCTTTGTGGAAGAAAACCTCAAGGGCAGATTTATTTCCTTACAAAAACCCTTTTGATTGGGATGGTGGTTTTGACAGTAAAAGTAAGCTAGAGGAAATATTCTCATTCCAGTACTGCCCAGGACTTCAGAGTTAATCATTAACTCCAAAGACCGTAGAAGAATCCCTGTAGGACTGAGCAATCTGTATTCCCTGTCCAACATGATTGTATGAGCACAATAGTATCGGTTTGTGCTTGTGGAGGGATGCTCCTTGTGTAAATTCATTCTCAATAAGGGTCACTTATCTCTCTCTCAACTCCAGGAACTTTCAAACTGACAATAGAATTCACAGAAGAATATCCGAATAAGCCACCTACTGTTAGATTTGTCTCTAAAATGTTTCATCCAAATGGTAAGTACTTACACAACGCTTATTGTGCGGGGTGTTGTTCGAGGTATTTTTGTTTAGTTATGGCTTGCTATAGTGCTGTAGGAAAAGGTCAAGTTATTATAAAAGTTTCCGTTATCTAATAAGCTATGAAAAACCCCATGTGGTTCTGTGTAGTCCTGGTAAGGAGGAGTGTGCGTGCAGCTCTCAGGCCTGAGATGCAGGGGGGCAATAAAAGGAGCCTTCTACCTGTCGGTGGTGCAGCACAGTGTTGGTGAGATGTTCTGCCCTCTCAGCTGCCTGCTGTTAAACCTTACAGAAGAATATTTCATACTTAAATAGCAGCACCTTGGTCTTCTGTCATATGTATTGCATCCACAGCATAACGGCACCGCTGAACGCAGTTGTCTTTTATCGCTTTCCTTCACAAAAGCGCCTGTAAGAATGCTAGATTCCAGCTATAGCCAGTGACAGTAAGATTGTTTAACTAATCCCCTTCCTTGGTAATTAAAGGTTGGAGATGTATTCCTTGCCTCCAAATATTAGCTTTGAAGAAACACCGGAAGCTTTCAAATGCAGCAGGAAACACATGTGGGTAAAGTGCATTGAGGGAAGGTTCCTGTAAAGCTGCTGTGAGAGAGGTGACCAGACAGGGGCCGGTGCAGATACTTTCTGGGGAAACCTTATGTGTAAACAGCTTTTTTGCTCGTATTCTTTATTTGGTTCACTTGTGGGTAGCTCACATTTTAACCCCAAAAAAAATCTGTTCATGGTTTTCCGTAGTGGTAGTTGGAATGTCACAGCGAAGCTTGACGTTGACGAATAAACAGGGGTTGAGTTTAAATCCCTCAGGCAGCTGCTGGTGACAAGCATCACCTCGCCCTACCTATGGGCTTGTTTGCTGGATTTAAGCCTGTCGGGCGCTGCTGACTTCTGTATGTTTGTCAGTGTGTCGGTTTCCAGGGTCGGGCAGTACTAGGGAAAAACTGAGTTGCTGTACAACTTCTGTCTTAAGCCATTCTTCTTGAACCTTTTCTAGTCTATGCAGACGGTAGTATATGTCTGGATATTCTTCAGAATCGCTGGAGTCCTACTTACGATGTCTCCTCCATCCTAACATCCATACAGGTAAAGAGAAAACTGCGTGAAAAGGCAGAATGAAATTAGGATGCTTTGGCAAAAATAGCTCAGGAAACACTTTTTTTTTCTCCTCCTGATGGCCGCACAGCAGCCATACGTTGGTATTTGCTAAAGCCTGAATACTTTCTGGGTGTAAACTGACTAGACTGGGACAGCAGGCGGTCCCTGAAGGGACGGGCCCAGCGATGGCCCTCTTGGGTCGATGAAGCAGCCACCCGCACTGAGTCAGACCGATAGCAAAGGCTTCCAGCGGCGTGCAGCTGGCACAGCGCCGTGGACCTGCCTGTAGCTAGGTTAGCGCGTGCGCACCGTTACTGCTCCGGGTGGTTGACGGAATGTGTTGGAGAAGCGTGCTTGCTTTGAAGTGCCTAAGAACCTTTCTGTCTTTGCGCAGTCCCTATTGGATGAGCCAAACCCTAACAGCCCAGCGAACAGCCAGGCAGCCCAGCTATACCAAGAGAATAAGCGGGAATACGAAAAACGGGTTTCTGCAATAGTAGAACAGAGCTGGCGTGACTGTTGACCCAGGCCGATGCAAATGAACACTCTGATGAGGAAAATCAAGTGTCTGAGTCATCTTTTTCCTCCTAGCATTTACTTTGAAAGCAGAATAGCTGTTGTGCTGTTGCCACCCTCCCTTGCTGAAGCTTCTTCTCCTCGGACATCAGAAAACACCCACTTTGAAGTCAAATGTTCTGTACTTGGGTTACTTGCAAAAGAGTTACTGATGCTGAATTCATTTTCTGTGGTCCCTCTCCAGTCTTAGGGCAGTATTGTGCATTTCTGTAGTGTACACTAAGCTTTTAATTGTAATTGTGTTATACACAGTGATGCTTATGTGTAGCTTGATAAAAGGGATGTTTATATACATACACATTTTTTTAACTGATATTAACTAAAGTGCTGATCTGTCCAGGCTGGTCATTTACCTCTGCTATTGGTTTAGACCCCACTACATTCGTAAGTACTGAGTGAAGAAATAACCTGTTGTTTCCTTTTTGTATTGGTTTATCCACTCCTTACTCATGGAAAAAAAACCAACACAACAAACAACTCAAATTGATTCCAATTCAAATATTTAGTAAGACTGTGGAATGCTGGTTACTTCTGCACTTCACATGCAAGATTTATGTACAGATATACATAAATCACTACAGTTGTGGTACTTTACCTTTGCTTAGGGTGAGAAACAACCCCTTTTTTTTTTTTTTTTTAAATTTTATTTTAAAGGACATGCCTACAGAGACTGCTTCAGTAAGTTTCTGTAGTCCTGTCACTGAGGCATTACTGGACAAAACCAGGTAGAGCTGTGGTACTCTGAGCAAAAGACCTTCCACGTTAAGGAAGAGGCAGAACCTGAAGCGTTCCAGGTGGAATTGCTCTCCGTCAGTGTCTTTTTCCTGCCCCTTATCTTTAGCTGAGAAAGATAAGTTCTTGGGGATCCAACTTTGCCTTGCGGAAAGTTTGAATAAATACAGGGTAGGCACTTGAGTCTCTGCAGTTTCTGCTCTTTGTAGATTAACTCTGTGGTTTGTGTGAGCTACTGCTGCATGCTTGAGTTAGTTTCCCTTCAGTTTTATGAAAGTATTTTTTCAACTCTGAAAAAAAACCCCAAACATTTGTAAGTCCAGACTCACTTTTTTTGGTAAGGCTAAGTTTGTACATTTGGATACAGTACCTTAAGCAGCAGTGTGGGACGGAACCTACAATCATGTTGTCCACTGTTCCAGTGTCTTTTGTGTGCACATTGGTCTGTTAGTTGAGAAGTTTAACTTTGCACAAGTAACCCATGTAAGAAACTGTACATTTTTCAAAAGATGTAAATAAAGTGTAACCTTAGTGCTTATTGTATAAATAGGCAAGAGGTGTACAGCTGTGGTTATTTAACGGGGGCGGCAGGAGCGTGCTCCCCGTGCCCTCGTGAAGCAGGCTCTGAAATTGTTCCCAGCTGGGGCAGAGCTGTTGCAGTGCTGGGGCAAAGGAGGAAAGGCCGGCCAGCATCAGCGCACAGGAAGGGAGAAGCAGACACAGCCTGGCACGAAAAGCGCTTGCAAGGGGCTCAGCACCATGTTGTGCCTACAGGGGAACGATGGGCAGAGAAGGAGCCTGTGGGAGGGAGTCAGTTACAGCAGGTTCGTGGGCTCAGTAATGACCTGATCCAGGAACCGTATTTATTGTCCTGGCAGGAGGGGAGAACAGGATTTTCAGTGACTGACACACAAAAGCTGGTACAGCTGCTTGGTGCTGTGATGGAGGTGGAGGCTGCTGGGCTCTTTCAAACGACTCAGGATTTATATCTGCTGTGCCACCAGCTTGTACCCCAAGTCCTGAAGTCCTGCCTAAGGCACACTTTCTCCTCCTAAAGATCAGAACATGTAACTGGCCGCTTGGAAGGGTGAGTTGGCAAGGGGGAGTGGAGCAGGCAGGGCAATGACTCTTCCACAAGTAACCACGTGGCAAGGCTTTCCTAACTCAGAGCCAGGCAAGGCATAGCTGGAGTCCGGTGCAAAAACCCCTTGAGCCTGAGCCCACCCCCTGCATTGGGTGGGACACCTGAAGCTGACCCAGAGCATCGTAAGCATTGCCCCAGCCCAGCTGTAACAACTGCTGCGAGCAGAAAACCCTTTCTGAAGGGGCCGAGTGATTCTAATGGCACTAAAAACCACCCCAAAAACTGGAGTGGACTGAGGGCAGCCAGGAACAAGAGCAGCACAGAAGTGCAAAATAATCTCACCTTTACACCGCTCTTACTAATGCCTTCATCCAGTAACTTACTTAATTAAACCACACACCAGCTCTCCAGAACACTCCTGGCTGTAACTCACCCCGGAGCTGGAGAGGCTTTGGCTCAGACAGGTGCCCCCCAGCCACCAGCCGACCTCCACAAAGGCACCGCACGTGGCGGTGGTGTCAGGGCTGCTGCCCAGGGCAGGAAAAGCAATGCCCTGCGCAGGCTGGTGCCCAACCACTACCCCGCTGCGGTACCTGTGCGTTTAGCCAGCGCTGTGGCTCTCCACACCCTGACGGAGGCATTTTCATGCTGAATCCTGCAGTGCTGCTCCTGCTGCCTTTCTCAGCAGCACCAAGTGCTGAAGACCTGCTGTTTCCAAGTGAGGGGGGAGCAGCACTCCTGCTCGCAGGAATAGCTGCCTAGAAAGTACCAAGCTTCTTCCACTCCTACATCACCATCTGCTAGAGCCCAGTGTTCCTCAGGGCAGCATTCAGAAGCAGAGAGAGGCAATATTGCACGCAAAAACCCCTCTAACAACAAAACCCAAGAAAATCCAACATACTTTCAGAATTAACTGCCAGATCCCTTTTTTTTTCTCTCCGAAGACAGCAGCAGTGTGTTTGTATTTCAGAAGGCCAAGCGCGAAGCACCGTGCTGCAGCCATGCAGGCAGACAGGAGGGAGTGTTCGCTCTCTTCCTGAGCGAGTGTTACCTGCCAGGGTAGCCTCCTCCTCCTCACACCATGGATGAAAATGCCTCGAACTGCCCAGCATCAGGCTGTTCTGCTTCATCAGTAGGTCAGTCACCCTCTCCTCAGCGCTGAGAGTATTTAAAAAAAAACAAAACAAAAACAGAACAGGCAGTGGGGAAAAAAAAGCTGGAGGATGATGTAAAAAGATGGAGATACAGGCGGCAGAAAAACAAAGGTGATAACGGACACAAACCAACAGGAAAACAGACCAAAAAATACTTCATTAGGACTGGCTTTGTGCTAAAGAATCATCAGCGGTTCCCACTGGCGACAGAAACCCCCAGCATCCACGTCTCGCTCTTGGCGTGAGTCTTGGTCCACAGTCAATTCCTAACCGCGGTGCTTCCCAGCGTGACACGAGTGTTCCTCCGAGGCCTGCAAAGCGCCGCATCCTGCGGTACTGCCGGTGGAACGGCACAGCACTGCGTCTGCTTCCCCAGCGCGTGACGGTCCCGGAGAGTCGCCGCCATGCTCACCACAGGTCACAGCAACAGCAGAAACATTCACATGTGAATTGCCCTTGACAGCCACAACCACAGGGCCACAACGGAGCAGCGAAACCATTAGGCACGGATTTGGTTTTGCTCAGGATTAAAGAGCCGATATTCAAAGTAAAAAAAAAAATAAGTTATATAACAGTCCCCACAAAGCTGCGTGAGCATCTCTGCGCGTGGGCTCTGCGTTTACCTCCAGTTTTTATGTTTCACACTTTGCCGCAGTATTTGCACACGTCAAGCAGCGCTGCGAGGTGAAGACGCACTGGGATTACCTCAGCCCCGCACGCTGACGGCCGCGGTGCCGTCAGTAACTCTCAGTACGGGAGACTTGCGGTAGAAATCTACGAATAAAACCGTCCTGCTGAACTGGTGAAGGCCACCTCTCTGCAGACACACGCAGCAGAGACGAGACCTCACTATATATGTTTCTCAAGAATAAACACAGTTTTCACACTTTTTTTTTTTTCATAGAAAGTGTGACAAATCCTGCGTTTTTTTTCCAGAAATAAAACTTTATTCTTATTGTCACTGATACCAACTTTACATACAGGTTTATTCTCCCAGACTGCATTTCCTTTGCTTTTTATTATTATTTTTTTTTTTTTTTAAAAAAAGGGCATTTCCTTCCTTCCTTGCTCAAGAAGAATAAGGGAACTACAATTTTAAATGATGTCAAATTCCTCCTCGCTGGACATGTGGCTTTGCTATTACAAAACTATTAAAATGTGAAGGAACGAGTAATATCAAAGACACATACAGTGACAGCGCTACTGCTTCTGGGTTGTGCTAATATACTTGAACAGAACTCGGTCAGTTCTAAACGTCTAACAACATTTTAGAAATTATATTAACGAAGTGAAAGACTTGACCGTTAATATAACCCACCACAAGAAAAATGCAGCATCTTTCTTTCATCGAGTATCTAAGGAAGCTCAGTCTCCGGTAAAGGGGACGCACCTCAGTTTGCCTGAGGCATAATAAGCTCGTAATGCCCAACCTGGCCTTCCTGCTTCAGCTGGTCCAACAGATCTTCCTTGCGCCGCTTCCTGCTCACCACCAAGTATCTGTTGTGCCCCTGCCCGTGAGATTTACTTTTAAGACCATATTTCTGGGCGATCTGATGTATCTGCTTGCGCTCATCTGTGTTCAGTTCTCTAGAGAAAGTCAAGTCAATGTGACTTTCTGAGCGTGCATAGTTTCGAATGATCTCTTCGATATCTCTTTTAGCGATTTTGTTCACCCTTTCGACGTCAAGCCCAAGTCCTTCCCTTTTAAACTGCTCCTTCACTGAAATCGGCTCCCTAATTCCTTCGCCGTCCTTCCCGAGGCCGCCGCCTGTCCAGCCCATCTTTCGTAAAATTTGATTCCCAATGTTGTCCTCTTTGATCTTCTGTTTGAAAGCCTCTTCTGCCGATCGACCCCGAATCTCATTTCTGGAGATGACGTCTTCGACGGTGCCTTTCTTCAGGTTATTAACAACAGTTGGCTGAGTCTTTTTGAGGATTTTCACGGCTTCCTCTGCTGCCTCATGCTTGACAGATTTCTTCACTCCAACTGCTTCTGCAATGAATTCATCTTCAAGCAGCACCTTGCATTTCCATCGCGTGCCAGTCATCCTTTCAAAGACATACTCCACCGTCATCTTGTTGAACTGGGCGGTGTCGTTCAGCGTACACACCGGATTGTTGGAGTTCTCATAAATCACGAGGTCCTTCAGGTCCTTCTTCCTCCCGGAGCCCCGCGACGAGCAGCCCACTTTCTGAACCTGGGTCACTTTGATGGCTGCTATATTTGACTGCATCTTCTGCAGAATTTTCAGTGCCTCCTCGGCTGCTGCGTGCTTGCTGGTCTTTTTGGTGCCAAACCCCTCGGCTAGGCAGTGATCTTGTAGATACACCTGACAGCGCCACAAGCGGTTGGGCATTAATTCATATTTATATTCAACGGACATTTTGTTGTACGAGGCAGAATTGTTAAGTATTCCTATTGCGTCGCTGGCATTCTCTGTGAGAATAAAACTAGTCCAGTGTTTGTTGGTGTTAGTGGAACCCTTCACGGATTCGGTACCAGGCTGCATGGGGACGCAGTCCCTGTTGGCAACTACAAACTCCTCATGAGGTTTGAGAGCTGGAGGGAAATCCGGGCGACTCACGCTGGCGTCACATGCCACCAGGTCTTCGTGATAGGTGTGCTTGAACTTCCGCTGGACAACTCTAACTTCCACAGACTTCTTCAGCAGCTTGACTGCCAGCTCCGCGGCTCGATCCCTGGATCCGTTCTTGCTGCCGGCGTAACCGGTGGCCAGGTAGATGTTCTGACATCGCACTTCACAGGCAAAGCCATCTGTTAGGAGCTTCTTGCTCTTGGGGAGGTCAGCAGGGGCGATTTCTTTCAGAGGAACATAAATATATTCAGGATTTGTCTTGCATGCCTGAATCGAACGTGTCAGAAGATACGTATAGTTAATTTTATCAGTCCCGGTGTTTGCATCTGGGTTAGCAAGATTTTTCCAGACAGCTGCTGACAGTTTCTCGATAAAACTCTGCTTCAGCATTATGGCCGACGGAGGGAAAGTCTCTGACGCAGACTGGACAGTTGAAGGAGAAACAGAAACCGGCAACACGCTGCTTACGGCAGGGTCCATACTATTCACAGCCTTCCTGGTGGCTGCTGCCTGGCCCGCAAAGCCAAACCCAGCTGAGCTGGAGAGCTGGGGATCCACCTCCCGCGCACTCGCCAAAGAATCTGTACAGTTTTCAGGGGGCTGCGCTATGCTGTTTGTATGTGCCTCCTGGTTCACCTCCTGCATTTGGTTATCCAGAGAATCGTCCTTCCTGTCATCCTTCTCAGCACTGGTGACAAAGTGTATGGGTTCAAAACGTGGTCGCACCCGGAACCTGGGGACCATCTTTTTGGGCGGCTCAGGAATCTCTTGCGGCTCTGGACCTACGGGGTAGAAGAGAACACCGAGGTTACCCATACGTGCTATGGCAGGGAGACAATGTTTTCACAGAGCGATCTCCAGGAGAGAGATCTCTGAATGTAGGATTCCCACTTCTTAGCCACAAACTGAAAGGTTTCCTTCCCAAGACACGCACAATTCATCAGATAAGACCATTCATTCTGGTGTAGGTCACTACAGTGGTATCTGCATCTCCACAGGTACCACACAAAAATCTCTACAGGGATTTTAGGTCTGAATCACTTGCTCTGCCCCCTAACATTGCCCACTGAACCCACCCAGTCATTCCTGATGTTAATCCGTTCAAAGCTACTACACCAAGTAAAAGCTGCGGCCAGGAAGGCAGAGCCCCAGAGCAGGACCAGAGCCTCAGCTCCCACTCTGCCGCAGGGCTGCAGGATGATCTCAGATGAACTACGTCATCTTCATTTGACGGAGGAGCACACTGATACCGAACCCTCCTTTCCAAAACAGGCAGGGCTGTTAGTGGCAGCGTTAACAGAAGCACATTTTCTGTAACTACCCTTGGCTAAGGGACACCAAACACAGAGAAATCTGCCCGAGCCCCAGACAATAGCCGCAGTGGCTGGGGGGGGCATTACACGTTACTGGGAGACCTCTAAAACGTCTGAAAAATGGTTATACAAGTCTCCTCCTGTGAAAGATTTAGCTCCTGCATGCTGAAGTGGTGGTACATGTATTTAATTTCATCGGAGGAGCGAAAGGCCGCGCCGGTGCATCCGTCTAGACATCACACTACCACAGCGTGCTCATCGTAGCCCGGTTCACTGCAAATAAAAACCCCACCTCACATACAGCATAAACAGGCCTTCACATTTACATCAGGGGACAACGCTCCTGCACACGTGTTAAACCCTTCAGTCGTCAGTTCTGCGGAACGATGGCAAGGTTTACATCTCTTGCTCCGTTTGTGTTTTGACTGCGCTGCAGCAGCACCTAAAGGCTCTCCCCAGCAGAGCAGCTTTACGCTGTCTGTAACACGCAGCACAGAGCCTTCTCCTCAGCGCTGCTGCCTGACACACAGACAAAACACGGGACAACAGTGGTATTTTTCTGAGTTTTGCAGCTGGCCCACGGAAGCACAGAAAGATTGCCGGGTGTCAAAGTAAAGGAGGAAACTTAGGCAGAGCCAGGGATGACATGCAAGCCTAGAGGAGTCCTGTGCCGTCTGACCGTCTGTGCTTTGCACAGCCAAACTCCTGGCTGACGCTGCCCAGAAAGCAAGGCCCTGCCTGCTCACATCCACAACCCGCACTGCACCCGTGAACAGTTCCTCTGCCCCCGGCTCCTGAGAGAGGGCAGGGAGCTCTGAGGGTGCTGGGGGGCAGCCAGCGGATGGGGCCATTGAACTGCCAGCCCTCTCTGCCTGCTGCATCTCCTCAGTGGAAAAGCTACAGCTGGGACACGGATTCCTGAGACCGTGGGGCTGGGCTGACATCTGCAGGACTCTTCCAGGCCCAGTAAAGAGAAAAAAATGTTAAGCCCCCATCACCACCCAACGCTCCAAGCAGGTCATAACTCAAAATCAATAAGCCGAACTCCACATCTCCATGTACATGTACAATCCCTCCTCAGATTGAAGCATCACCCATCACCATAGTGAAGAACCATAGAACCATAGACTGATCTGGGTTGGAAGGGACCTCAAAGATCATCTAGTTCCAACACCCTGCCATGGGCAGGGACACCCCCCACCAGCCCAGGGTGCCCAAAGCCCCATCCAACCTGGCCCTGGACACTGCCAGGGATCCAAGGGCAGCCACAGCTTCTCTGGGCACCCTGTGCCAGGGCCTCACCACCCTCACACTGAAGAATTTCTTCCCAATATCTAATCTAAATCTCCCCTTTTTTAGTTTAAACCCATTCCCCCTTCTCCTATCTCTCCATGCCCTTGTAAACAGTCCTTCAGTTTTCCTGTAGGCCCCTTTAGGTACTGGAAGAAGTGCAGACAGATATTTAATTACATAGATGCAATTCCCTATCACTAGGGAAAAATCAATTACCTGGTAATTTCAATGAAAAATGGTCATTTTCTTAAGCAAAAAGAGAACTCTGCATGAATTATGTACAGCCCACTACATGACAGAGGAGGGGAAACGGCTGCAGTCTGGCACAGCACATCCTGCTCGCTTCTCTTCAGCCGGCCGTGCTGGCTCTCAGAGGCGGCCCCGTGGTGCACTGCTCTCTCCTCACGCTCCCACCAAATTCCACCCAACACCCACAGTGAAGGGTGTCTCTGATACACAGGCAGATACTCACTGTCAGATGGAGAGCGGTATCTTTTTAGCTTCCTGCTCGGGACCAACTCGTACGTCCTCGTCTCCCCGATATCGATGCCTTCAGCCATCTTGAGAACCTTCTCCATGACCTGCAAGCCGTATCTGTGTGGATTGAACAGCAAACCACTTTAGAACCGGTCCCAGAGGGACAACCGACACACATGCACACGTAAGCTTTTATTATGCAAAACAAGAACTAAAGCTGCCTGAGACATAGAACCTGCTGCACGGGAGACGCTCCCCCTGCTTTTGCTGGCGTATCCACACGGGACCTGACCCCCGGCCTCGTGCCGCAGCTAGCTCAGTGCTGGCAGACAGCCTGCGCACTGGCTAACGAGCTACCTGGCTCTACATGAACCCATCCGTGAATAACACACCGTGCAGCCACCAAAACGATGGTGTTTTAAATTTAAATACATTACCTGTCGAAATTTTGGCAGAGCTACCAGGAACACTAAGGAACACAGGAGTGTGGAGAAGGAGGAGTCTCCCTGGGCATCACAGCTTCAGCGAACCAAGCCCAGGAGCGCCCGACTGGCACTGAAGCCTTGTCTGGGTCAGCAGCCACAGACTGCACGTCACCAATACTGAAATCGCAGATGTCAGATGACAAAGCCACTGCTCAGCCTTTATCGATCTCTCTTTAAAAAGCCACACTAATTTCGAGCTTGGTAGCCATAACTGAAACATTCTAAATCCCTGAGCCACGACAGAGGGGAGGTGGCTGTAACTCGCTCTGTGCGAGCTGACCCTGCTGCGGCACGCCTGCAGTTCCACACGGGCAGGACACGCGCTGGACAGCCCCATCCCTCTCGCCCTTAGGTCCCCGACCATCTAAGTGCCCCATTGCTCCGGGAATCTCTCACGTGTTTTCCAGCGATTTGCACGGCTGAAGCTGCACAAAAAAACATCCCAAACAAACCTTTCTAACCAAGGACCTACAAACACAGCCTGAAGCCAGGCTCTGACAGCCCCGCACTGTGGTTCAGAAAGAAGAAAAAGCAATCCTGTACCTGTTCCATGGTGTGCTCACCTTCAAAAGTCAAAAAGCATCAAGTCACTGCCCAGGGGCAGGAGTCCACAACTGTCCCAACACCCAGGGCTGCAATAACTTGCACCAGCTTTCAAATACCACTGTTCTGGGGGCTCTGGAAATCTCCTCAAGAAATGCCCATCCTGTTCCTGATTTAGAGGGCCAGACAGAAATTAGATCTATTACTGGGCGAGAACTGTGAGCACACACCACTGCGATCCCTGCTCCACCCAGCACAGCTCAGGCCCCAGCAGAGGCACTGGAACCGTGCGTGGGAAGAAAGCGCCAAGAGGGATCAAAGGCAGGTGGACAGTGGCGATACCCTTCTCCTCCCACAGCCAGAAGGGAGAGGTGTGGGAATCTCCACTCCTCTCTCTGGCTTACAGGGAGAGGAGTACGTTACCTGCGATGGGAACACGAAGGACGATACCCTTTCCCAGCAGGGTGCAAGAGCAGTGTCAGGTTTGGCATGAGTGCGTCACTCTTCTTCACAAAGGATGGAGATATCTGGGGCTCAGATTTCTGCCCGCGGAAAGATCATCCAGTCACAACATGTGTTCATCTAACCTGGCCTCAGAAATCTCAAATTGTGGAGACCGCACACGGAGGCAGAGGAATCCCATGCCTCCAGTGCCTAACTGCAGTCTCCCTGGTGTGACCTCGTACCCTGATCCCGGTAGCTCTGCAGCATAATGCCTCCCCCCAATTTGCAGCCACCTTTAACATACCTGAGAACACATGCACCTTCTCTCATCCACCCCAAAACTAAATGAATCCTGTTACTTAACTCCTTCCTCACAGACCATGTTTGCTAAGCCTTCTGGATGTTCTCCAGATCATCCCTCAGCAGAACGCTCCCTCAGATTTCATCAGCAGAGACTCTGATTTGTATTTACTCTGATAAACTCTTTGCCTTCAGCTAGCAAGTGATCAACGCTAACAACAACAAAAAAAAAACCATCAAAACCCAACAAACTTTAGGGAAAACAACTAAAATCGCCTCAGCGTTGAAGTTATTCACTTGACACAGCAACAACAGGTCTTCCCAAGCAGCAGAAGGCAATTCCAGAGAAAGCTGCGGGTCCCCTCCCGTCCCCAGACAACTCTAAGCAAAGCAGCCAAGCGCTCTTTAACGGTGCAGCACGTTCCCTGTGCCCACGTGGGGTGTTCACGTTTGTGTGCAACAGAAGCTTTGGGGAAACATCCTCACTGGTGATGGCTCTGCAGCACATCACGCCTAACTCTATGGCTCGCGTCTCCCCTGGGAGTGGCAGGTGGAGATGTTCTTCAGGGAAAGGCTGTGCACTTACAGGCTTAAATTGCATCATTTTTTAGGATCTGAGATCTTGCTGTAGGTCTTCGCTTCCGTTATCAGCACCCTATAACCGTATTATCGCATTGATTCCCAAAAGCACTACCACGAAGGAGGGTCTCCATTAAGACAGCACACAAACACATTAAGATGAGCTCATGGATCAGAGACACCCTATCTTAAGAAGACATGCTCGATTTTAAAATACTACTCAAGCTTTGGAATTTGAAGCTGGTTTAAAACTATGTTCAATTTTGGCGCTTGCAGGGCAGAACAGTTTGGTGCTTGGACCCGAAAGAAGTAAGAAAACACGCAGATCTACACTTAAAGATGTTGACTTGGCTCTGTACAAATGACACAAAATATTCCCCAACAAAGCTCTGGGATAGTAACATTAATACACGTCAAACTACGTGCCCTCCAGTGTTTACAGGCTCCTCTGTCACTGCACAGTTTGCTGAAGTTAGTCGCTAGGCAGTTGCTTCTGTCCTTAAACCTAGTTAAAAATAATCACAACATCCGAAGTGTCAGCCGGGACGTGGGTGCCGTTTCTGCGGGTCTCCACAACCCTGCGAGTTGTGGTGCGGCGGCTTCTGCGCGCTAACGGGGACCCTGCTGAAGGGAAACCTCTGCCATCCGCCAGACCTATTTCTCTCAGGGAAAAAAAGGCAGAAAAGAGCTTTAAGGGGACTGTACAGGCTGCTTTAGCCTTAGAGGGACACTTCCTTCTCACTTCAGTTGCAAAGCACACCACCACACGCTTACCGGGCCCTCGGGGTGGGACACCACGAGCTCCTCGCAGAGCCCAGGACCCTTCCCAGCAGCCCGCCCCCTCCCGCGCACACGGGCCGGGCC
>VWZZ01007084.1:2770280-2801924 GCA_013399095.1 Psophia crepitans | reverse complement strand
AGAGGAGCGGGGGGACGCCGGTGCCCGGGAGGCCTGGGCACCCGCCGCCTGCACCAGCCCGCGGGGCCCGTTTCTCCCCGGTGCCAGCTTGGTTCCCCTTTCCCTCTCCGGCCCCTCCTGCCAGAGCAGCCCAGCAGCCGGCCGGGGTGAATTCCCTCAGCGCCGGGCGCGCGAGCAGCGAACGGGACAGCACGCAGGGCAGGCTTTCGTATTTTTTATTTAAAACGTACATTGAAGTTAGAAAGGTATCAGGCTAAACAGTGCTGGCTCTTCGATGTCTGCCATGTAAACGTACAACTTATCGTGCACTTCCCGTCCGTAAAAAGGACGCGCAGCCGGGAGGGGGAAGGGAAGATGGCAGCCGGGAGCAGCACGCGGCCAGCGAGAAGCGCGAGGGCTGGCTCCAGCCCAGCTCTGCGGACACCGCGCCGGCTCACGGGGGATTCGGATGGATCGCTGTTGCTGTTAGGATGGTTATACCCGCTGTCACCATCACCTCTCCCTCCTGATACTGCTCGCTTTTTTCTAACTTTAAAGACCAAGACGAGGTTCAGTTAAAAACTAATGAAGTACCACTTGATCCACACCCACCAGCCGATGGAGCTTCTTTAGTAAGGTGGTGAGACACAGGAGGACACCAATGAAAACACACGGTTCTTCTTACTTTTTTTGTTAAAATTAAATATTTTTTTGGCTGTCAACAGAGCAAATTGCACCATGTTTGTATTTCCCTGGACTCTGAACGCACAGTTTCCAAAACCAATCAAACAACAGCATATTGAAAATATTCCCCAGGCTTCGCACCTCATGGAAGCCCATGACATTTATATTATTAAAGACAAAATTAGGGAAAAAGAAAAAAAGACACCCATAACAATGGTTGAAAATGTATTCGCTACATCGTTAGTCCAAACATCGCATTTCTGTTGCTCTTCAAAATCCCAGGTAAACAATCAGTTTCCCCGTATCACCCTGTCTTGTCACACAAATTACAAGACGCTTCAACTTTAGATACCATGCAAGTCAGTAAAAGCTTCTTTCCAAGACACTAACACTGAAGATTTGTTCCCCCCTCCCCTCCCCAGACATAAGACCCTTAAACTCTTCTAGAAGTGGCAGTCTTCTCCCTCAGACCCAGTGCAGCTGGCGAAGACAGATTAAAAAAAGCTACAGAGAGAGAAAAGGGGAAAAAGAAAAAAACAGAAGATTAGCAAAAAAGAGAGAGACATTCAAAAAAGCAGGGAAAAGAGATGCAACGTGAAAACAGCTGACAGAGGAGAGATGGAACCTCCTTGTGGTACCTCTTTCTTCTTTAAAGTCTTTAAAAAAACTTTATGTAACTTTAAATAACATTCTAATACGGCAAAAGGTTGGGAAGAACAGCCAGTGACCTGCAGCATGGTCAAAAACCCCACATGAAATGGTTCTTTTAGCAGATAACCTAGAAATCATCGAGACTGGTATCGAATGGTTTGGGGAGCAGGCTGACATTCGGCAGTAGAGGAAGAAGTAAATACTCAAATTATTTTAACTTGCTTAAAAAAACCAAAAGCCCCAAAACAAAGACTTTTATGGGAAATAAAACTATTTATGGTGAACCAGAATACCTGAGAAAATACGTTGCAATCAGGAGTTTTAACTACCTTGATTGCTGGAAATGGAGGCCAGCCTGTTGTTTGAGCTGGGGTACTGCCAAGGTTTGCTGCTGCTGTCAGCAGCTAGCCGGCCTAGCTCCTTAGATGCAGAAATTGTTCGTGAGGCTTTAGCATCATCCACACCTCCTTTCTAGTAAAATTCTCAGCAGCAGCTTGCACTGAAAACAGCGTTATTTATCACGGCTAGGTCTGCGGCGTGCTTATCCTCCAAAAACCCAGGATGTGAAGGGTTTTTGTTGAAACTATTTGGCAGCATGCATCCTGATCTTTCAGCGGGGTCAGGACGTGTGGATTCACCCACGTACAGAGAGCTTAGCCTGCACGCGGTGCGACTGAAGGATCAGGGTCACAACAAGCAAGTCTGAAATGGAAATGAGGATTTAATGCCAGTCTTTGGGTAGCATGACTTAGCAAAAGAAAAAAATCAAAGCAAATAAAAAGAGATAGATGATGTCATGAAAATGACACCAAGTATAAAGAGAAAAGAGTTTTTTATCTCTTAACTATGCGATAATTAAACTAAGCCAGTGGTGTTTTAACGTCACCAATAAATACATTTGAACTGCGTTGTTATTTCGCCAGCAAAAATAACTCACAGAACTTATTTCTACATCGCTTATTTATCTGGGTGGAGAGGGGTCAGGAGAAAGGGGAATCCATTAATAGCAGGGGGGAAAAAAAGAAATTGCAGGATTTGAAGTTGCAGCATCCAAAACCTTGTTAGGAGCAATTTTACATTGTTTAATAAAAGCAATAACCACCAGTACATAGTAAAGACAGCGTCACGATGAGGATATAGGAGAGAGCAAGGGTAACGCCATGGAAAGGTCACAGCTGAAATGCTGTCACGTTTTATTAGACCCTCCGATTTAACAAGTAAATGAAGGTCCGTTCCAGCCCATTGTATTCAGGGGTAATTACTCAGTACAGAGCCATGGGTTACTGTAAAAGAAGGGCAAAGAAAACAAAAAACAAAAGAAGTAAATGTTAACCAGAATTCACTGTCTGATGAAGTCTTTATTTAAAAACAAAACTCATCCAGAAATACACAGAGAAGGCAGCTGCAGGCAAACCACCGTTGCACTTGGCCAGAGTGAACTCCTGGCCCCAGTGAGCAAAACACCCGTCCTTTTAGTGCAAATCTTGCAGTAAAACAAGGCTTTTGCCAAACAGAAAATACGAGAAGCAACCTGCCAGCACCTGCACGCTTCTAAACAGGTGCCAAATAAAAAAAAAAAGTAATACTTTTTGCATTAAACCCAGAAATTGTTGGAATCACTGAGAAGAAAGTCAAAGAAACATTATTGTCTTTCTTCACAAACACTGATATGTACAGCAAGGTGACCGGCTTTCCCTGAGACTGGATCCAGGATGTGCACCCAGGCCAGCACACCGAGAGGGAGACAAGGCAAAAGATCCTTCGTGACCCCTGCAGCATTCAGAGAACACTTAGTTGCAAACCGTGGATCCACGTTTGAGAACCCCTCAAGCCTGGGGACTAGAGGTTTGTGCTCAGGCCCGCGCCTGTGAGGATGTCAAGTTTTGCAAAAAGTCCTTTAAAATTATTTGAGGCACAGGGGGGTAACGAGGGGTTAGATACAGCAAGTTAAAAAGGGGAGAGGGCAGCCGGTGTCTTGAGGCAGTGCGTCCCGCCCCACGGCAGCGTTGGGTTGCATTCACAGCGGTCCCAGGACAGGGGCTAAATGCAGACCACCGAGCAGCCGCGCTCTCTTGCCATGCAGCCCTCACAAAACGGAGGGAGAGACAAAAAGCCGAGCAACTGAGAATGGGGAACGCTAGCCCTACGAGTGCTCGGCAGCCTGCTGCTGCCCGAAGGGGAGGAGGGATCAGCAATGAGCATCTCTTGCCAGTTCCACGTAGGCTACTGCCGAGTTCTTCACAAGAACAACCATAGCCCAGAACAGCCAAGGGCGCGGATTCTTGCTTAAAACAAAAATGGTGAGCGCAGGAAGGGAGCAATGAGCAAGGGTGAGCAAACAGGCACAATGGCATAGCTGCGTGTTAACCGAATGTGGGGGCATTTGCTTCTGGTGTGAAGGGAAAGGTTCTACAGGAAACCTGAACTGAAAATGAAAGAAAAAGGCAGATTAATGGTTTTATGGATTAATGACAAAAAAAATAAGAATATAAATGTTTCCTAACACACATACAAAAAAGAAAATGTTAATGAGGTTTAATCTGATGACAAAACATGCTTTATGCAGACACACACATGCATACACGCACACACGCTCAGCAGTGGGATGAACCAAATCTGTTGTCTAAAACAATCCTTTCACAGTTTCGCAAGCTACAGGACTCATCAACCGTGACTTGTTTGTACCCTTGCACAACAGTGGAGCCCTGCAATACTTTATGGATCAATATGGAGAGTATTTTTCCGTATTCTGGAAAAGTACCATATATACATATTTAATTTAGCAAGGACAAACGCCCATTGAAAAAGGCACTGTCTGCGTTTGTGTAGCGGGAACAAAGAACTTCATTGGATTCAAAGCCCAGCACACAACAGGGTACAGTTACAAGGACTGCCAAAAGCAATCCAAAACCAACAAAAAATCAGTAGTGTTCACTCTAACTGCACTTTAGCCGTGCCTTCGTACTCAGCACCAGAATGAACACTGTTCTTCTTTGAGCTTATTTTTCCGCATTCAGAGCCTGATAAGCAGGGAATTGTTCTTTTCATTGTTTTACAGTTACCGTTGGCAGCACAGACATTCATTCAACCGGGCTGCTCAAGACGACTGCAAGCTCCAGTTCGAGTCGGTGCAAGACCCTTCTGAAGCTCTTCTGTTAAGTGGAACGTCCCATTGAAATTAAATTCAAATGCCTCTCACCGAGAGTGTAATGTTTACTTGCTTTTCCATTTCCCTTGGTGGAGCTAAGAGGGAAGGAATCCTGGAATCAGCTTTCCCTATTTAAGGGCAGACCATAAGTTAGTTTGGACTGCATCCTGGAGAGAATGTAAATCCTAGCTTTGTCTGCAGGGAAGGCTGGACTCAGGGGTGAGTTCATTTTAGGGTGTTTTACAGTTAAGTGCTGCTGTTCCAACAGGTCTCTTCTCTGAGA
Source organism: Psophia crepitans (assembly GCA_013399095.1). Lineage (NCBI taxonomy): Eukaryota > Metazoa > Chordata > Aves > Gruiformes > Psophiidae > Psophia > Psophia crepitans. The sequence goes on along the minus strand of VWZZ01007084.1, from coordinate 2,797,179 downwards.
GACCTGCGCATCTCAGCCTGGGGTGCCGTCACCCTTGCCTTGGATAATCAGTATTGCTGCTGTGTCAAGAAGCAAGACATTCCTCTGGGAGCTTTCTTTTTCCTCTCACCAGAGAATCACCAGCAAATTAAAAAGGCTCAATTAAACACACTCAACCCAGCTATAAGCAGACCACTGTCATTAGCAGTTTAACTAATAACCCTAATGAGGATGCTGCTCTCTTGCCAGGCAGGTGCACTTCTTATACATCTTTGTTTAAACAAGCCTTCATTTTACAACAGACACTGGCACATGCTTACAGCCAGGTTTGTTAACCCTTTCAGGCAACCTTATCTGCTCCACAAGCCTGCCCTTGACTACGTGGCCACCTTACATCCCTGCTCACAGGAAGGCAGAGACACTCCGGACAGAGTCACAGCAACTGGAGCAGCGCTGACTCACAGTGTAACACCACCGACAGTGGGCTCTGCTCCAGTGGGAACTCTCCATGCCTTGGCAAAACTCCTCAGAAATTTGGGTTCAGGGGCAAGGTGCTCTGGCAGGCTTTCTGGACACACCTTGAATACAGCCCCTTCCTAACCGCAGGTGCTCTTGGCATGGCTCCCAGGAGCGTGGCTCTGTGTCTGTCTGCTACCACTGAACATCCGATCCACGGGTGACCCATCTGACTGTTAAAAATATCATAAAGTCTCTCAGTCTGTCTTCAGAGCCTTTATTGTCTGCTAAATGTTCAGCCCATCGTCTCTCATGGTTTTGGACAATCAACTATAGTTAGCGTAGCAGGTGTATATTGGTTTGGTTACTCAGCAGTAGTTTCTTTAACGCCCTCTCACACACGCACACACACACTCACACACACGCACAGTTCGGTGATTCTCTGGTGCTTTGGGACTAAGGAAGGCTCTGCGTTTGGCAGGTTTGACCATCTGTTAGTATGTGAAGGCGGAGATAGAAACTAGTCTCGCATCTACCTTCACCTGCACTGTAACCACAACTTAACACTACAGCTTGGAGGGGTGGGAGGGAAGGAGGAGAAAGGGAAGAAGACATCTTCATGGCTAGCTTGGTTCTATCATCAGCACCACATCTCCATAGCAATTGTTGCCATAGTATCAACATGGCCTGTGTGATCAAAGAATATAGTTTACTTCTGAGGGAGATGGAATAAAGAAAATGGAGCCACAGAGTGGTGGTTAAAAGGAAGAGGACCTAATCATTATTTTTCTACACTTCGTGTCCTAATACTGAGCCTCTCTGCATTTTACTTTGCAGAATATTTAAGGACAAACTCCAATGTGTCCTTTTTCTAACACTGCACATGTAGAGACAGACTGGTAGAGCGTGCATAGTAAGGGTGAAAGGAGAAGAAGGCAGAGATAATACTTGTAGGCTTTGGGACTTGAACAGGGTCTGCTTTTTTAGGAACTGTAAGTGATCCCACTGTGAGGTCTATATGAGTTAATAACGCTTACCAGGACAATGTGCCTCATGCACCATGCAGCCAAACAGCAGCTAACTGTAAAACAGCATACGTGTAAGAGCCACTAATGATGATAATGATGTAATAACAACAACAAAAAGAAACCAAATCATGATTAGTGCAAATTACAGAGCTTGGGTTTAAGAGTCACCTGTGAAAGAAAAAGGCTTGTGTATTGCCAGCCACAAGTAAACAAGAGACAATTAAGCTACAGCTTGTGAAATTGATGGATTGTTAGAGATACTTATGATCTAAATACTGAAATTAATTATTAAGGACAATTGGAGAAGTTACGGAGTAAAGAAAGCAGCACCATTTCTAACAGCTATTTTCCTGGAGGGGAGAGAGACCTCCCAGGATCTTCCCAGGCCTTACTCAAGCACTGACCTATGGCTTTCATGGAGCCTTCTGTGCCTTTCTGCGTCCTTCACTGACAAGGACGGTACCAATGCTTTTCCATCTGAACGTCCTTGGTGTCAAGGAGCTCTTCTGAGATCAGAAATGTTTCTAGGAACAAGAGTGTGACTTGGGCCACAGCAACTAACTGCTCACACTATAGGGCACGTCACCTCCCTTTTCTGCATTCCTGACCCTGGCTGATCTCAGGGCTGAAGTCCTCAGCGTGCAGATGTCTGAGGGCTCTGAGCATGAAAGAACTCGGTTGTGTGTTCCTCAATCCAGGCTGGGGAGGGAAGTCTGTCCCCAGTCAGTCTCACGCTCCTCAGTATGAAAAAATATTAAAACCCCTTGAAGGTAATTCAAAAGAGCAAATCAAAATACGCAGTGGAAAAAGGAACGGACAAGCGAGAAAAGAGCAGGAGCACTAATTGCTCATCAGGAAAGAATGTTGACATTGAAGCAGCTCCAGCTCAAAACTAAAAAGACTGGACCAGGATCTCATTCTGGTTATTGGTTTCTTCCTCTCCTGTCTCATTTGATTGCCAGTGTAACAGTCAAGGGCTATTTTCCCTGACAAACAGCCCTGTCAGCTCTTTGGGCATGCGCCATATTGTTCGTATTAACAGCACTTCTCCGTGTACTTCAGACTGAGTAGCACGGGCGAGATTTACTCTGGCTTTGCCCCAGGGATGCACAGAGAGGGGATTATGGCAGTGGTGTAAAACCAGACCCTCGTTTATCTGCACGCCGCTCTTTGCACACATGCTAAGGGGGCACAGCACTCCACTTTGGGAACTGTACCACAGTGAGAAGAAAAGGAACTGCTCACCGCTAGGTGAAGCGGGAGGACTGCTTCAGCTGTAAAGCTGGTTGCTCTCGAGCAACCGCAGAGCATTAGGAGCCTGGCACGGGCACTGCGGACGGGCCAGACCACAGGGCCCTGACGAAGGGCTGGATCCTGTCACGCCAGTCCCTGGCATGGGGAACCCCCGCTAAAGCCATGCAGTATCTCTCACAGTTTCTGTGGAGGGCAAAAAGGTGATTTAGGGCTGGAGAGAGTACTAGCACTAATGAGCTACGACCTGTCCCCTCATTGTGCAGCCTCACATTTTGCAGATTCCAGAATTCAAGTATCCCTGAATAATTTCCACAGTGGAAGTTTTTTTTTCCCCAGCCTAAACAAATAAGACCCTGAGACAGGACATACTCCTCTTGAAGCAGCGGAACAGGCCTGCTACCCGCACCCCAGCCTTGGCAGCCAATATTGTTCCGCTTCATTACAAGCGCTGACAGACCAAGGGAGGAACAGGGAAATCTCAGGGAATAAAACCAAGCTCATCCTCTCCAATGCTGTCAGCAAGCAATGAGGAAGGCTGCTAAAGGTAAAATGCTTCCAGCTACTGTGCAGCCTTACTAGGATTAAATCTGGCTTTAAACTTTCCCCTGATAAGGACTGGGTAGGTTGGGAGAGCAACAGAAGCACACAGAAAAACAGTAAAATAGAATCGTAACGAAAACCCAAATACCGCTGGGTTAGCAACTTACTTTTTTCTTTCCTTATCTCTTTTAAGAGTTTGCGATCCTCCAGCCTGCTGAGCCTGAGATTGGAGCAATTCAGCTGCTGTCTTCCTTTGTTTAAATGCATTTACTTCATCATCCAGAGACTTCTTCTTATCCTCTAGCTTCTTTTTTTCATCCTGATGTAACTTCTTCAAGCGATCAAACTTTTCGTGCAGCTAGAGGGAAAGCAGAGAGGTGAGCAGGACGAAGCACTATGAGATACTCGCAGGAAAAGAGGAAGATGGAAGAATCCCATGAGATCTGAGCCTGCCAGCCTCTGTTGCTGCCTACGTCACTTCCAGCCCCCTGAGCCGACACTGTGTAGACGAAGGGCAGGGAGCAGTCTCCTTCCACGACAGCTTCCAAACTAGGCAGTGTTCCGGTGATGCACCACTGCACAGACTAACAACAGAGGGTTGGGAGAGTATAATCGTGCAAAAAGTTTAATCCATTCCCAGGGGTCTCTGCCTTATTCCTCTTTAAAAGTCAGTAAATTAATGGATTTTTCACAACACTAAGGAAGTTGTATGGGTATATTTTTTATATCACAAGCTTACATAAGGGGCTATCTCTCTCTTGGATTTCACCACCAGTGCAATTCTCCATCAGACTCAGGACTATGGCACTTTTGCATTGCAGTCAAATTGTACACTACAAGCACTGCGATCTAGTTTTGTCCTACCTTACTGTCCTCGTGAACCCAAGTTAAACTTCAGAATTCTTGATAAGCAAGTCCTAAAACCACACTCTGCAGAAAGTGCTCTGGCAGCAGGTACCTACTTGGCAGTGGATCTATCACTCACAACCACAGAGAAACAAGCACTGCAGTCTTCACCTCTTTTTCAGCCTCCTTCAGCTCTGCTTCTTTTTCCTTGACCCTCTGGACAAACATCTGCCTCATTGCCTCTTCCTTTTTCTGCAGTTCCCCCAGAAACTCATTTCTTTTGGCTTCGTAAGTTTCTTGTAAGCTAAAAAGAAAAGAAAGTGCAGCGATATGACTTGGGACAAACTCTGCTTCCCCTGAGCCTCTGAAATCAGGCCCTCACCACGAATATTGCTTGCCCACAGCAGATCTGCCACACATATGTGCCCAAGGTCTTTATCCAACCGTTTCTGTATGTTGAAGGTTGGGCAATTTGAAGAGACCAGCTGGCAAGAAACAGTAGTTCAGAGGGACACTGCTGTATCTCTGCGGCAGATATTTCTACTTCTACACCTGCAGTTTCACACAGTCAATCCTGCACACACTCTCCGTGTTTTCACCTTCTCTCGCTCAGCCAGCACCTTTGCTGAAGTCTGGATTTATCTGACCTGGCAGGTTTTCTTGCTGCATTGGTTCTTCACATGCTCTTTCAAGGACACACACATACACACACACGATGCAGCACATCCAGCAAAGCCTCTCTCGAGGTCTCCTGTCTCCTTCGGGGATCCCACCTGAAGGGTTTGCTGTCTGGATCGGTGTCCTTGAAACCCATCTCTTCCAGCTTACATCGCCGGTACAGCTCATAGTGGCGCGTGTGGGTCTGCTCGCGAAGGTCTTCCATGTTCACGCGGATCAGCATCTCCCGCAGCTTCACGAAGTCGCAGTGAGCTTCATTCTCCACTGTACGAAAACACGATAAACAGTAAGATGGGGGCAGAAACAAAGGTCTCTTCCCACATTCCCCACCTGCCTGCTCCTCCAACAGGTTTATCAGCCCTTCCGAGCAGAGAAAACTGTCACGATAGGCCTGACACATGGATTTAATGAAGGATAATCCCCGATGAGATATTAAAGTCCAGCAGGCCCTTGCTTCTCCTATGAGAGCCCAAGTGTTTCATGCCATGAAAAACCCAGGGCTCAACTCACCTTGCACTGTGCCCCAGGGGTACTGCCGAGCTTTCATCATTTTGTTTCCAATTTTCAGCTCCTCCGTGCTCCCGATCACTGCAAACGGCAAGTGGGCCTGGAACACATTAAACAATACCCACGTCAGTCCCTCTCAACTCTGGCTGACTTGCCAGCACACAGAGGTTAGCACAGCCACTGAACACGACAGTCGTTATGCACACGGTAATCTCAGGGAGTCTAGTCACTGGCCACTAGCCCAAGACAAGGAGGGAGAAGGGAGGGTTCTTTCTGGAAACCTTGTTAGTGCTACCACTCTATATCCTCTACCTGGCTGATCCTCCCAGCCACAGGGTCTCAGGTGAGATGAGCCAGTGAAAGACTGGCATCAGAATGGCAGCTCGAAAAACATGCTGTGCGGCTCTGACTGCGGTGCTGTCCCGGGGGCTTGCCGTGGCTGAGGAGAACATCTGCACAAGCACAGAAGCAATAAAAGAGGTCTTGGAGCCACCTTAATTTTATCACCCCACCACTCCCTCAGCTCACACTGGCACACAAGACAACTCGCTCTATCGGATCATGAGATTGAAGTCCCTCCTTCACCCCCAGAGTAACAGGTCTTTCCTCCCCGCTTTTCTTCCCTGTTGAAGGGGAAGAAAGAACTGTTGGTGAGGAAGGGCTGAACATGTCCCTGCAACAGGTCCACGTGTGGCCTGAGGTCTGCCCCAGGCCGAGGCGGGAAGGACTCCGCATTCCCCAGGGCTGTGCTGAGCCTGCCCTGCACTGACACTCCTTAGTGCCTCACGCTTCCTGCGGCCACGTTGGGGCTCACCCTCAGCACCCTCTTTCCCAAATTCCACAGCACTCCTTTACCAAACTGGTTCTGAGAAACCCAAAGGAGCGTCAATGGCTTTATAAACCCCTCACGATGTTGATGCTACACGCAGCCACTGCTGATGGCTGCACAGTGGAGGACAAGGAGGCCAAATCCAGGGATTACACCCATGAGGAGGGATCCTGGGGACAGCAGAGCGGAGCTGTACTGCTAGCTCAACTATGCCTTGTTACGCTCTTCAAGCCGAGACACACGCTCCACAGCTGATACAAGTACCTGCAGGCTGACCAAGAACATGGGGGATTTGCTTTTCAAAAACTCGGAAATTAAAAATAAGCTAGATATAGAAAAGAAGGTACTTCTTCCCTCCTGCAGAGAGGCTGAGCCTCACCCAGTAGGAGCTCAGCAGAACAGAAACACTCCTGACACCTCTCTCAGCTCAAAGACCTCACCTTACACTCCCCTTGCTCCCCAAACTCAGGCAGCCAAGCAAACCCCCAGACACCGCTATCATACTTTGCTGCATTCATCTGTTGTGCAGTAAGTGAGATCTCCACCTCCGCTTGCTCCTGGGAACTACACTGCATTCTGCCAAGCTGCAAAGAAGTCAAGTGCAAGGTTTCAGCACTTAAAAATAAAGTTGCTGGCTCCCTGCACCCACCCCTTCTGCTGAGTTTTGTGCAGTGACGTTTGTTAGCTAGAGCTTTTGAAGTGCTCGCGCTGAGTTCTGGGCAATTAGAAGGGCCCCAAGGCAGCCAGCTGTAGGGAAGATCAGTGACCCCGGAACACTCTCAAGAGCAGTTAGTGAAGTTTTAATTTCACAGGTTATCTGAAAAGTTGGACAAGTTCTTGACAGCTGGTACAAGAAAGAGATTTCAGAGATGATGTTTTCTGCTTCCAGACTGTGGGTCATACAGTCAAACTGCAAATAGAGCAAAACTGCCTGCAAGCACCCACAAAGACGAGCTCTTCAGTTTTTATTCCGTGGCCCTCTAGCTCTCGCGTGGGACACATGCGGAGAAAACGGGGCTGGTGGTCAGTCTGACGGGGCTGTCTTGGGCCAGGCACAGGCTCTGTGCTCTGGGGCCTCCCGGGACGCTCCACGCCGAGTTGCCATTGCAACCACGCTGGCGCGCTGGCGCCTGCAGGGGCACAGGCTGGCACGGGGCTGCGCCTGCTCTGCGCAGGGTGAAGTTTCCTGCGGGAGAGGTCAAGCAGCAGAAAGAGGAAAGCGGTCTCCCGGGTTGAAGGAATCCCATTTTCAGCAGAAGGCTGTCTAATCGCAAAGGGCAGGGCACATAGAACACGGGGGGAAGGAAACAAAGCTGTTTGAACTGAACAGCCTCCACACCGCAACATGAGGGACGCTCCCCAGCCAGCTTTCAAAGGAATCTTTTGCCACCTCATTTCTACAAGCTGTGGATTTTCCTGCCTTCAAGACAGACCACACACAAGCAGCAGCACTATCCACAGACAATTCTGCACACGGGGTCAAGACAAATTGTCAGTGGTCCCTGTGGAGCAGGTCTTTACCTCTCCACCAGCTGCAACCCAGGCCCCTGCATGTCCTGCAGTGCCCCGCTGTGCAGCCACTGTCAGGCAGCTTGGGGGAGAGGGCAAGTGGAAACCCCAGGGCTGAGCAAGGGCCACATGCCACCTTCAGCTGCTCGGGGAGACGCTGGAGACATCACACCACGGGGACATGCTGGCTACTGCAGGTCAGGCTCCTCACTATGGGACACTGACCTGTACCTGTGTCCAACTGCCAGAAACTCTGAAACGCCCCAGGTACTAAACCCCACAGAGGTGACAGTCTCCTCTGCAGGTCTGCACAGCACTATTCCCAGAGGAGAAGCCATTGTGGTTCTGTGGTGCCTGAGGTTTCAGGCCAGCCGTTGCCCCTCCAGGACACAGGATCAGGCGCGTGTTTGCAGTGGCAGCGTGCTCCCCACTGGTGACCCTCTCCTCCACGGTCCACTGGAGCTGCCCACTTCTCTTCCCATCCTGCTGCTTCTGGCTGGGAGCTTCCAGCCCTACCTGTTAGCTTCTTCAGGCTGTCCATGAGGAGCATCCAGTGGTCAGCTTCTCCCACAGCTGTTAAAGCTTTTTATTTGCTTCGTATCCATGTCTCCACGAAAGTGAAGTAAGGGGATTTCCAAGGGACAAAGCAAGCAACAGGAGCAAGGGGAGCAACCTGAGACAGTGGCAAAACCACCATGCTATCACCACGCAGACACAGCCTGAACCTCAGCCATCCGTGGCCCCGGTTACCCTCAACAGCAGAGTCGCTTCCTCCACCGGTACCAACTGTTCGGCTGCTGCCTTTGCCAGGGAGAAAGTGCTGGAGATTTCCTTCTTCCATCAGCGAGGAAGTTCCAGCTCCCACCGTGTGGGACAGCTCATGTAGCTGCATGTGGTTTCATTTAACTAGCAGGTGCAGGGAGAGTATTTTCTTCAGTAATTAGACTAATTCATTCAAAATGGAAAAGCCAATATGGAGCTGAAAGAATAGAAGAGCTTGTTGTTCTGATTTAAGAATAAAATCCAGATGGGAAGAGACCTAAAGAAGTTTGGACAGTGTTTTCTCTGAAACTGTAAATATATGCTTGGTGGGATTCTGAAAAAGACCAAATTGGTTTCAAGGAAAATCAGGCATCTTGTTCTGAAGATTTGTTTAATCTGATTATTTTCTAAATACTTCGCTTGACGCCTTTGTTCATGGTTAAACACTTTTGCTTCTGATCACGATGGCACAGATTTTAAATCCTTCAGTTCATCAATTCCTGTCAGATCAGGCAATATTTTCTCTGTTTAGTAAGCCAGTTTGAAATGCAAAATACTCTGGAAAAAAAAATCCCAATGTACCCAGCACAAGTGGATATAATAAAGTAAAATGCATATGAAGTAGTGAGTCTGCATATTTTAAAGCCTAATTTTACTTTTCATGCAAAAGACAACTAATGCAGGTTATAAGCAAAACATTAAGTAATCAAAAGATCAGTCTCAATTTTCTCTGTAATTAAAAAATAAGAAAAAAAGTAACCAATCTAGAGAAGTTGCTGGTCAGCAAGAAGCACTACTAAAGCATGAAGACTGCATTTAAAACCTTTCAAAGATGTTGGTCTGTAACAGGCACTGACAACGAAGCTTTCTGCAGAGAAGTACAAACACAAAGGTTAAGGCAACTGATTTAAATCAAAGGATCCCATTCCTCAATTTTAAATATAACTAAAATTGGCAATTTGAGCCACAAACCTAAATCGACCCATCCTGGCTCTGTTACCGGTCTCAATCCCTCCACGAGCTCATCTCCTGACCTGAAGCGTAAGCAGATTTGTCTGATGTTGCTAACAAAATCAGTATTTGGATACGAGTTTTCCAGGTCTGCAAAATTGCCTTGATCAGATTCAGATTCTGGCCTGCTTAGTCCCCATAAACCTGGTAATTATGATTTATATCAGTTTAATGGGGGATTTAAAGAGTTGATCTCTCCGTGCAGCAGCTGACGCAACCCAGAATATCTATGATCTGAGACAGCAGCTCCCTCCCAGGAGACATGAAATGGCTGAAAGGAAAGAAGAGCAGAGGTTTACCTCCGCCCCCACAAGGGCCAAGGGGAGAGGACTTCTCCCTTCACCATCACACCTGTGGTTCCTTGAGGATGGAGTGATGTTGCAGCTTCATTTCCAGGAGTATTCCCACACAGTGAGAGCACTGAGCAGAGTAAGATGCCATCACAAAACCACTCTAACCAGGAAACCACTGACAGCTCTTGTAGCAGGACAAACTTTATGTTTCCTTCGGGCCTTTCCACAACACAATACCCTACGACCATTAATATTAGATCAAGAGACGACACAAAAGCACGTCGGCTTCATCAACAGCAGCTAAGCAAGCAACTTCCCCTACTTGCTTTCCTGTAAAAAGCCTTCTGGAAAATGGGGGCACAGTGAGGATGTGCTGCCAGAGGGGCCAAGGGACAGCCTGCTCCGTCTTCGGGGGGGCCACAGACAGGCACCCACGATGCTGGGAACGCCAGAACGAGCACCTGCAGGCACCTCAAGATACATTTGACCAGAGTTGTGTACTATTTTTCACACGTGGCTGGTTAAGCTGTGTAACTCCTTGCTACAGAATCCTGGAAGTTCGCTGGTGGGGGGGCATCAGGTGATTTGTGGGACAGAAATCTAGAGAAACTCTTGAGATGAATGGGGTTAGACAGCAGGGAAGTATTTGGGAGAAGTGAAGCATCATACACATTCTCTCTCTTCTTACATACTCCAAAAGTGACCAAAAGCACATGCTTAGGGAATAGGAGGGCCACTGGGCTGGATGGGCCTCTGGTCCTACCCTTACGTTTTATTTCTCACATTAGCACTTGGATGTAGCCCAAGGGAAGCCACTGCTCTAACGGGCCTCACTGTATTCCCCTCTCCATCCATTCTGGCCAACAGCACCAGAGCCGAAAGACCACATCACACCGAGGACCTAGCTAAATAACTCGGTCAATAATAAACCGGCAACTGAGCGCAGACAGGAGTCCCAGAGCCAGCCAGATGAAGGAGCTCTGCTGCAAGGACAGCCACAGGCAAGAGGAGACACCCAGAGAAGCAGGGCTCCGCAGGAAACATCAGCTCAGGAGCGCAAAATTGTTTGGTGCAAAAAGCACAGGATGTAGAGCAGAGAGGTGCATGTCTGTAGACAGTCTGGTCCTCACATCAGACAGATAACATCCATCCGATTAATTTATCACCCAGGACTGTCCTTGCCCTGCACAGCCAGGCCTTACTGTCTGTCTGATCTTCTACAAGTCCCTGAAGAGAACATGCATTAGAACAAGGAAGGGGTTAAAAGGGGTTTTGACTAGAAAAGCCCATCAGAGGGGTAGTAGCCTACCACAAGGCTCTGCTAGCCCAGGATGACACTACAAGGATGGGATCCCTGTGATATCCTCCAGTTTTAAGCACAAAATAAAAGGGAAAGGGGATTTAAGAAGCACTCCAATATGGACCACCCACCCCTACAGTGACAGTGCTGTTCTGTGAGAGCAGGAAGTGCTGAGTTACTTACATTCATTGTCCCGTTTATCTCCGCCACTGATTCATCATCTGTCGGGAACTGGTAGATCTGAACCCCGTTACTGACCAGTTCGCTTGTGATTTTAATTTTAAATTTGGTCAGCTCGCTCTTAGAAATGGCATCAGATTTGGCAATGATGGGAATGATGTTCACCTAGGAAGGAACAGAGTGCCAAGAAGTCCTCAGCTTTGCTCCAGGGAGTTTTTCCAAGTCTGCAATACAACTCACAAAAACTTACAAGTGCCCAATAAACCTACAGGATTTATCTGCCAACCCAGTCACCTCTGCCAGCATAAGGACTATTCAAGGTGGGGAGATGCGCTCTGGAAAAGCAGCAGCCTTTCCATCACGCACACGGCGAACCGGCCCAGTAAGAGTTAAACACGCCTACCTTGCTGTCAAGCTTCTTCATTGTTACCAAGTCCAGGGATTTCAGTGAGTGGCCTGTCGGAGCAATGAAGTACAAGCAAGCGTGGATCCGGGTGTCATGGTAGTTGTGCAAGACCCTTTTTATCTTCAGTTCTTCTTGCAAGTAGGCTTCGAACTGAGCATCAATGAACTCAACGATGGGCTTATAGCTTTGGTGAAGGGCGGGGGGAAAGAGTTATACAGTTATAGATCTCACAGTCAAAGAGGTAAACACTGCTCCTTTGCTGCCTTTTATGAAACAAGCTGCTTGTTAGATTTCACTTCCCAAGACCAATTTTCTCAATCGACCTTCCACTCCACCCATAAGGAATTTAAAAGCTGCACTACAGACAAGGAGATGTGGTCCTACATTAGATTCTAGAAGCCTGTTTGAAAAAACACAGTACTGGAAATTCAGCGGAGGACGAGACACACCATCCTCTCCAGGGAAAGTGACTCATACTTTGAAGTGTGAGGGTGAGAGGAAGGATAATGTAGACTCATTCGCAGCAGTGCGTAACCCTTGCTGGCACTCAGGGAGCAAAAGGCTTGCTGCTCTCACAGCCCCGAGTCCCGCAGGTGGAAGACACATCTCCATTCAGCACTACCTTTGCCCAGCGCTCTGGGGCAGGAAATCCCTGCAGCTCCCTTGTAAGGCCACATGAAATACAGAGCCTGTCAGGCTCACAATGCAAAAGACATCAGTACATCTTAAACAAAACTAAAAAGAAAAAGCCGCAGCAAAGCAAGTCCTACCTGCAATGTCTCTGTGATGATGCACCTTGGAGAAGGTCCGGTAAAGTCGCACACCCCTTAACTGCCACGCTCCAGCCACACTGGGACATGAGCTGCCAGAGATACCTCCTCAGGGTATCTTACTGCACATTTACTGTGCTTCCTCTGGCAACGTGGAAGAGCCCTGCCAGAAGTGGCTGTTAAGCCAAGCGGTCACTAGACCACACTAGTGGTTTGGACAGCCGCTTGTGGTCAGCACAGCACAAGGAAACATGCAGATGCCCTGGAGCTCTCTACTCTCCCCACCAGATGAATTTGGGCAGAAGGCTGCCAGCAGGGCAGATATTGCTCTGACAGCATGAGAAAAGCTGCTTTGATAGCTGAAGCAGTGCTGCTGCACCGCAGCCTCTGACCTCTCTTCTACCTGTCCCATCCCAAAGAGATGACAAGGACAGCCCATAGGAAGGAAGGAGGAAAACTTTACAGTGCAGTCTGGCCCAACTAAGGCACAGGGACAGACCCTGCGTGAGAAAACCAGGTCACAAAACAGCCTCTCTTGGCCTTCACTCACCTGTCCTCTTTGTTGATCTGATCTCCAAAGCCCACTGTGCTCACAATAGTCAGTTTGAGGTTGACGTTGCTCTCCTGCAGGTCGTAGGTATTGGATTTCAGCTGGACCCCAGGCTGTGAGTGAGACGCTGGGTCACCTTCAAACTTGGTGTTGAAAAGTGTGTCCATGAGGGTGGACTTACCAAGGCCAGTTTCCCCTATTGGAGGAAAGAGAGTTGAAACGTTCTGTTGAATATTAATATGGCTTGGCCTTTCAGCTTCCAAACATTAACAGGGGTGAAATTGTAGCAGATGAAAGCAGATCTCATGCTCCAAAGGGATCGTCTGGCAAGCAGAAAGCCATGTACAATGGGAGGTCTGTATTCTGGGCAAATTACATTTCACAGTCTAATGGCCATTAATATCATTAGAAAACAGATAAAAAGAAAGAGGTGAAAAGGCAAAAGGAAAAGCATCATTCCAATCTGCTAAACCCACAACTACACTGCAGAAGATGCTGTTTCCATTAAAAAGTGGGAGGGGGAATGGGGCTCATTTCCAAAAAAAGATGCTCCAGATCACTATGTCTCTAATAAGCAGCCACTGAAATAGCCTCCTTCTGTGCAGGAACACTGAGAGTTGGGTCCAGTCCTACAGCAAGTCGTGCAGTTGGTTTCTTGTACCCACAACAGATTGAGTTGGGTGATCAGCCTTAGGGGTTATACAAAATCTGCTTCCAAAAGTTCTGCAGCATTGAACTGCTAATTGGATTCCGTCTATCAACGGGGAATTATTCCCTTGTCTGGAAGGAAGAGACAAATCCCAGAGACCAGTCTTAAATTTGTTTTAGATACATCCCAGGAAGAACAAAACAAATCCCTCCGTGCACTCAATTCACAGGGCAGCCTCTCTCACCACGCCCTGACAACGGAGCCAGCTTTCCGAGCTCAAAGGCTCTGACTTCGTGCTAAACACACAAGCAGCCTGGTTCGTTGCCCTGCGAGGGCTGCTGTGTTTTGGGGAAACAGCGATTTCCGAGCTGCCCAGCTGGCTCTTGCTGAAACTTGAGGAGCCAGCCGAACCCCACCCACTGCAAAGGCTGCTCCTCCAGCCTGCAGCGGGACCACAGGGAGACTGTGTCTGGCTGAAGCAGCCTTCCCCTCCCTCCCCGAGCCCTCAGCTCCCAACCAAGGCAACTTCGTCATTTTCCTATTTCGCTCAGAAGAAAAGAGCTTCTTATTTTTGTAGCTTTAGAGCTCTGCAACAGATCCAAACTTGCATGAAATGCCCAATTCAACAAGGGGAAACTCCTCCCCATCTTCCCGCATCCAAATCTCCAAGCCTCATCCCTGCAAGCAGGCAAATTCCTCTCTCCTGGCCCCAGAAGCAACTTCTCTCGCTCAAGGCTGAAGTACATGACAGGCAGGGCAGAGCAAACACCCACTGCTCTGGAACCGAGCGGTCTCTGATAGCCAGGATCAGGTATCAAGCATCTTTCCAGAGGCAGCAAGATTCATTCACACCTGAAGTCAGTCCAGACCTGGAGCTGCAGAGCTGCCTGGCCACCAGCTAAGAGCTTGTGCTCCATCACCGACTGATGCCAGCGACGGCCAGAACAGCCGCAAGTCCAGTTGCTCTTCACACCAACCTCACTTGCAGTTCAAAGGGGAGAAGGAGTCGGCACCGGGGGCTGGCGTTCCTGCAATCCCTCGCGCTAGGTCAACGCATCAACTGTACCTACAACACTGCCGACCAGAGTGCACCAGCATGAGGAAGGGAGGGTGACCCAGTAAAGCACAAGGTTATCTCCGTTGCAGCAAAAATGAGCCAGACTATCTGCAAAACTCCTGGCTGATCACAGCAAGCCCTTCATTGACTTGGAATCTCATAGTATGGGATTTCGGGGTACCATTTGCCCCAAAAGGGGAGCAGGCGCACAAAGCACAGCAGACCAGAGCATCGCCCCAGTTTGGATGGGGATTTTGGGAGTTAACAGCAGACAGCCTGCATGACCTGCCAGGCCTTTCTCAGGGATTCCAGGAAAACAGCAGCATAAAAAAAGGCAAAAATCTAAACAGCCTGAGAAGGCTGCAGCATTTCCAGAGCTCCTGCCAAGGGATGGGTGGGACAGAGCAGGGACCTGGCTGCCTGCCTGCAAATGCCAGGATCCCTGATGGTTCGTCTCAGGACAGGGGAGCTCACCAGCCCTGGGGTGCAGGAGCATCGCCCACACACCAGCCTGCAAAGCCTCCTCCTGTGCTGCTGCCCCACGTTCTCTGTTCCATAGCCTGACGGGCTCTGGAGCAGGGTCAGATCAAGCAGGATCCAGCCTCCAGGGTTGGGTGGCAGGGGAGGAGCAGTGGCGACCAGGGCAGGGAGCTGCTCTCTGCAGCGGATGCACAAGGTCAATCACACTGGCTTCCGGGCAAAACACCCTGTAAGTCACCTCTCGTTCCTGCCTCCCTCCTTCTTCAGGGCAAAAGGTGTTCATGTGAGGCCAACACTACTGTTTAAATGCATCCTGAACCTGCCAATCACTGCCCACTTTAAACCAATCTAATGTCTTGTTTCCAGCAGGAGCCACTGTAACTGTCAGAGAGGCCAGGAGAAGTGCATGAGAGATGCAGACAAATTTTTAAGACAGAGCATGCTTTTTATACTGCACCTCATGCCAGCTACACCGGGCCAGCAAAAGCAACTTTGAATTCACACACTGAGGTTTTCCTTTTGGTAGTGGAAGATCTGAACTGGTAAGGCGTTTTTCCATAGGTGGCAGTTGCCCACCCAAACACCTACACCTTTGTGTTTAACACACAAAACACCCAGCCACTAACACAGCATCTCAAACGTTAAGTCAGCACAGCAGAAACGACAGTCAGCCAGCAGATAAACCCGTCCCCACGCTGTGTAACCCCACTGACACGGCATTTAAGCCTGTCAGGGAAGAGGAGGATGGAAGGGAGAGGAATGATTGTCTCAGCTAAAAGAAACATGACATTAACACTGACGGAGTAACACGAGATGGTAAAAGATTGAAAATGTTAATAAAGTGCTTCGCTGTGTTAAATACGACCAGAGCTAGGGAGCAGTGCTGCTCTGAAGGGCAAAACGACAGAAGGGAGGAATTCTGAATCTCCTGGGAGTTTCTGCCTCATACAGAGGCAACTTTCTGCTGGCTGGAAGATGTAAGTGGTGCCAACTGCTTCTTGTAAGGACAGGAGTCCAGATGGAACAGATGGTCTGATGAAAAGGACAAGTAGTCTGTGCTCGTTCCAGCTGACAGCGCTGGAATCTCCAAAAAGCAGAAACGATGAATGGGGATTAAGGGAGGCAGAATTACCGCGGAAAAAGCAGCGGTGTATGCAAACTGAGTGAGAGGTGTCCTTGGCAGGGAGATTATTTCCTGATGTCAGGCTCATAGGCACACATGTGATTTGATCTCCCAAACCGTACGTAAGGATTATGCAACTCGGCAGTGGTCTGCCTTCCTGAAGTGGGGCTGACAAAAAGCGCTGTGGGGAGGACAGGGCAGGGAGGGTGACCTTTACCAGAGTAAAGAGTTCTGCACCAGGAAGCTCTGACAGCTACTGAAAAGCTGTAGCATGGTGCCTTTCATCAGGGGATGGATTTTTGCTGTTAAGTCTGAGGGTTTTCAGAGACGTTAAGGAAAAATATGGCAAGAGACACCATACCAGTCAGGCTCTGGACATGCAGCAACCCTTCCCCACTGCTGGGAAAGCACCATCCACTCTGAACACCCAACAGCCTGCCAGGCAACAGCCACTGCCGGGCTCCCCGAACACAAGGGCTACCCAACACCGGCTATTCTGGGTGAGATGGAGATGAGGTGAGAGGTGGAGGTGCTACCATACCTGTCTCTGACACTGGCCAGCAGCTAAGGTGGAGGAACAGAAGAAGCTGCGCCCACAACAAATGCTCCTTCCTTTGGGAAGCTCCCAGCTTCCCAAACCCAAAGTGAATGCACCTTCATGGCTTCCTCCTTTCCACAGAAATTCCGGGACCCTAAGCACCCCGCAGCAGTAAACTGAATTATACGCCACAAAAGCTGTACCTGGTTTTTCATGCCTGGCAATTTAATTTGCTTTTCCCTAGTACATGTCAAGTGCAACAACAAACAACTGCTCGCTGGCCCCCTTCTCCACACCACTCAGGATTAAGAGGTCCCAGTCATATCACCCTCAATCAACTCTGTGGGAGGACAGAGGAGCCCTTTGAGTGTTTCCCTGTTCAAAGGCAGGCAGCAGCTTTCATGAGAGCACCCCTTCATGAGAGCGCAATACCTGTCCTTCATGCGATTAACAACCATGGCTCCAGATACCAAATAACGCAATCTCAAAGAAAATGTATACGCATGCACAGCCCTTTCATGTGAAGAAATGGGAGTTAATCCAATGTAGCAGGTTTGTTGTGACAAGCCCTGAGGCAGCTCAGCCTGATAAGGCCATCTCTCACGGAGAGAGGAAAAAATAGTTCCTTTCATCCGACATGCATACGGAGACACTGCACGATGCACCCACCACAAGGCAAAGGCTGGACTGTGGGGGCAAGAGGAGCAACGAAGGCTCACAAAAGATGCTGAAGCACCTCAGGGCAATACCTGGCTCTCAGCCGCTGCTGTCTGCCCTGGGGAACCAGCAGCAAAGCGGCAGGAGAGGGCTAGGGAGACCAAAGGTTTTTCGGTTGGAGAAACCCTGTTCGCTCCTTAGCTGTTTGTGCCAGTGACCACAAAAACAACCATTGGGCAACTTCCAGGCTGCACAGCTCAGCACCCCACAGAAAGCTCCCTGCTGGAGAGTGGACAGCAGCCCTTCACAAGGAAACTTGTGCACACCCCTCCCTTCCCCAGCCGGTGAGGGCTCCCACAGCCCAAGGGACTCACTCGTTGGGAGCGAGAGACCTCAAGCCGTTGTGGCACAGCCCCTGGGGAAAGAGAAGGTATTTCTGCCACAAAATAGCCGTTGCTCATTGCACTGAATAGGCTGCTTAGAACAAATCCCCTGCAAATCGTGGGACAAAGGAAGGGGGAACCTCCTGCTTATAATGGAATACTAGCCTAATGCAACTATAATCTACCCTGGCCCAAACTGAGAAAGTTTATGTTAAAAAATGTCAGCCTATTCTTTCTCTTTCTCTCCCCCATCTCACTGAGAAATAGTCAACACAGAAGGTCTCGCCATTAAATACTTCTCCAGCCTTCACACTGAACTAAGAGGCAAAAAACATTTTATGATGGAAGCTTTAGGAAGAAAATGGCTGTGTCAAGGAATATAATACCAGAGAATCCATCTGCAACCCCTAACTTCTTATGAGAGGTTTGCTCATTTACTTTACCTTTGGCTCTAGTCTCAAAGGGGAGGCAGCTTTCAGCGTGAGAAGAGCTAAAAATTGCTCCACTCTGGATGTGCTGCTGAGAGTAATTTCTGAAGCTTTCCTTGGCTCCTCCACTGGGAGTCAGAGGAATCAGTGGCTCAGATCCAGCATGGCAGAGCAAAATTGTCATTGGATTTTTCCTCCAACAGATGCCACACAGAGCTGAAAAACAGGGGGCAATGAAGTGTCTTTCTATCACGTTTAGTAGTCTATGTTCACCTATTCATTGTTTTGTTGGCTCCAATCCTCATTTGCTCCCTGTTCTTTCAATTTTTCACCCCAAACTCCTGCTGTACAAGTAAGACCCAACAAAACAAATGACAGATGGACTCTGGGACTTTTTGTTTTCTTTTTCCAGAACGTTTAAGCGTTTAACTTTGTTATCACAAGTTAACAGAAGCACCGGACAATTCTTAAAGGACATTTTAAAGGCTGATCTCCTCAACTCAAGATTTGCTGATCCTTTTCTAATGAAGTTTATTACATTTTTCTACAAAGTTTCTTTATTTCAAGATTGACCATGTCTGCGTTATCACTATCCATAGAAGACTGACAGAATCACAGAATCACAAGGGTTGGAAGGGACCTCGAAAGATCATCTAGTCCAACCCCCCCCGCCAAGGCAGAGCCACCTAGAGCACATCACTCAGGAACATGTCCAGTCGGGTTTTGAATGTCTCCAGAGAAGGAGACTCCACAACCTCTCTGGGCAGCCTGTCCCAGTGCTCTGTCACCCTCACAGTGAAGAAGTTTTTCCTTACATTAACTCGGAACCTCCTATGCTCCAATTTGCACCCGTTGCCCCTCGTCCTATCACTTAATGAGACCGAGAAGAGCCTGGCTCCATCTTCCTGACACTCACCCTTAACATATTTATAAACATTGATGAGGTCACCCCTCAGCCTCCTCTTCTCCAAGCTAAAGAGACCCAGCTCCTTCAGCCTTTCCTCATAAGGGAGATGTTCCACTCCCTTGATCATCTTAGTGGCTCTGCGCTGGACTCTCTCTAGCAGCTCCCTGTCCTTCTTGAGCTGAGGGGCCCAGAACTGGACGCAATACTCCAGATGCGGCCTCACCAATGCAGAATAGAGGGGGACAGGCCTGACATTAATAACTAATGCGCATTGATCTTTGTGAGTCCTTGTTATTCAGATCAACAAGCGATCAATGCCTTCAATTTCTGCCTTGCAAAGAGGAAAGCAGAGGCATTCAACTCCTCTCCACACTTCAAAGTGAGCATATAACCACAGGAGGCATCCATCGCTGCACCTATAACTTGTAGAAAAAAACCACAGCAGCTCAGTAAATGCAAAACGAAATACTGTAAGGCTTCATTCTTTGGGACAAGAGTTTCACTAGGTCATACCACATTCACGGTCTGTGAATCACCTAGAGACTCAGCCTGACAGTGACCTCCACCTGTCAGCAAAGTTTATCATCTCATAGGAATGCCACTGTCAGGGAAAGTTTTCTTCTCAGCTCCATTTAACAGGGCTCTGATCCCCTCTCCTCGATCTACTGCTCCTGTCTCAGACTTAACCCTGTCCTGGGCAAACATCAGGTCGGCACCACGAATGGATCCCTCGCAGGAGGGGACAGACAATCTTTGTGCGGGTGCAGAGCTGCCCACCAGCTGAGTCCCCAGGAGGTATCCACAGCCGCAGCTCTCTCACGCCAGGCACTGCTGGGAGCATCTGCAGGCAGGGCTTATTCCAAGCATCCATGGCCACACAATAACCTCCCGCTCCCAGAGACAGGGCACCGGCACCAGTGAATCAAACCAACTGCCCCATCAGACAATATGAATTCCCTATTACTAATTTCCTTACCCACCCTGCCAAGTTACTGTACCAATCACTTCTGTTACCCGGGAGCGCCTCTGAGGAGGGACTATTTGGGATCCTAACTCTGGGGAAGACCTGTGAGACGGGCGGATGCCGCAGGGACAGACACCAAGTCCTGCTACAGTGCCAGGGCCCAACTGAGATCCATAGCACATGGCAGCTTGGATAATCGTCTGACCAGCTAAGGCTTGGCCAGACACTATTTTAATTCAAGTATGCACAGAAGGGAGGAGGAAAAAAAAAAAAAAGGAGCTTTTAGTGATTCAGGAGGAGCATGACTGGTATTTTGTTCAAATAATTATAATAATAATTCAATACCTAACCAAACAAGACCTCAGAAGAAAGTTCTCTGCAATGAGCACCTATTTTATTCTAAATACAAGGAATTGAAACATACTAGGAAAATAAAGATTGTAAAAACAGCCTGAGATTTTAGGCATTTTATTTCTATGTTTCACTGCTTGGTAGAAAGCCATACTGCATAACCTCAGCAGGGATTTCCCAGGGCACCAGTAAATCTTGGTACTGAAAATAGACAGAACAGTGGGGGAAACTTAAATCAAAGCAACCTTGTTAACTGTCACCTACTAGCTACATCCAGCTGCAGAGAAGGCATTTTCAGCAAGAAAACTTCCCAAAATGGAAATACTCACCCACACACAGGATGTTGAAACAAAACCCATGATTAACTGACTTATTAACCAGCTGGTCAGGCAAACTGTCAAATCCTACGTGTCCAGAAAGCGGGACAGTGCGACAGCCTTCACCCTGAAATATAACGAAATAGTTGTGTCATTTTCAAGCAAAATACATTTATCTGTACAAACCCCTAAGACCTCCCAAGTAGAATCAACTGCACAGTCCAAGCAGAGATCTGCATGTACACTGTAAACGGTGCCAGCGTGCTTCCCTCTTCTCCAAACCAAATCCAGACAGCACAAATAGAATGTTTCATTTGTCACATATTAGGAGGGAGCCCTATCAGAAAAACATTAAACTGTGCAAAACACATACCGAAAGACAGCTGCTGAAACAAAGAGGCGGCAAAACGTTTGTTTCTTGAGAAATTGTGCAGACATTCAAGTCTCACCTTATACTGCAAACAAAAAGAATCCCCTGTGCAAAGGCATGTATTAATGATGCCTGCTCCTGTAAGTCTATTACCAATCACAAATCAAAAACTGTACCTACATCTAGTAATTGTACAACCCAAACACACTGCCTCGGCGAAGCTTGGGTGCTGTAGCACAGAAGCAGCGGAGGATACGGTCTGTGAGCTATCAAACACAGCAGTATCTTCCACATTGTTGCTAAGATTAAAATCTCAGACTGCAGACAGGAGTCTGTCCAAATCTATAAAATGGCCATTAGAACAAGAAAATTAGGGATCAGTGAAAGAAGCTGCAAGGAAGATGCCTGAATGGGCAAGCGGCCAAAGGTAGCAGGTCTTCTCCAGCTCTGAGTGTTGCTATCCAACCTTCGGAATGCATCTTTCAAAGCTAGGGATGCAACAGGAAAAGACAGAAAAAGCATCCAGAACTGAGCTCGTAACCACACGGCCCCGTCAGAGGGGAGCCTGCATGGGGTCTGGGAGGGGAGGTACCCAAATCTGCCTGCTGAGGGGCACGGGCCACTCCTGCGCAGCCACCCAAACCGCTTCATGGGAAACTGCTCCCACACCCTGCTCCCTCCTGCGCCGGACACCACTTAACCCAGTCTCCCCGGCCAGGCGTCCACTTGCTGCCCCGGGAAGCAGAAGGGCCGAGCTCCCGCTGTGCTCCACACCCAGCACGGCCGCTTGCTTCTGGAGAGGGTCAGAACTTTCCGCCTGGCCACTGCACAAAGGGCTATGGATGCCAAGGCACCCTGGGTTCCAAACCTGCACACCAGTCAGTGTGTGCACACGCAGAGGCTCAGCCTCAGGAACGGCAAAAAGGAGAGTCGGTGCTAACCCCGTGTATTTGTGTGCACGGGGAAGTTCCCCTCCTGCAGCCCCCCAAAAAGGTATTCCCCTCTTGGGAGCAACGGCTTTTCTTAACAATGTATTTTAGTGTCAAATACAGAAGTTTCCCCTCTGGCCTTTCAGGGACATCATCAGTTTGCAAGAAATCCTACAGCCAAAAGGCAATAGTTTATAGGGTGTCATTTTTAACTTGCTCTTTTGGAATCATGTTTTCACATACCTCGAAAGCCTGTTTATAGGGACAGGCATACTGGTTTTCCCTCTTCTGTTAATACCCCTGGTATTTTAGGCTAGGAAAACATCCCCAAGGACTGCATTTACTAAAGTAACCTGTCAAAATATGATTACTTGCCTTGTTACTGCTTTGCTGGTGCGGGTTTTTTTTTCCCCAAATATGAGGCTCCAAATACACTTCAGCCATTAACCATATTTACCACCCGGTGATGTGTAAATATGTTTCCCCTTAGCCATATTTTGTGTATTAGTCTGACTCTTCCTGCCAAGATGTTCACCAAATATGGCGCTTTATTAATTTCTGAGCACCTTGCCTCCAAACGACATGCTCATCAGGCAGGCGCTCGAGTTCCCCAGCAGATTCTGGTTTTGCCTTCTGAGGATGCAGTTCTGAGGCTCAGTAATTCACAAACAGCTAAAGCAGAAGAAAGGGAGACCATCAGACATGCAGATTTCGTGATGACACACTTAAACTCTCCTAAACCGCCATCACTAAAACAAAAACCCAGCACCGGGGTATCTCATGGCAGTGTTTGATCTGCAGCGAGAGCATCGTGGCCCTGGTGAGGAACATATGGGTGGATGGAGTCTGCAAAGGCACAAGAGAGAACCACAGGCAGACTCGTCCTGGGGAAGGAGAAATATCAAGTGTATTTTTAATACTCAGCGTTAAAACTGCACTGTTGGAAGACTGTTTGAACACTACTCTCCCCAGGAAGCGTGGGTGGGAGTGTAGGTTCTCATTAAGAACAAATCTTCTTCTCAGCCCTAAATATAAGTGTGATCCAGATGGAACAAAATAAACGGTAGAAGTTAAGCCACTCTGGGCTGAGAGGAGGCATTTACTGTCGCACAGAACGGAGCCTGCAAGTCACTTCCTGTAGCCTCTTTTTCTAATCACCTGTGGTTTTATAATGCAGTTAAACCGCACTCACTTCACGTCTGCTACAGGCCAGGGAACAAGCACTGCAAAACCTGATTTCCAGCCACAGAGGCTGAGCCTTCACGTTCAGTACACGGCCACGAGGTACACTGTGCTACGCTGGCTAAAAATCCAAAGCCCGTTTGGCCGTGGCATGGAGAGATCAGATGTAGTGAAAGGGAAAAAAAAACAATCAAAAAACAAAAAAAGACATAATGTTTTAAGGTCACTCTGGTTTTGGCACATATCAGAAAGTTGTCGGCAATTACCAAACCTATGGAGAGAAAAGAAACATTTTCTGTCTCATCCACCAAGAAACAGCGCAAGTCACCAGTCCTCACGCACCAAGCGGTGGCTCTGCAACCAGGACGCTGCTATATATAAACAGCATCATCATAAACAACATATGAACACAGGGATTAGTCATCCTGTACATTAACGTAGATTTGGATTACCTTGCTCAAAACAAAAGGAGAGTATGTTAAGCTTAAAAGATTTTCACTGAAAAAGTGTTCAAGCGCTATCTTCCATTACTTATCTTCAAAAACAATCTTTCAGGTCAAATTTAAAACAGATAAAGAGGTACCAAACCAAGGTAAGCAAAGTTTAACTGCTGTCTGTGGGAAGGCTTTTTCCGCGAGCACCAGTGAGCGCTGGATGGCCAAGAGTCCTTCCATACTCTCTACTTTAAAGTTAGCATCTTCTTGGAACGACGACAAAGACAGGATCTCTGGGATCCCAGTGTGAATGCTGGCACCACACCAAGACACCAGACGCCTTTTTTTTCTCCCCATATACACAGAGCGACACACCCCCTCAGGATAGAATGGGCTGTTGTTGCTCAGGAGGAAGCAAATTGTGTTTGTCACAAACAAGATTAAAAGGACAAAAAGAGCAACACGCTCTCTTGCTGCATTACCAGGCGGGGCTATTGGAGAGCGAAAGTAAGGAGTAGCCACTTGGAGAGGGTATTTTATTTTTCCCTTGTCTTTGGAGGACTTACACACCTTTTGTTATGGAAAATACAAATACGTTATAATAAATGACCCCAAGCCTGCAAGCACTGCACATTAAATATTAGTTTACATAAAGTAGGTAAGATTTAGACTCCAGGTGCTTGAATCACTCCAGGGTCCTCAGCATGAGAAAACGATTAGAGGAAAATCTTGCTGAATGTGCGTCTCTGCCTTGATCTGCTTTACACGACAAGTAGGTACAGCGCTGTCAGCTCCTGACGCCCTCAGAGCCCCGACAGCCCATTACCGCTTTGTGGAGATAAAGCGGAGCATCCTCCCCGAGACACGCAATGGTGCTGCTCACTGCAAACGTCAATGCTCCATGTTCAGGACAGTTTCTGGTGGCCTGGACTCAAGGAACACTGAAAAAGAACACCATGGCAAAGGAAAAGCCTCCACTTGGTGATATTCAGGCAGAGTGCAACAAATAAAGAACGCTGCAGCTCCGAACCCGAGGGACCCAGTGTCCAAACCAGGCCTGCACAACAAGAAAAGGCTCCCGAAGACTGCAGTACAATCCTTCCGCATCTAATCGAAGAGCGTTTGTGTTTAGGACGCTGGCAGCTGACATTTAGTACTTCTGACACAATTTCCCACCTCTCCCCAGACGAGAATCACGAGGCCTTGGAGACTCCCTTCGGAGGATTTCCAAATGGCCGCAGCAAACACAACAGCACCATCCCAAATCGCAAAGCAAGGCAGAACTCAATTCAGTTTTTTCACAGCATCTTTAAGCCAGAACAACATGAGATCCCTTCTCACGAACTCGGCATCATAGCATCCACTTCCCCAGACTGCATGTGGCTCTGATTAAACAGCAAATTAGAGCAATACTTGTACCAATGACAAGTGTAATTGTACAAGTGTGTAATTCTCTTATGCAATGACAGAATTATCCAGCAGACAGTATAAACATCTTCTGCAAGATAAACACAAAGGGGGAGCATAAAGTATATAGAAAAACTTTGTATTCCTTTTCCTTGCTCGGCTGATAACAAATTGTCAGGATGCATATAAAAACAACAGAAAAGTGGGCGAGAAATAGTTCTAAATCTGCCACCACAAAAAGCTAGAGACATCTCACCAAAGCTCCTGACCACTGACCACCCTCTTCAGGCGCATTGCATCATTCGGACCTTCAAGATTCACAAAGGGTCAAGTGCTTCCAAAGTCTCAAATTCTGACAGCTCCTGCCAAAGGGCTCTAGAAACGCCACGCTGTTTGGATATGGTCCCTGAAGTCTCCTCCAGCAATTAAAAAATACTTATCTATATCAGCAGTCTTAATGACTTTTCTGACATGTACTACAGAGATCGAGAGTTAGTGCCCAGCAAGCCGGTCCTCTGCACCCATCCTCCGCCCGCAGGAGCAGGGTGGACACATCCCTGTGGGTCTCAGCGTTTAGAACCTGCACCATCCACGCTGGCAGAGCACAGGACAGGGGCCTCAGCTTGGCAGTGACAGAGACTCCCTGCCTGCTCGGGGAGGAGGGGGTTTCACTGACCATCTCCACAATAAATGTGGGTTTAGATCAGGGTTTTGCTAGGACAGAGGCAGGGTGGTGACCCCAACTCCATCAAGCACAGAGCCCCAGCTCTCGCACGTGTTTAACTCTGTCAGCACACACAGAGCATCCCTCTGCATCACCAGGATGTTACGGCTGACTGCTCCACAAACCACGGCCACGACCGGATGCCCAAGGCCTGAGCTGACAAGTCGTCTGTCTGGACAAAGACATTTTCAATTTGCAGCACGCTAATTTCATGTCCGTCTCACAGCTAGCTTTCCCTTTTGCCTCCGAAGAGGGGCCGTGCCGTACCATAATTCATTCCAGACCACTAGCAGATGTCTGAAACTACAGTACATTATCTTATGAAAGCGTAAAGCTCAGTTTTCTTTAAAAGACAGAGGAGCAAGTGAGTCACTTTACATACCTTGGCAGTCACATATAAGGCAAATGGGTATGTCCAGGAGGAAATAACATCACAAACTGGCAAGGAACGACTACATCTACCCGTTCAACAAGACTGGGTCCATGCTAAAACCTACTGCTCTGAAGACATTCAGCATTCATCTCCAACATTATTTCTGTACTAACGAACGGACACCCAAGTTGGAAGCCCACCAAATCACAGACAAAACACTTCTGCACGCAAACGCGTTACAGCTGCCTCCTTAGCATTTCTCTAACAAACGCAGCAGCGGTGGCTCAACTCCCTCTGCTCCTCTTCTGGATGGTTCTCCGCGGGCACGCAGAGGGCTTTGCACCACGCAGGAGGGCAGGCCAGCGCTGGCCGGTGTGCCCGCGGGCAGCCGGGGTCGACACGGCGGGGGGACCCTCGGGGACAAAGCGCAGCGGGGACGGGGTGTCAGTGCTCGGTGCGGGCTCCCACGGCTCCTTCGTGGCACATGGTGCCGGACCGATGACCTTCCCCGCATCACGCACTAATGAGCTCGGGATGATGGTTCCCCTGGGAGGAGAACAGCATCCCTGGAGAGAGGGGATGCCAAGGAGTGCTTCTCCCACCACCGTGCCCTGGCCTGGCAAGGGGCCCCAGCCCAGGGGAAGGGTGTAGGATGAGGCCTCCCCAGCACGGCAGTCCAGCCAGCCCCGGGCTGTGCTGCGGGTCCCTCTGCGGCCGCGGCGGGGCCC
>VWZZ01007084.1:2758402-2769516 GCA_013399095.1 Psophia crepitans | reverse complement strand
CAGCGCAGCACTGAGGCTGAGCGGGGGTTTATGGTTTGGGTCCCAGCGGCTGAGGTCTCCCAGCCTCAGCACATCACTCGCTATTTACAACAGACTCTCTGTGCACTTTCCTTGAGCTCCGTCGGGCCGGTTCGTGCCCGCCGGGGCCCCCGGCTGGCCGTGGCTGTGCCCATTTCCCTTCCAGGGACAGCAGCCCCGGCCCCCGTCGGGCCATCGGTGCCGCCTCAGCTCCCTGGCCGGTGGCAGGGGCTGGATGAGCCTGTCCACTGCTTTGAGGGCGCGGCTGGTGCTGCTTGGGTTTCCCTTCGTATGATGCCAGCACAAGCATCAAGCAAAGGCTGAGAGGGAGAGAACTCGGTCCTTACCCAAAGCAAATAACTACCCCAGCCCCTGAGACCCCCAGGTAAAGCCCCCAGGGTTGGTACCTCCAGTTGTAGCCCAGTCAGAGCTCGCCAGTGCCACCAGTCTGTAACGCAGGCACAACCAGGGCAGCCCTAAGTGGGTGCTGTGCTTTGTGCCATCAGTGCCCTTATTCCCCCAAAGCAGCACCTCGTTTCCTTCATTTCCCTCAGCCGCCACCCTGCGACAGTTTTAAACCATTCCTCGGTATCCCGTGGCTGTGTGGGTTGAGTCCTCTGCCTCCCTGGGCCCGCAG
Source organism: Psophia crepitans (assembly GCA_013399095.1). NCBI lineage: Eukaryota > Metazoa > Chordata > Aves > Gruiformes > Psophiidae > Psophia > Psophia crepitans. Next base: position 2,768,861 of record VWZZ01007084.1, on the reverse strand, counting down.
AAGCCACCAACAGCTGGTGACAAACCCAGGCAGTGCCACAAAGGGAGCAAGGGGACAATTATGTTTCCACCACCAGTTGTTTGGGCTTTATGGGATGACTCCGGCTTCCCATGTGTCCCAGAAAAACTGGTCCAAGTGGCTGGAGAAAGGCAAAGCTCCCTTGAGGGCTGACAACCAGCCCAGGGCAGGTCGGCGCAGGGCTAAAGCTTAGGGAAGGCAAAGAGAAAGGGTTGAAGGGGCTTCCAAAACACCGCCCTGGGCTGGGTCTCCCTTACAGCACAGAGACCCACCGGCAGCAGGGGAAGGGTCCCCTTGGCCTTCCTGAGCACAGCACCAAGCAGAACCATTGCAATGGAGGGGGACAACTTGAGGGGGGGGCGGGGGGGATTGTAAGGCAGGTGCCTTGGTGTCGGGGGGCCTGGGGACACAGCAAGGCACTCATGGCTTTGGGATGCTGGCGGGGCCAAAGGAAGTGTCCCTGGGTTACGGATTTATGCACACTGGCATGTAACAGGTCGGACCCTCGAGAATGCCAAGTCCAAGTGAAGGTTTCCAATCAGTCGTTTATTAGTTCTTCGGTTACAGCTCGAGCTGGGTGTCTCTGGAGAGGGACCCCTACCCCAGTTCACCCCTCTCAGTTACACCCGTTCCACCATCAACCCATCCCCAATCACTTAATTCTGGTCGGTGGTCTCTTGATTTCTTACCGGTTTTCACTGTCGCTGGGCTGGCCTCCTGAAGTTACTCCATTCTCTCGGAATTGCCTCCTCGGTCCCCATCTTCATTCCGCTCCTATTTGCTGAATCCAGCGAGTTCTTCATTAGCAGCATTAGTTTTATCAAAAGTTTACGCTTGCTCAGCTCTTGGGACCTAAAGCTTCAGCTACTTCAGCTGCTACGAGTGCTAAACGAGACCGTTCAGAGAGAAGCACACAGTTAATCAAATTTCTTCTGTAACACCCCCAGCCCACCCGCCTGCTCTCCCTCTGTGGCGCCACAGGCGAGCAGGGCCCGGGGGAGGCAGGCAGCCCGTGGCTGCGGCAGTGCCCAGTGCTGGCGGCAGCCCCAGCCACGGCGGGACCAAAGGTCGCCTGCACCGCCCCGGCAGTGCAGCAGCACCGCGGATCTTCCGCCATGCCTGGTGTGCCCTCCTGCCGTGCAGAGTCAGTTCCTCCTTCGCCTAACGCCGGGGCAGGAAGCGTGGGGTGCGAGCTGGGGAGAGTGAGCTGCGCCCTGCCGGGGAGCGGGCTGCCGGCCAGCCCCGCGGGAGGCACTGCCATGGCCCGGCGGGAGCAGGAGCAGGGCTCAGCAGAGCAGAGGGTAGCTGGCATCGTCCAGACATTCACCTCCCTGGAAGCAGCCCAGCCCCAAGCGGCAAACCTAGCCCGCAGGTCCCATCTCTGGCCGGCCGCCACGGGGAGCAGGGAACGTTTCCACCCGCTGCAGAAGATGGACACCAACAGGAGCGTCAGCTGGGGCAGCCAGGGCTCGGGGAGCCGGGGTAGGGCTGCGGGCAGGCTCTCCATCGGCCCCGGCAGCACCCGGAGGAAGGAGCTGAAGGAAATCCTCTTGCACAGCAACAGCCCTGGCAGCAGCAGGCGGTTTGCCAGCGCTCAGAAGACATCCGATGCCAGCAGTCTCTTCACAGAGCCACACCAAGAGCAGAAGCCCGAGCACAGCCCCGAGGTGCTCTCCCTTGCCCTGGATCCCCTGGAGCATGAGTGGCTGCTGACAGCGGCCCAGGGTGATGCAGACAGCATCGTCAGGCTGCTGGACCTGGATCCCAGCCTGCTGACCAGGAGAGACTTTGTGACGGGCTTCACCGCGCTCCACTGGCTTGCCAAGCACGGCCACTATGAAAGCTTCATTCAGGTCATCTCCCACGCCCAGAAGAAGGGCTATCCCTTCAATGTGAACATCCCAACGGCCAGCGGCGGGCTCACCCCCTTGCACATGGCCGCCCTGCAGGGACATGAGCTGCTCATCAAAGTGCTGGTGGGAGCTTACGGGGCAGACGCCAGCCGCAGGGACCACAGCGGGCGCAAGGCTTGGCAGTACCTGAGGCCAGACACCTCCAGGGAGCTGAAGGAGCTGGCGGGGGCCTCGGAGGAGGACTTGGTCCAGCTGTGCTCTCACAACACCAACAATAACTGTAAGTCATCCAGAGAGGCCAGTGCAGGGCAGGACTGTGTGGACTCCGGGGCTGAGGGGAGGCGGTCCTGGAGCCTGTCGATGCTCCGGCGCTTTGTCCGACAGGCATTCACTTTCTTCCAAGAGCACTGAAGCTCCCCTGGCCCATTCGCCTGCAAACCCATGTGGAAGAGCAGCTGGACGAGCCTGCGGGGAGCTGGGAACTTGGCGAGGGCCAATGCTTGAAATCCCGGCCGAACAGGGATTAACCGCCTGCACGGGGGCACCACGGTCGCTCTGGGTCTCACCTGGTCTTTTGGGGCTGTGCTGGTGTGAGCGTGCACGGGGCAACCAGGCCGTTGGGAGCACTCCCTGGGGACAGCCCTTCCAAAAAGCTGTCCGTTCCCCATGGGGGTTTTGCCTCTGTTCCTACTGATGGCGATTCCTTGCCACAGCCTGGCAGAGCCCCATGGTGGGGGCTCATGCACTGGCCCCGCTGCGGAGAGCAGCTTCTCCGACACCCCGCGTGCCCGTGGCGGGATGTTGACCCACCACAGGAGGTGGTGTCCGGTGCAGGGGGCTGGGGTGGGTGTTTGGGCTGCCTGTTCCAGGCTGCCAGCAGACTTTGTGTGTGACCCTAAGTCGCAGCAACTCGGTGACTTAGTTCTCCCACCTGTAAAAGGAGGGTGTTGGTACTGCCACAGCTCCCAGCAACACTGTGAGGTTGGACTGGTCATGGCACCGCGGGTGCCTGGACAGAGACACTGGCAGAACAGAATTAAGTATTTCACAGCCATACTCTGAGATGCCAGAGGCCTGGCACTGAGCTGACGACGGAGAAGCAACTATGGCTTCAGAAACAACCCCCCTGCCCCCAACACTTTTTTTTGTATGCTCCTCTGCTGGCAGGGAGAGCAGGTACAGAGCAGCAGACCGTGCCACCAAGCTGCAAACGCTTTCCAGGTCCCTGTGAGATCCCAGGGTCTCCATCACATGCACCTCCTCTGGGTTGCTGTTTCTTATGACAGATAAAGCTGTTTCTCACTAAATAAGAGCTGGAGTGCCTGGTTTGCCAGAGAAGGCCGGGCCCAGAGAAGCCTTTCAAAGTGCAAGACAAGTCCCCATAGCAGCTCATCCCTGGGGATGCTCAGCCCTACTGGGGACGGGGGCCGGAGCGGAGGAGGCAGGAGGGATGCCCAGTGGGGTTGCATGCGGTGGCTCCTGCGGGGACTGGAGTCCAGGAGCAGCTCTGGAAAGATGATTCATTGCTGAAAACCATGGAAAAGGTATGAAGGCTGTGAGGTTATCTCTGTGGCTACCGAGGTCATGCTAAAAAATGAAACTCTTAAGAAACACCCCAACAGCAGCATAACCCCGCGTGTATCTACCGGTAACTGCATTAAACGGGCAAAGCCTCCGCCTGCCTGTTTGTGTTTTGTTCACCAAGTGGAGCTCTGCCCAGCTGATTTCAACTTGCTTTTCACATTCTCGAAGCCCAGAGCTGCTTCAAAATATCTTCAGAAAAACAACTGCCCCTTCCTCTTTCTCATCAGCATGAGACCATTTCTACTCCCTTAAATAGCAGTCGCGTTTGAGAAGTGCCTCTCAGACAGCAGCCAGGGAGTTTCTGTTCCCCATCGCAGAGCGGCAGCCCTTGCGGAGACACCTAGCTTCGGAGGGGCGTCACGGTTTCTTGGGTTTCTTGCCAGCTTCCTTTCTGGGGGTCTGTGGAGGTGACCAAGGGACTCTAGATGATCTCTGGCCTGGCTGCACAGGTGATTTGCACCTTGATGGGAGGGTAGCTCCCTGGGGGGGAACTTCAGCCTGTGGATTTCAGAGACCCAGAGCAAACCCTGTTTATATTCAGATTGTGCGCTGAAATGCTGTTCGGACACCGGAATAACCGGGTCTGCAGTGGGCAATACGTGGAAGAACAGCCTCCAGATGAGCAGACAGTGATCCAGTGACTGGAGAGTGCCCAGTCCAGGTGACTGGGTGGACACACAGATGTGTCTGGCCATCTTTCTCATCACTCAGGTCAGCAGTGGAACCATACAAAACACTGGGAATGTATTTAATGCCTGATCTACACCAGTTTTGTAATGCTTTAACTCTAATAGATGAGAGACTATAGCAACATAGCTCCTTCCAAAACTTCTCTGGCCACTTCCGTGCCATGGGACAGCAGATGGGACAGCAGGCTGGCTTCTAATGGGTCTGGTCACACCAGCACAAGCTCCATGAAACACGCTGTCAAAACACCCACGATCTTTAGTTCTGGTAACCAAAGTGCTGTTGATAAGACAGGTGGGTGCATGTCTGATGAAATTTTTTTTGACCTGTTAGTCCTCCGTCCCCATTTTGCAGCAGAGTGCTGTTGGGGAGAGGGTGTGGGACCGCCCCCACGTCCTCCTCCGAGCAAGGCAGAGAGTAAACAGTAGATTAATGAGAATTTCCTTGAAGGAGCCGCTTCCTTGGCATTTGTCCATGGAGCTTAGTCACACTCCACCAGAACACCTGAACTTCAATGCTCCATTCGAAAGTAAAATTTAACTGGCAAATGCTACACTTAAATATCACTAAATGATTTTTAGTACTTGCTTCCCCTTGACAGCTAACCAAAACCCTCTAAAAGCAGCCTTTCCTCCCATCTTTTGGTCATGGATTTGCAGCTGTATTCTGCTCTGAAGAAAATTAGGCAGGCGGTTCAGAAGGAGTAAGACCAGAGCCCTGGGTGGTGTTACAAAATGCTCATCAACGCCCCCCCCCGTTCTGCACCAGTTCCTCTTCACAGAACAAAACAAGGATCTTCTTCAGATCACAGCACCCGTTCTGCTGCTGCTGTGGTGTTTGCCCCGAACACCGTGCCGTGTCGCTTCCAGTGACTCACCCCTCTCTCCTGTGTGGTTTATCTTTGTACCTGTAGAGGGGCAGTCACTCTGGAAATGCAGGCACGTTTAAAAAATACTCCTCAAGTATACAATCAGCTCTAACTTTGCTTCTCACGCAGAAAACAAAGCATATCCACCAAAAATAATGGACTAGAATATCCAAACTATTTAGATTTTTGTTTTAAACTCTCTGTTGATGTCTCAGTTATTGTGTGCTAGCCCAGTTCTGCAGAGATCCCTGTTCCCTCCCTGCAACTCTCGCAGGGGAGGGGAGGGCAAAGAGAGCTGCCCCAGGAACAACAGAAACTATTGAAATCCCGAGGTATTTGTGCTGGTTAAGGTTCTGCAGAAGATTTATTTTAACCCAGTTTGTACTGCATTTACTTTGTGCTGTCTCTTAATGTCCAATTTGAAAAGCAGCTTCAGTCAAACAGGGAAAAATAATACAAGAAGTTATTTTCTAAAGCAGCTCCTTGGTAGAAGCTGCTTTCATCTAATAAAAGCAGCACAGTAATGATAGTAATAGGGAGACTATCTAATAAGTAGTAATAAATAGTTCAGTCTCTTGCTCAGGAAAACTTTCCCACAAATGCCATGGAGAAAGCTGTCTCTTGCCATCCTCAAGTCCATAAAATTGCTTTTTTCCTTCTCGGCCAGGTCCTCACAGACCCAATTAAAGCAGAACTCTGCGAGCAGCTTTGCCTGCCAGCAGTGGTGATGGGGAGAGGCGGGGGCAGCTCACAGGTCTCCAAGGCTGATCTTTGATACGCAGCAGCGCTGTTATTTCCTAAACGCTCGCTTCAAAGAGCACAGAAGAGATTTAAAAAAACATTGGGGTAAAACTGTTTGCAGTACACCTTTGGCAATGCTGCCTGCTGCTTTCCTGTTGCAGTGACTTACTGCTTCCCCCTGATAACCAAGAGAAACTAGGTTTTTCCCAGACAGAAGCAGCTAGAAGAGATCTCTGAAGTGTCCTGAAGTTGGTAAAAATCCCAGCATTGCTCTCCTGTGCTCATGGAAACCTCCACACACCTTAGGAGGGAGAGACTGTTGTGAGCTCTGAGCCAGGCACGTAATCATTATGCACCTACACGTGCTTGGCATATGCTGCTGCCCAGCATTATTTGCTACGAATTTTAACACGGAGGAGATAAACCTATTTACCTTCAACATGAAAAGCAGCAACACAGAAGGTGTGGCAGCCTGGAGCTTCCTCAGGAAGCTGCCACCCAGGAACTGAGCCACCACGGCAGGCAAAACCCAGAGAACAGCACCTCCGCAGCCGCAGCCACATCCGAGAACAGGTTTGTACTTTCATTCACAGCTGACCAGAGCATCTGTCCCAGGTCAGCACTGCAGAAGGGAAAGGAACAGCAGCCACACAGGAGCCTGTGCTGAGCCACAGCCTCCTCCTCCACTTCTCTGCGGTGAATAGGTGATGTTTCACAGGCCCCGAGTGGAGAATGCTGGTGTCAGGGAGCTGAAGTGTCAGAGTGCCGACTACTCCGAGCACTTTCATCCCTTCTTTGCTCCCTCCCCTTTTCTAAATAGCCACCAACTCTTCCTTTGAGCAACATCTTGAGTTACTACCCTTCTGCTGAGAATGTTGTAAACTAAGCTGCACCTGTGGCTGGCATCAAGGCCAACTTATTAAAGTACCACTGATCATTCTCAGCTCCATGGGCAAGTATTTTCATAGCACTTCTGGGCGTGTAACGCTTGGTCATCTGCCTAGTACCAGTGTCATCCTTTGCACTGCTCAGCACTTGCAGTTGAGATGTTCTTCCGTTCGTCACAAAAACGTTACCCGACTGACCCGTCACTACATGGGCTACCCCGGGCCTTCAAAAGGGGGATAATGGCAGAGAAACCGCAGCTCTGACAGAAGGCAGCCAAGGGAACATACAGGCATCCAACGTGTCAGCGTGACCTAAGAGGATGCCAACAGGATTGACTTAGTTTAGCAAACAGTTTTGTTAGTTTGGATCCCCCTCGCCTACCACAGCACACCTCCAACGGGAAGCCACCTTACCACAGGGCAGCACTTTCAGCGTGCTTTGCTTTCCAGCCCCATAAAATGCACCCGGCAGCAATACAGACACATCTTCAGCAAATTCTGACAATGCTGCTTACTTTTCCTAGCAACATTTCATGAATCTGCCAGAAACGTAACCCAGAGCCTCCCCTGGAGTTAAGCAATACAAGGCTGATGCTGCAGGGTTACTGTAGTCACGGGTGGCCTATGGATCATCAAGTCAATTCTGCCTTGTTCAAACCTGCCTCTAAAATATGGTTTTGGCTTTTTTAAACTATTTCGTCTAATAAAAGATTTTCTCCAAATTAACTCCTCTAAAATCTGATTTTTTTTCTTTAGAAACCTGGTATGCTTTGCTGTCCAAGGTTTACAGTAAGGGAAAGGGAAGACAGAGCTTACTCCCTCTGAAAAGAGCTGACAAGATTTTTCACACTAAGTGAGATTATATTCACAGTAATGTTTAGTTTTTATTCTCTGTTACTATCCCACGATATACATGTATATGAAATAACTTCAACCAAGTCATTCAGGTCCATATTTATTAGTTAGCCTGCACACTGTCAATACTCAGGGTGATGCCTGAAAGAAAGAACACTAATAGAACACAGTCTTCATGTTTCAGATGCAAATTACTTTAAGATTTTCCCAGGTAACATCAATAACCCAGACCAGCTTGTAAAAAACCCCCGAACACTGGGGATTGCAGTCCAGCACAACAGAAGGAATCACTCGGGGGCCACTGAACAGCGTATGAGGTGTATCAATCTGATGCAGAAAGACGAGTGTTATTAGAGTTCCCGGGAGACAGTCTCTCTTACAAGCCCAGTTTGGTCCTTCTCCAGTGTCTCCTTTTGGAGTTGTACCTAAGACGAAAGCAGTGTAAATTAGCAAAGCGCACACACGTGTTTGAGGATCCAGGTGGACTGAAACCACACGGAATTAGCTCTTCAGTAAAGGACACAGCAAGTTGAACATGAGCTGACAGTGTGCCCAGGGTGCCAGGAAGGCCAACCGTATTCTGGGGGGCATCAAGCATGGCATTGCCAGCCGGGCCAGGGACGTGACTGTCCCACTCTGTACTGCACTGGGGCGGTCTCAAGTACTGGGTGCAGGTTTGGGCGCCACAGCACAAAAAGAACATCAAACTGTTGGAGAGTGTCCAGAGGCGGGCAATCAAGATGGTGAAGGGTCTTAAGGGGAAGACGTATGAGGAGAGGCTGAAGGCCCTGGGCTTGTTCAGCCTGGAGAAGAGGAGGCTGAGGGCAGAGCTCATGGCAGCCTACAGCTTCCTCCCGAGGGGGAGCGAAGGGGCAGGCACTGATCTCCTCCCTCTGGTGCCCAGCGACAGAACCCCAGGGAACGGCATAGAGCTGCCACAAGGGAGGGTTAGGGTGGAGATCAGGAAAAGGTTCTTCACCCAGAGGCTGGTGGGGCCCTGGAACAGGCTCCCCAGGGCAGTGGTCACCACCCCGAGCTGGGATGAGTTCAAGCAGCATCTGGCCAATGCTCTCAAGTCATCTGCTGTGATGGGGCTGGTCCTGTGTGGGGCCAGGAGTTGGGCCGATGGGCCTTAGGGGTTCCTTCTAACTTGGGAGATTCCATGATTCCTCCTTACGTGCTATAGTGGCACACTGCTGACAATAATCACCTGTGTACTTATTTTTTAAATTTCCATCTCTGTTCTTCATTCACTAACCAACTAGCATGTTACTGCAACAGAATTTAAACCTGAGAGATAAAGATGTCTGCAGAGATGCATCAGCACTGGCGTGTGAACACCTCGCCTCCTCTTTAGGAGACAAGACCTGTGATCTTGTATTAAAAAAACTTGACTGCAGTTCACAGTCTAACACAAAAAGTATCATTTTTGTTCAAAATATGAAAGCAGAACAGGGCATGGAAAAGGCCCTCCTCCAAAAAGTTTGTTCATTTATGAGTAGGTACTTGTACATGTTAAGTACAAATGGTTTCACCACAGTACAGGTGAAATCGAAGACAGCATTAACAGAGTTTATCTCAGCAGGAAAATGGCAGTACTCCCACAGAATGAAGCACTGTAATTGCAGCCTGCTTTAGCACACAGTTTGGATAAAACTGATGATTGGGGTACTCCAGTGCCACAAGACAAGAATTCCTTATCTTATCCCATCATAAAGCATTCTAAAGTACTGCAATTTAGCTATAACAGAACTCCTTTGTGAGTCAGTATCCAGAAGACGAGAATAGTCTGGGCCACCCAACGTTGACTTCTCTTAGAAAGAAACGAATTAGAAATAACAGAAACAGAACCTGGCAATTCTGTGCCGTTTCACTGCCTGAGGTAGCCACTGCTACTGTTACCCTCCTCACTACTTAGGACAAAAAACAATCTGGGGGGGAAGAATCCTGTTCCCTTAAAAAGTCTAGACAGGGGAGTACGAGGGATGAAAAACTCAGCTGCACAGCATGAGTGACCAAACTGTATTGGCTGAAGCTTTTAAACTAGAGGGCTCAGATATGCACCACCTTCTGCAGGCCCCACCGAGCCTTCTTCAACACTCTCCTATCGCATTTTCCTACATGTGACACTTCGAAACAAACGCTCCAGGCAAACAAAAGGAACTGTAGCAAATTAATTCTGCAGTTATGTGCCAAGGATCTTATAACATCAATTCTATCTCACATACACCCAAGTAAGCCCTTTGCTGCCTTGTGCACAACTGTATCTCAGAATACCCACGCTTAGTAAGGCACTGCTCCTTGAAAATGCAGAACCACAGGGACAGCTACAAGACAGGGGAAAGGTGTCGGGAAGGGCAACATCCAACACGGAGGCTACCAGGGTACAAACCCTGGAGTAGCTCAGCCCCACACAGAGCCAACGCTCGCACTTCACGCGTGCCACCGCCGAACACCTGTGGACACCAGCAGAGCACTGGAATGAACTGAACTGCTGCAGAGGGAAATGGCACGGAAGCCCCATGCTGCCTCCAGAAAACACAAAGCGATGACAGTATCTGGTCTAGTTCTGCATCTGCCCCAGCACGCTTGTACGGTACCCGCAGCCACAAACCCGCACTTCTGCTCGCACAGACGCTTTTAGACCACCAGTTTCTGGCCGCAGCCCGCACCCCGCAGGCAGCCGGCCTCAGAGCCTGCGAGGCTGCCGCTCCTCACAAGAGAGCGGGCGATCCCCTTACCTGATCTTATTGCCCGTCTTCATGCGAATCCACTGCGGGATAGGCCGGTTCTGCTTCTGCTTCTTCGCGAGAAAGCGTTTGATCTTGAACGTCTTGTGAGACGACTGGAAGAGAGAGCAGCCGTCAGCCCCGCACAGCAACCCCGGCCCGGCCTCACCGCGGCAGCCCCGCCGCCCCGCACAGAACCGCCCCCGCCCCCCCGCGCGGTGAGGCGGCCGCTGGGCC
>VWZZ01007084.1:2737528-2749611 GCA_013399095.1 Psophia crepitans | reverse complement strand
CGATCCCCCTGCCCGGGGCCGTGACGGCAGCGCTGTGCTCGCAGGAGAAGAGGGTGGCCCGCTATCCCTACCAGTGGACCCTGATGGAGAGAGACCGGCGGCTGTCGGGCGTCAACAAGTACTACGTGTCCAAGGCAGGTGCCGGGGCCGGGGCGGGGGGTAGCCCTGTGCCGCTCCCCCGTCCCCGAGCTCCGGGCTGGGGGGTCCTGCAGCCTCTGCGCGGGGCGCTGGGTGCTCTTGGGGCTGTCAGAGCTCGCTCTGTGCCGGCAGCTGGCCAGCCCCTGGGGATGTGCATTTCATTATGCTTTTTTTTTTTAATTACGACTTGGGTACTTACGCATAGTTTGAAAACCTACACTGAGCTATGTCCTGCGAGCTAGAGACGCGAGCGGTGCAGATACAGCTGTTACTTTTTCTTTTTCAGGGTCTGGAGAACATAGACTAAGGTGGCAGCACTTTGAAGAAGCCACATATCTATATAAAGTGATTTAACTCTAATAAAGATATACACACATTCAGCTCTTGTATTTGTGTTGCTGCGGCAGGCTGATGCTGGCTGGAGGCCAGGGGCCCCCCAAAGCCACTCTGTCACTGCCCTCAGCTGGGCAGGAGGAGAAAACATAATGGAAGGCTCATGGGTGGAGGTAAGGACAGGGACATCACCATCTTGGGCAAACCAGACTCAACTTAGAAAAAGATCATCTAATTTATTACAGAGCAAGAATATTGAGAAATAAAGCCAAACCTTCAAACACCTTTCCCTACCTCTGCCTTTTTCCCAGGACCAACTTCATTCCCACGTTCTCTGCCTCCTCCCCGCGAGCAGCGCAGGGGGTCGGGGAATGGGGGTTGTGGTCAGTTCATCACACACTGTCTCTGCCACTCCTTCCTCCTCACACTCTTCCCTGCTCCAGGGTGGGGTCCCTCAGACAGTCCTCCATGAACTTCTCCAATGTGAGTCCTTCATGAGCTGCTCCAGCCTGGAGCAGCATGTCCAGCTCCCTCCCACAGGGTGCAGGACCTTCAGGAACAGACTGCTCCAGCATGGGTCCCCCATGGGGTCACAAGTCCTGCCAGCAAACCTGCTCCAGCCTGCGCTCCTCTCTCCACGGGTCCACAGGTCCCGCCAGGAGCCTGCTTTAGCGTGGGCTTCCCATGGGGTCACAGCCTCCTGTGGGCGTCCCGCTGCTCCAGTGTGGGGTCCTCCATCAGCTGCAGGTGGAATCTCTACACCCAGTCAGGCCTCCTCTGTGGGCTGCAGGGGGACAGCCTGCCTCATCATGGTCTCTGCAAGGGAATCTCTGCTCTGGTGCATGGAGCATCTCCTCCCCCTCCATCTGCACTGCCCTGGGTGTCTGCAGAGCTGTTTCTCCCACATACTCTCACTCCTCTCTCCGGCTGCTGTTGCACAGGGTTTTTCCCCCTTCTTAAACACGTTAGCCCAGAGGTGCTACCACCGTCGCTGATGGGCTCAGCCCTGACCAGCGGTGGGTCTGTCCTGGAGCTGGCTGGCATTGGCTCTGTCAGACATGGGGGAAGCTTCTGGCAGCTTCTCACAGAAGCCACCCATGTAGCTCCCCCACTACCAACACCCTGCCATGCAAACCCAAGACAGTTGCACACAAGCTTTGGTCAGAAGTAGCTTCCTGCCTTTACGCACTCCGACACACACTGCGCAGGCACCTGTGAGAGGAAGAGAAGGAATGCTGAGAGGGCCACCGCAAAACTGCCATTATGGATGCGTCTGCAACGACCAGGACTAGTGACCAGCAGAAAGACAGCAGGACTGCTCCTGCTTCTGCGCCCAGTTCTGCAGTGCCCCGCAGCAACTGCGCTGACTGCGCAGCAGGCTGCGTGAACAGCCGCCCGCCCCCTGCAGCTTGCGATTCCTCCCACCCGTCACAGTAACATTCAGCAGTTTTAACTTACAGTACAGCCAAAACCTGCTTCTGCTACATCCTAAATCCGCCCTCAACGACTCTCGCTTTTCTGCTTGTTAAAATACGGCAAATGGGAGAGCGAAACGCAGATCTTGTGTCGCTACCGTTAACATTGATTCACTTGTGAGGCACGGGGTGTGGAACAACCACAACCAACCACAGAGTGAAGCAGGTGCAGAGTCACATAAATGAGACAAGTTTCTGAGGTATTTCCAGCCCTGTGACTGGAAAGTTACACTTACTCAGCTGGGCAGAGCGGCTGGGCCAGCAGCAAAATGTCCTTTTGCTGTTCCGCAGTGAGAGCCGAGGATGCCCAGCAGCACTGGAAGTTGTTTTCTGCGGAGTGTTGAGTAATTAAGTCCGTTTCTCCACTCTCTGTGAGCGGCTCTGTAACATAATTCCCTCTATTTGCTTGTAGCCATATTGAAAAAATAATAATGTTGCAGAAAAAGAAAATACATTGACATAAACAGAATTCTTCTGGATTTACCTCAGCATGAATAACAGCAAGTTCAGACACAGAAATCTGCACCGAAATTCCCCTGCTGATTAGCTGGGCTGGGATGCAGTGCATCCCACAGTAGCCCTGAACCGCAGCTCACGGCCTGTGTCACTAAGCAGGGATGGACACATCTGACGCTGCTCCGCGGCGCTCTGTTCAGGCTCTGAGACAGCGTGGTTAATTTAAGCTGTCCAGCTGCTCGTGTGTTCTGGATGTGGTTGGCCTGGGGTTTGGCTCCTGACAAGCTCATCAAGGTCCCAGTTTTCTGAAGGGCTGAAAAGAGCTTGGGAATTGAGGAAATACCAGCCCAAAGCACTTACCACCAGCTAGTCAGTGGCAGTGCTGGCTGGAGAGACAGCAGAACTAGCAGGGAGAAGATTGGGAGGACAAGAAATGAGAGAGGGACAAGATGTGGCGGTGAGGACAGGAAGCAGAGGAGGAGACCGGCTTCCAGGGCTCACACTAGCCTTAAGCACCTCTCCCCAACTACACAGACAGCTGGAAAGCAAACCAGGGCTGCTTTAGGCAGGGGTTGCTGTAGTCCTTCCAGATACCAAAGGGCCCCAAACAGCTCTTGTGAGACTCGTCCTGCCTGGGTGAGCGTGTGTCCATGGAGCATTTCTGGGCTCAGAGTGCCGCGGGCTGTGCTCACCCTACAGCGTGTCCTGAGCAGCAGCTGGAAGCAGCTTCCTTTGCTGCACAAGATGCAATAAATGAGCAGGCCTCATCTGTCACACACAGAGCTCTGCATCCAAAGCCTTGCCTCCCCAGCAGTTCCAGCACCTCCCATCAGCTGCCAAGACATTTTCCAACCAGTTCCCCCCCAGATGCTTCCCCACATCTTGGCACAACTCCCACACCAGGGCCCTCGGGCCCGTTTTCTCCCATCTGTCTTTCAAAGCAGACACCTATCATAGAATCACAGAATCATAGAATCATTAAGGTTGGAAGAGACCTCCAGGATCATCCAGTCCAACCGTTCCCCCCAACCTATTACCCACTAAACCACGTCCCCAAGTACCACATCCAACCTTTCCTTAAACACCCTCAGGGACGGTGACTCCACCACCTCCCTGGGCAACATGTTCCAACGCCCGACCACCCTTTCCGAGAAGAAATTTCTCCTCATCTCCAACCTGAACCTCCCCTGGCGCCACTTGCAGCCGTTCCCCCTTGTCCTGTCACTATGTTGCAGTTGTTCTTCCCAATGTTGTTACTGAGGGAGTGAAACCAAATGAGGAAAACTCCCGTAAGAAACGTGGAACCAAGCATGGGATGAGCCGGGGAAAGCTGCACTGCTCTCTCTCGCTGGTGGTATGAACCTGTTGACATTCATTCTCCCATCTCGCACAGATCTAAACCAGCTTCCCACCGCTCTCACTACCTCCTGTCACCCTCAAGCAGTAAGCATCTCTATCAGACCGCAAGGACTAGAACCTACACTTTGCTCCGTTACTCCTCCAGCAGCTGAATCCTTCTAACAGCCCCTTGTGATCCTGGAAGAGCAGCTGCTGGGAATTCAGCACGCTGTGTTCTGCTAAAACATCCCTGGCCTGTCTCACATAGCGTCCGGGGTGCTGTCCCTCTGACGGGCCCTGTCTCGCACGCTCTAGTGTTCAGAGCCTACGGCACCTCTGCGCAGCGGGCCGGACTGAGTCTGTGGTTGCAGAGCACAGAGCTGGAGGCTGGTTTAGTTTCCAAATTGTGGAGACTGGCAGAAACACGACAAACAGAGAATCTGGGAGGATCCCGTATCTGCTTTCCTCCTCACACAGTCTTCCCCTTCCAAGCAACAGCAATCGCTCTGGGCAGCTGTAAGCAGGGCTGAGCAGAGGGCTTCACAGAGGGAAAACGGCCCTCTGCTCTGCGTGTTGTCTCAGAACTCCTTTCCAGATCAGCCTGAAGTTTGTCACCTGTATCACAATATGTTGCAGCTCAAGAAAAAAAAAAGGAAATAAATTGCACTGCGTAGACTTTCTACCTCCAGAACCTAGGCTGAGTCGTACTGAACCTCAGCATCCCTACCTACTGGCTACGGATCCCCAAGCAGCAGTCCAGAGACGTGGCACCGCAGAGCTGCCCACTGCCCGGTGGGACGGGGGAGAGAACTGGAAGTGTTGAAGTGAGAAAACTCGTGGGTTGAGATAAAAAGCAGTTTAATAATTTTTTAAAAAAGGAATAATAACAAATTATAAGGAAAAAATAACCAGGAGAGAGAAAATTAAGAACTAAGACAGACAAGCGATGCAAATGAAAACAATTTCTCACCACTGACCGACCGACGCCCAGACAGTCCCTGAGTAGCAGCCCTCACCACCAAACTCCACCCTAGTTTTATTGCCAAACGTGACATCATACAGTGTGGAACATCCCTCTGGTCACTGGGGTCAGCTGTCCTGGCCGTGTCCCCTCCCAGCTCCTGGTGCACCCCCAGCTACTCCCTGCTGGGGTGGGGCGAGGAGCAGAAAAGGCCTCCACTGAGTGTCAGCCCTGCTCAGCAGTGACAAAAACATCCCTGTGCGATCAACGCTGTTTTCAGCACAAACCCAACCCACAGCCCCACACCAGCTGCTGTGAGGAAAATTAACTACCCCAGCCAGAACCAGCAGAACAGCTCATAACCACTGGTCAGAAATCTTGTATCCTAGCACAAGCTCAAAATTTTAACACTGAGTCTTTGCCTTCACAAGAAGCTTTAAACCAAAGCTATTCTAATTCAGAAATGTACAAACACACAGGCTATTTCTGAAGAAGTAAATAGTAGCTCTCACCTCATTAAAATGTCAGCTCTTTGAGGTCCTGTATGTCAACTCTGCTCTCTCTCCTCTCTTGCAGAGCATATTCTTCACTCTGGAGCCCAGCAGGCCAACTCACAGGTAAATGTTATTACTCTTCCATCACTGACACAACTTGGGAGGCTCTAGCGAGCTTTTCCATGCCAAAACCAGACAGGGAGCTGATGTAAATAGGTTTACGATAATAGCAGATGGGTGGAGGAAGCTGTCAAAATCTTGCTACGCAAAACCAAATAACCCTGCTTATCATTAGCTTCAGTCCACCACAAGCACGGACAGCCGCCCTGCGAGCATCGCCTTCTCCATAATGAATTTGTCCTGGGTTACACCAGTATAGGTGGTCTTTTTTCCAGCAGACAGGCTTGCCCTGTGAATAAAGGCCAGCTTTCAGCTGGTCAAACTTGGATTCAGTACTATTCTACTATTTACCTTCTTTTTATTCCATCCCCCAGGCCAGAACAGTGTCAGTTTAATCATGGAATCACAGAATCTCCTGAGTTGGAAGGGACCCCTAAGGACCATCAGTCCAACTCCTGGCTCCACACAGGACCAGCCCCATCAGAGCAGATGACTGAAAGCGTTGGCCAGACGCTGCTTGAACTCAGCCAAGCTCGGGGTGGTGACCACTGCCCTGGGGAGCCTGTTCCAGGGCCCCACCACCCTCTGGGGGAAGAACCTTCTCCTGGTCTCCAACCTAACCCTCCCCTGTCGGAGCTCCCCTGTTCCCCTGTTTAGAGAAAAGTGGCTTAAGGACATCACTGAAATTAAAATAATCCTCACAGAAAGACTTACTAACAAACGGCTCCAATTCACCACCACCAATGCTCTGTTGGTATTTTGCAGAGAATCAGATAAACAAAATGAAGAAAGAAGGGCTCTTCCTTAACAGCATTTCTACTTTGTGGATACATAAAAAGCATTAAATCTGTGCAAAATCAACTACGGCCTGACCTGGCAGCTGGCTTTACACGACGGTCCCTTGCAGGCGTGGGTGGGTACAGCAGGACGGAACCAGGTTCCAGAGTGTAGATGGGAAGAGGCAGCTGCTGGACTTGCTATTTGCAAATGCCAGGTCTGCAGAACTCCGGGGCAAACGTTATAAGACTTTTATTTTCTTTATACAAACATAAAATACATCTCTGCTGCCAAAACTACAACACAGAGATTTAGGGGAACAAAAAAAAAAGCCGCCCCAAACCCTCTAGAAAACACTTTGTTGTTAAAAGCATTTGAAAAAAAGAAGGCTAAGGGGAGTATATTTGGAAATACGCAGTTGAATCAAAGATAACCACCACAGAAGTACTACCTGGAGTAGGCCTCTGAGTACAGAGTTTATAGACAGCCATGTAACACTGCTCAAACAGACCAAATTAAAATACCGCAGGAGTTAGGTTTTAATCTAGAACACTTCCATAGACAAAAAAAATTTCAAATAAATTGAATGACACACCCCTTGTTACCACCTGTGTACATCCAGGGGTGCCAACCCCTGCACCCCACTGCTCTGATACCTATGTATAACATAGGAGAAAAAGAAGCAAGCAACTTAGTTCTTCACCATGGGCTTTGGTGGATTGAAGATCAGACCCTCCTACTGCTATTACTGCATACCCCAGCTGCGATCTGCTTGCTTTAAAGTAACTGAAGCTCATCTGTATTAAATAACAAACGCGTTTCTATTTACAAGTCTAGTTTGAATCACAAACCAAACTCAACTGTTTGGAGAAAAAAAATAAATCTGAAAGACTTACGAAGAAGTAACTAAGTGGACAGTCTTCGATCTTAAACAGGAACTTAGGAGTTCCTTTGTTTTTGCTGCTGTTATTAGTAGCTTGCTTTTGGTGGCCAGTCTACTCTCATTAGTCAAAATAAATGAAAAAAAATATCACACTTATCAGCGTCAGGTAACAAAGCCCTCCCATGGAATCCTCCTGCTTGAAGGTTCAAAGCAAGCGCAGACCATTGCCACCTGTAATCTTCCCTGCCTGTTCCTGCCTTCCCTGCCTTGTAGCCTTTCACTTTACAGGGATTCCTTGTCGATGATGAACAAATCATCCAAGAAAATCCAACAAAAGTAACTGTGTTTCCTTGATACAAGTAATCCACTCCTGAGGCTTGGCCCTGTTGGGTGAAAGGCACTGCAGCACTTGCAGCTCTTTTCAAATCATGACTGGAACAGGTTAGCTGCTGCTTGGTAGAATCTACCAAGTAGAATCTGTACTGTTCAAATGAAGAATTATTTTTCCTCTTTGCCCTTAGTCTTTCTGTAGACCATCTCTCGAAAGCTTGCGAGGATCTTATTCTCTCGTTTCCTCCTCTCCTCCTGGTTGAAGGACGCCAGAGCTCTCTTTTCATCAGCGCTGTAAATCTGGTTCTCTTTACGCAGACGCACAGCTTCCATTCGGCGATGTCTGCGGAGGAGAACATTGCGTACATCAGCACAGGCAGAGGGGTGTGATGCCCCATCACAGCTTCCATCCATCAACTGGCCTGAATGATTCCCTACACTAGAGAATCCAAATTGCACACAAACCTTCCCAAGAAGGAGCGTGGCAGAGCAAGAAACTGACTTCTGGGGGTGTCCGTTCTCAGGCAGTCAGCCAGAGGCCCCCCTCACCCCAGGGTGTCAGCTCCTGGCTCACCAAAGTTTAAGTGAAATTCCTGTTGGACTCCGAGAGGAAAAAAGTGAAGCCAACCGCTCACAATTTGATTTTCCTCCTACTGAACAGCCAGCACATCACCACCGCTGTCCAAACGGGCCACTTTGAGCCACCCGACATAAGCATCTCCTCATTTGAAATACAAGTTAATTAGAAGTATATTACCTGGAAAGAATTTTTGCTCTTTAGGAGAATGTGTCCTTTAGACCCTCACCATTTATCTATAGCAATAGGGAGTTCAGTGTGGATTACTGCGAGCACACGGAGCACCTTCTCTTTCACGCTTTCAACTGAAGCTAGGAAGCAGGCTTCCAACCAGCCAACAGAGGAAGCAGCTTTGAAAATTTCACTGAACTATTACCATCATCAAAACCATACCTGCTGCCACTCATGACATAACCAGAGCTCTCAAACGATGCGATTTCTTCACTGGTCAAGCCGATTTCACCTCTCCGGGGTATACGTTTTCCTGCTTTTACGTACTCCGCCATTGCTGCACCTTCACCGGGCAAGAGGGCATGTCCGTAGCTTAAAAAAAAGTAAAAATGTTTATTTCAATCAGTCTCAAACAGAGAGAGCCTGAGCTAAACATCCAGCTTCCCTGTTCACTGCTTGCTGCAGCTGCATTTTTAAGCATTTTCTTACTCTTCTCTGCATATTGGCCTGTTTCTTCCTTATGGCTAACATTAGCATCATCTGAAATTACCAGTTGAATCCATTCTGATTAAACAGTAATGAAGACACTAAAAAATCACAATACTGCAGAGCATTAGAATAAAGGTATCTTACAATTGGTTTTCTAAGAATTGAGGCTAAAAAAGAGTAAGCCAGACTTTTCTACCTGAATTTAGGCCAGGTTGAAGGCTGGCACCACCACCACTTCTGCCTGTGAGTTTCTGGCACAGCGATTCTGATGTGTGCCACATTATTAAAACATCTCTTTTGAACAGTAACCTTCAGGCTTGGTTTACTTGATTTGATCAAAGACCCATTAGGGCCAACTACTCACTTCAAAGGCCTGTCATCCTGAGATGCATGAGTTTTGGGGGCTTCTGGTCCAATCAAGCTGTCAGCTTCTGTGTGTTCTGCAACAATCAAATAATAGGGAAGATGAACACTGTGCCCATTGTTCTTTGTTATCAGAAGAGCTACACAGCTCAGCAACAACTAACAAAGAATTCATGAAACAGCACCAAAAAGTTCCAATCCTAGTTTAAAGCCAGGTGAACCTACTTGATCTCTCAATCCAGAGATCTTCCCCTTGAAACGTTTCATCATCGGAATCTTCACTGCTTGAATCACTGGATTCCTTCCTGCTCTTCTTATTTTTCTTTTTCTTGTACTTCTTCCTGTGATAAAGTCAGACAGGTATGCTATTTACCAAAGTTTAAGATGAAAGCAAGCGCTTGGAATCATACTCAAGTCATTAGTTTCTTAAGACAAGTTCCACGCATGGGCAGACCGGCTGTCTGCATACAGATTGTTGTCGTTTCACAGAAAATGCCTTACAGCAAAAAAAAAGACAATATATACAGTTACGCCTTTCATATAGCATTAGAAAGTGGCTCCCTACATCCTCTATGCTGCATGGTTCTGCAGATTTAAAGAAAATCCATCAAATTAAGATTATTTGACAGCGTTTCTAGCCCTAATTACAAGAGCGCTCAGCCTTCCTCACTACCTGCTAAGAAAGTGTTGCTGCCCTCTAGTCATCAGCAGGTAGAATTACACACAACCACTTGGAAACTTACTTTCTGGTCTTCTTTTTCTTCTTCTTGCTTCTCTTTTTATCTTCATCTGAAAAAAAAAGATAGATATACTATTGAAAAGAGATCACAGAATCACAGATTGATAGGGGTTGGAAGGGACCTCTAGAGATCATCAAGTCCAACTTTCTTGTCAAAGCAGGTGCCCTACACCAGGCTGCACAGATGGGCATCCAGATGGGTCTTGAATATCTCCAAAGGAGACTCCACAACTTCCCTGGGCAGCCTGTTCCAGTGCTCTGTCACACTCACTGTCAAAAAGTTCGTTCTCATGTTTGAGATAACTTCCTGTGTTCCAGTTTTTGGCCATTGCCCCTTGTTTTCTCACTACCCACCACTGAAAAGAGTTTGGCCTCATCCAATTGCCTCCCGCAGTTTAGATATTTATACACACTGACCAGATCCCCTCTCAGCCTTCTGAGAGACCCAAGTCTCTCAGCCTCTCCTCATAGGGAAGATGCTCCAGGCCTTTCATCATCTCTGTTGCCCTCCGCTGGACTCTTTGCAGGAGATCCCTGTCTTTCTTGAGCTGGGGAGCCCAGAACAGGACACAGTACTCCATAACTAGCTAACTGCATTGTGAATAACTAACCGTCTCCGGAATGCCTTAGCATGCAGCCTCTCAGACGTGATTTGTTTAGGTAACAAATAATACCGGAAGTGTTAGCAGAAAGCTGTCTGAGGTATTGTTTGCTACAGCAACGTATTGAACATATCTCTGGCACGAGACACCCAACAGATGCTAAGGAGTCCTGTTTCCTCAGGCCAGGCCGCGAGCACTGAAGGAAGAGGCACTGCAAACTCAGGAAGGTTGTGAAAGAAAAGAAAACCATATTGATGCTGCAGGTCTGTAATTTCAGAATGCTACAAGTGTGCAACAACAGCCAGAAGCGTTGCTTTGCATTCAGAGGAGCAGAAGAGGAGCTCTCGCACCAGGGGCGTTAGTCAAAACCCTCTTCCCTTACCACTGGAGTCCTGCTCAGACTCCGACTCGCTGTCGCTGTCCTCAGAATGTTTTCTGCGTTTTCTTTTGGATGCCTTCCGCTTTTTCTTCTTTCTTTTCTTCTTCTTTTTCTTTTTTTCCTCTAGAATATTTTTAAAAGATAACATCAGAGAACAGATAAAGATCATCCAGCTCCAGACATATGTCCCAAAGACACTCTCCTCTTGGAGGTGGAGCCCACCACACTCACTTCCACCTATCAAAGTCAGCGAACCTCCTGCAAGCAACAACTAGACTTTGGTAGAACAAGCTGCGTACGCAAAACAACGTACCTTCTGAGCTGGAATCTGAAGAACTACTCTTAGATTTTGCGTCTTCGTCTTCTACCGGTGTATGCTCATCAGAACTGAATAAAAACAAAAGTTTGCTATTTAAAGTCTATTTTGTAGTATTCAAGATCAAAAGCACACACACGACCAAACACATGCTTGCAGGTTTTGAGTCAGTACTGGCAACAGAGTAAACTATTAAGCAGCTAATTTGCAGCACGGGAACTGCTTTCAGAAGCACAACACAAAGGTCACCAGATCTACAATAAATCACATCTTGCATAATTCCAACACATCAGGTACTTGGGGAGGGGGAAGTAATAATCTCATCATGGTGACTCAAACTGACACAATGTGAATTGTGGCAAAAGGACATCTTTGTAAATTAAACTGATTGATAATCAATAGCATAAAAAACAGAAGGGAAGAAGAAAGAATGTGCCTTACTCGGGGTCAGGAACCTTCGGTGACAGTCCCCAGACTTCAGGTGCTCCCAGTTCTCCAATCCTCTCTCTCTCGTTGAGTCTCCTGCCACGGAAAACACCTCCGCTGAAGCCCAGGGTGCCGTACCCAGTAGACGAACAGGCAAAGCCTGGCACCTGCTACCAAACCTCCGCGCGCCGCAGAGGACCGGTGGTAACGGGTGCCAGCACCCTTCCAACCCACCCGCGGGGAACGCCTCGCCTTCAGAAAGGCCGAAGGGGCGCAAAGCACCGGGCAGCGCCAGGCCGCGACAGGGCCGCACCGAAACGGGCTCAGCCGCCCCCCTCCCGGGAACCCGGCGCCCTGCCCTCCGCTCCCGGCAGCGCCGGCTCCTCCGAGCGGAGGGCAGGCACCGGCGCGATGGGCCCTACGGAAAGCCCCGGGGCGCTCGCCTCTGCCGCAGGATCTCCTCCTTCTCCTTCTCGTAGTACTCGGGCCAGGCCTTGCCGTGGTGGTGGCTGTGGTGCGCGGCGGAGCGCGGCCCGCCGGGTGTGCGCTCCCTGGACCGGGACCAGCTGCGGCTCCGCCGGTAGCTCGGTCGCTTCAGGCCGTTGCGCTCGCGGGACCGGGACCGGGATCGGGATCGGGATCGGGATCGCGACCTACGGCCGCGGCGCTCGGGGCTGGCGGCCGGCGGGCTGCGGGAACGCGACGTCGGCGCCATG
>VWZZ01007084.1:2697579-2732895 GCA_013399095.1 Psophia crepitans | reverse complement strand
GTTTTCATGGTAAACTTGGCCGGGGCCGCGGGGGGAGGCGGGCGGCCGCTTGGCCTTGGAGGAGGGCGAGCCGTGCCGCGGGGAGCCCGGCGCTGGGGTCGCGGCCTCGTCCTCGTCGTCTCCTCCCGCCCTTGCAGGCGTACGGAAATAAAGTTTTACGAGTAAAATTCAGGACTTCCAGCCTTAAACTCGCCGTTCGTGTGTATTTGATGTTGGTTGGGGTTTGGGTTTTTCTTTTTTTTTCTCATCGTGTTGGGGAGCGCCAGATCGGAAGTGCTGATAGACGGATTAGTTTGGCTTCGCAGAATCTTTTTTTGTTGCTCTGTTGCCTCGGTAGCTTGGTTTGAAACAGCAGAGCGACCTTGTAAATGTATGAAAAGGAGATGCAAAAAATAAAGTTTCTTTTTGTGGGCAACAAAGTGAAGTATCAACAGTGTTTCCATTAACCTCAGCTGGCCGCAGCATACGCATGCACAGATTTTGTTGTTTGGCCCATAAATAACCTGGATGTTACTGGGCCTTCTCATAATGGAGTATTTTCACAGTTAAAAAGAGATCTCTAATAACGTTTATAACTTTTTGAGAGACCCCGACCCTGCGTCTTCTCGGTTTTCAAGTTTATTTGCTGTTGGATCAGATAAGCAGTTGTGTCTCTGTTCCTCACCTCCTAGGAGGAACAGAGGATATATTCAGAACTGCACATACCTTGTGTAGAAGGTGAAGGGACAAATAACAGTACGCGACAAATTTGTGGAGTGCTACAGCATTTAAGCTCACGAACAGTATCTCCAATTTGTTTTTACAACAGAAGGAATAAACAGTAATTGCGGGAATGTTGCCATGCAGCTAAAATGTGTAAATCTCTATTTTTACTCATTTAATGCCTTTTGCTCCCTCTTTTTAGGAATGGAGGGGAAAAACCTGATTTCTGCGACAGACACACAGTATTCCAGTGTGCTCCTTCAGTCTTTGAACGAACAACGCGGCCACGGACTTTTCTGTGATGTTACTGTCATTGTGGAAGACCGGAAATTTCGAGCTCACAGAAACATCCTTTCGGCCTCAAGCACGTATTTTCACCAGCTTTTCTCAGTGGCTGGGCAAGTGGTTGAACTGAGTTTTGTAAGAGCAGAAATTTTTGCAGAAATTCTTAACTATATTTATAGTTCTAAAATCATCAGCATTCGATCTGATTTACTTGATGAACTGATTAAATCAGGGCAACAGCTGGGTGTTAAATTCATAGCTGATCTGGGTGTACCTCCGTCTGAAGGAAAAAACATGCCAAGCAAGGTCAAAGATGGTGCTTCAGAAACTTCCACTTCTACTCCAGGTCAAAAGGATGCTGAAACACAAGTACCTGTTATAAGGCCAGAGAGTCAAGAGGTAACGGATGGGATGCCAGTTATAACTCAGTCGTTCTCCTTACATGGCATAGAATACGAGACTACAAAAATTACGGTGAGTGATTCAGATGATGAGGATGATGATGTAATTTTTTGCTCCGAGATTGTTCCTCCAAAAGAATGTACTAAAGATACAAATGCTGCAACCCAGAATCAGCTTTGCCCGAGTCCAGCTGCAGTTTCTGACCAAAAATCATGTGGCAGTGGTGGCTCTCCCCATTTGATGAGCACCACAGCAGCTCAAAAACTCACTTCGTCTGCCAGTCAACTAAGCCCAAACCAAACAAAATCAAGTGCTGAATCACTTATCTCCGCAACGCCGCAGCATTTGACTCCTAGTATCATTGTGCTAAATAAGCCTCTACTAAACTCATCGCTTGGTGCCAGCTCCTCACATCAAACGCATGTGACCCCTACAATTAATTTACTTGAGGAGAATCAGCCGCCATCTAATAATGGCTCCTTAACTGAAGTGGAAACAACTGCTGTCGATGATGAAGAGGTGGTTGAAGATGATGTTGATATCATTAGCTCCTCTAGTCCTGGTTCAGTCAGCAGTAGCTCTTTGGTTCAGCAACTTTCTATACCCAAGGCAGCAACCACTGAAGGATCAGGTGTACAGAAAAAACAGGTTGTAACATTTTCACAAGAGCCATTTTCTAAACCTGGAGAATTTAAAATAAAAATCTCGGATGTCCTTACTGGAAACAACAAGGAATTCGGTTCAGGGATAGCGTCAACACATGTGGCAGAAGGGCAGAAAATCATAACGTTAGATACGGCGACTGAAATAGGCGGCTTATCCACGGGCTGTAAGGTTTATGCAAATATCGGTGAGGATACATACGACATAGTCATTCCTGTAAAGGGTGATTCCGAGGAAGGCGAAGCCAAGCCTGATGAAAAGCCTAGAACATCCGGCGGTGATTCTTCAAACAGGAAACGCATGAAAGTAAAGCACGATGACCACTACGAGCTCATAGTGGATGGAAGAGTCTACTACATTTGCATTGTGTGTAAGAGATCATATGCGTGTCTGACGAGCTTACGGAGACATTTTAACGTTCATTCCTGGGAGAAGAAGTATCCCTGTCGATACTGCGACAAAGTTTTCCCTCTTGCAGAATACCGTACGAAGCATGAAATTCACCACACCGGTGAGCGAAGGTACCAGTGCTTGACGTGTGGCAAATCTTTCATCAACTACCAAATTACAGCCTCCCACATAAGATCAGTTCATAGCCAAGACCCTTCTGGAGATACCAAGCTTTATCGATTGCATCCGTGCAGGTCTTTGCAGATCAGACAGTACGCGTACGTTACCAATCACTCAAGCAGTATACCAGTAATAAACGAGGGTGGAATTGTTTATCGTGTTGGCACGGGGAAGGATGGCACTGAAGGAACAACATCCAACCCTCCAGCCAAACAAATTTCCTGGGATGACATTTTCATTCCGCAGGGAAACGAAGCAATTTTTAAACAGAATCCATCAGAGGGAAGTACTGAGTTTGAGTTTGTAATACCAGAATCTTACTGAAATGCATTAAATGCTGGAAAAGTGCAGCTGTTTTAAATGAACTCTTAAAATTGCTGTAAAATCAAATGTTAAAGTGACAAGTTAACTTGTTACAAGTCATCAAATGGTAGCACTTAGATGGATCATTAGTAGCTGCAAGTGATTTGTGGAAGCGATTCATCTGAAAGTTTACTTGCCTAGAGAATAAGACATTTCCGAGGAGCTGGCAGTGTTTTCTGGTATGTTGATTTTGATCAAAATGTGGGAAGGGTTGTAGCTTGAAAAGGTACAATTTCTTCTGAAGAGCTAGAAATCTTTCTTCTAAAGTAATTGAGGTATTTCCTGTACCTGTACTTAATGTGTAAACCCCTTCTTTCATGTTAGCACTTTAATGCTGAATTGTGTTTAGATGTTAACCAAGAAAACAGTAAGACTTTTCATCATAGTCTCTCGAATGTGGAACCATTTAAAAAAAAATAAATCCCACAACTCGTATTTATTTTTGTGAACGATGATGCGTTGCTGCGAGGGTCCAAAATAACTGATCCAATAGTTTGGAGCAGTGTATTTTTGAATTAGCATCTTAGTTCTGCTTTCACAAGCACTATGAATTATCTGTCTTTGCGCCAATAGTCTTGCCACCAAAAGATACTCAGTTAGGCTAACCTGAACAAACTTTATTTATACTTGGCAGTACGGTGAGCAGAGTATTCAGTGTCTGGACCATCATATTTCAATCTTTTTGCAATGGGGGAAAAAGACCCAAAACCCATAAAGCTCAATAGTGAAGCTTAGAACGCTTAGGGAAGAGAGAATTTTGCCTTTTCAAAGCTTGAGGAATAATGTTAGGCTTTCTTAGTACAAGAAAAGGTGCCAGTAGTTAGTTTGGAATAAAATGCTATTCCTTTTTTTGCTCTTTAAGAAGGGGGGATTCAGTCTGGTATTTAAAAAAAAAAAAAGTAACACGAGAAAATACTTTTTTTTTTTTCTTTTTTTAGCTGGAGGCTTTGAAATTTACTTCTCAAAAGTGCGAAATAATCTAAGTGCTGTATCGGTTTAGCACTGAGACTGCTGAGGATCTTGTATACCTATTTGGCTAGATCTTTAAGGGAAATGGAGATTCCGATTTTTTTCCCCTCCATTTATAAGGTGTGGAAGCATGAGGAATAAACCAACAACCAGAAAAGACCCTCCATCCACCATAATCCAAAGTATCATTTCTCTGTGGTTGTCTAGTTGTCATCTATTTTCAGCTTTGGGTTTATTATATCATCTTTTTTTTTCTTTTCGTTTTCTCCTTGCAATTGGTACATATTTAAGCACTTAGAAGACAAATTAGATGTCTGGTTTGAACAGGAAACAGTAGATCTGAGAAAAACAAACAGCTGTTTCCTGGAGTCATAGTTCAGCATTTCAAATTCAGTGACTTGTCGAATTTTTTTGAATGGTAATACGAAAACCGCTCAAGTTCTGGAGGTGACTGAGAAAGATTGTCGTGCATAGTACTAGTTAGTTATTGTAACCTTTCGTTGTTTAAATTACAGTTAAAGGTTTTTCTTTTCTTTTTCATGTTTTAAGTAAGCATCTTGATCCTGTGACCTTCAAGGTTAAGGTTTTAGACATACAGTACTCCAGACAGAAAGACACTTAAATGGTGAATGGTTCAAACACAACCTGAGTGATAAAAAAGGGTACCAGAAATCCGCACGAGTAATGACGGGAGAAAGAGGAGGATTTGTTTACCTTGCGCGTGTAGTGCTCAGCACTTCTGTTTTGTAGGCCAAGAACGTGATCTACATGGTTATTCCCAGATGGTATTTCAGACCCCTTTGAATATAACGGGGTATGTTTTCAAATGTTACAGCTTGGATGTTGTCTGAGATGGCATTTCAGCAGTCAAACCTCATCTTCACAAGACATAAGTATTGATTGCCTGCGTTAGCACGGGTAGCTCCGACGTAGCGGGCTGCCTGCTACGTTGAGGCTTCCTGAACTTCTTCCCAAGAAAAATACAATGTTAGTTTTGTTACTGACATGACGCTTCTGGAATTGAGCATACCTTGCAAAGCGTACGTTCAGTAATAATCAAACATAATGGCTATCAATATTTGCTGCTGATATATTTAAAACCTTAAATTAAACTGTGCCTGCTAAAGGTCTCTTTTTGGAGGAAAACTGGAAAATTAGGGCTTTGTAACTATTTTTGCTAGAAGACTCGTGCTTGCATGTGTCTCAGGGTCTTCAGTTTTCCTTGGAAGTGATTTTTGATATCCAAAATCCAGAGGTCATGTAAAATGTTTTTTTTTTTATTTCACTTCCAGTATTTATTGGTTTGGAAACATATTAAAGTCATTCTTTTAAAACTTTTTATGGGGCCATGAGCTTTTTATATTTAGATTTCTGGCTATTGCACTTATATTTG
The DNA here is from genome assembly GCA_013399095.1 of Psophia crepitans. Lineage (NCBI taxonomy): Eukaryota > Metazoa > Chordata > Aves > Gruiformes > Psophiidae > Psophia > Psophia crepitans. Next base: position 2,727,548 of record VWZZ01007084.1, on the reverse strand, counting down.
GTTTTTTTGTTTGGTTGGGTTTTTTTGTAAACACTTAGCTTCCAGTTTAACTTAATGAAAAACCTTATGTAAATACTAAGACATTGGCTTTGGGGTAACGGAAGAAAAAGATTGAATCTGAAAAAGCATTTATATAGAAATTAAGAACTTCAACAGAGTATGGTGACAAACCTCACTGTCATTTATATGCATATATTAACGGATCTGCTGCAAAATATGATAATGGTGGCTGCATTCTCACTGTGCGGTTTCTTTGGGGATTCGTACCATAGCATTCCAGTATATGAATTAAACAAACTGAGATAACAATTGACTGCTTATTTATTTTGTATTGTTAAGGCATGCAGCTTATAAAATGATGCGGAAGCTGACAACTATGTACATTGAACCCTGGGTTCTACAGCTATTGCTTCAGAACTGTTCCATGTGAAACATGTATCATTTTTGCCAGATCTGTGATGTATATAGTTGTACAGTCTTTCCTTAACATACTTTTTAAAGTTGTGTTCTACTTTTCATTAATCAATACTTGATATTAGTTCTTAGAGCTTTCTATGGCAAAAATAAAAGTTTAATTCTAAAGATGGGTGTAGCACATTTCTTTTTAATGACAACTCAGCTTCTATAGTCTAATGTGTTAGATTATCAACAGTTTGTAGCTTCTTTTTCCAGGGCTTTGGGAGCAGCAGGGAACCCCCTGATGGGGGGAGAGGTGTTTTTATTTGGGGCTTTTTTTTTTTTTGGGGGGGGGGGGTTTTTTGGGTTTGTTTTTTTTGGTGGTTTGGGTTGTTGTTTTTTTTTTGAGCACATCGGCTGAAAAATTTCACTGTGTATTGTGAGCTGAATGTTGTGGTATATGCTTACTCTCAGAATAGGTGGAGCTGCTGTGGAACAGTCTGTCCAACTACCACCGTCATTGCAAATGAGCTAGAAAACAAGAAAAACATACATAGTGACCAGTGCAATGCAATGCAGTTCTTACCAGGCTGCTGACTAGTATGATTTGAGGAGTTAGATTGTTGGTGAACCGTGGCTAACATGGAGAAAAATAGTTACTTTATGTATTCTTCTTAATACAGGTAAGGAATGCAATTTATTAAGTAACATGTCAAATGATGTTTTAGATGCCTTTATCTTCTTGGCAGAGGGCTTTCACCTACTTCTGCTAACACCAAAGAGCAGCTGACATCATCAGGACAGAATTAGGCCCAATGTAACACAGTAAACATGAAAGTAAGTAAAGGAGACACGGGCATTGCACTGGGTGTTCACCTCTGTGTTAAACAAAAAATCAATAGTAATGGCTTTACAGTGATGGAAGTCAGGGCACCCTGTTTTGTGAGAAGAACTGCAGAATTATGAAATGTGGGGGCATCTGGGGCTTTTAAAACCAGGTTTTTTGAAAAAAAGGTGTCTCTGGTTAATCCTGGTTGAAACAGCAGTTTCCAATTTTGCAATTATAGTTTGTTTTGTTTTTTTTTAAACGCAGGATGCTATTATACTGGAGTTCCTCAGCTAACATTAAGGATGCTTGTAAAACAGGAAAGCTGCTAAAATGTAAAATGCAATTTATAAATGTTTACAAAAGTCACACAATTTTATTTAACTTTGGTAAAGTAATAAAAGGGTACATATGAGTCACAACCTTGACATTCTCATAGAAATGATGAATACAGTGCAGAATGTTGCATTTACATTAAACGCTTAGTTTTACTCAAGCAGAAGGGAACGGGTTATTCAACAGAAAATCCCACCGGTAATTTTTAATTGTGAAAATGGACTTGTCCTTTTACAGTGAATTTAAAGCAGCAATGTAATTTTTGCTTAAGTATTCCTTAGGAAGAAAAAAAGAGAATTTGGATAATTTCCTAAGTTTAGTATTTGTCAGCTCAAAACCAATGACACAATCATTTCCTAATTGTTTCTCTGTCACCAAGTTATGTTCACCTCATGAATTTCTTAGTCCTGTTGTGTCCCCTTGTCCTTCTAGCCCTATTTAGTTGATAGGCACAGATGGTACAGTATGTTTGTCAGAAGTGGGACAGGACTGTTAGCTTTTATTTCAAAGATGCAGCAATAAAATGTTTTCTGATATTAATGTGCCCTTCTAGTTTTGTGGAAGTGCTGTCTATTTTGAAATTGCCCACAATCTCTCCAGATTTAATTCAAGAAAATGTAATATAAAATGGATGACAACCTAATATAGAAATTTATTACCAGTATGCAAATTTATAGGAGCTGCACTTCAACAATCTGTAGTAAAACAAAATGTCACCAGGGTATGTTCTGCATACACTACTGCTTTAAATCCCATGAGTTGTATTCCTTTCTCCAGCTGTTTATTTTTCTTTGTTACTGGACAAAAGTTACACATGCTTCTCTATAAACAGAGTCATCCTTTAGCTTACTAATATACTGATTAGTATTTGACAGCAGAAATAATAAGGTTAACACACAGCCTAGCCTAAAGGCTTTGCAAACGCATAGGATTAAAACCAGCATTGTAAAGTGTGGCTGTACTTTGAAAAGTGAGATCAGAGACTTCAGTGTTTGTTTTCCATGTTGACAGTATTTTTTTAAATTTATTTATTTTTTTTTTAAAGATTAGAAGTAGAGAGATGCTACAGTTTAAAATCCACCTGGACTTTTTCTTCCCCTAGTATGTATTCCACTTTTAGAGTCTGACAGTCAGACTTAGCTTTTAAGTACCTTTTTGCCTACATCAGTTGAAAATAAAGGTAGATAATTGAGGATTAGGGTCAACAATCTGATGCCAAGGAAATGACATCTTTTGGGAATAAGGAGTAAAATGTCAATACCTTATTTTTATCCCTGAAGTAAGCAGTTGAGAACGTGCAGGTTGAGCAGCTCTGATCTGAACACTGTCATCTGAAATCACTTCCCGGAGTAGAACCACACTTTACAGGACAGCGTGTCACATAACAAAGCTGACCTTCTTTTGTTATGCAGGATGCATGCAAAATCTGTTGGAATCTAGATCAATCAGCACAGTCATCAGCTGAAGATTAAATGAAAGTCACAACAATAATTGCAAATTCCTATCGGTTTCATCCTATATTACAGGGTGTTGAATTTTATCCACGTGAGGCTTACATCTTGGAGAACTAGCAGTGGCTATTCCTTATGTGCAGCCTGTAATACAGCTACTAAAACAGTGCTTATTTAGGGTGCTGATTCAGTCCATTAAAAAAGTTAAAAGTGCAAGCTTAAAAAAAAATTCCCAACCTTTATGAAGGGAATAATAATAATAATAATGTTTTCACAGCACTGTTTCAGTGACTTGTGGACAGTTCCTGATGCTCTTTATAAGAATACACGGAAGATTTAGGCAGTGCAACCACCCAAACTGTTTGACTTCGGCAATGCTCACACAGAATTCAGAAAGAGGCAACTCCATTTCATCTCCTGTCTTATGAAGCATCCTGAAATAAAGCCAGCTTGCGTATTAAAGCTTTTCCCCTCAGAAAAAAAGCAATATTCCAATTGTTTTGCTAGACATAAATGAAAATATCCTATGACATTATCTCTCTTCATTAGCGTTGAAGTTTAAGACCCTGTCGCGGTTCTCCCCAAGATTTTTGCAGTGCGCAGGCTGTAACCAACAAGTGACTTGAGCTACGTTCTGCCGCCCCAAAAGTATCCCAGCAACTGGAGCCCCGAGGCCAAACAAAACCAGCATCAAATCCAGCTCTCTGCAGACACCCTCACGTTAAACAGATTGATACTCTCTGGCAACTATTGATCTTGGCTACCCTTACTTCAGCTTGGCACAAGATGGAGTAAGGCAAACCAGAATCTATCATCTGTGTTGGATCGCTTTATTAAAAACCAAGGGCTGCTCGTGGTAAAACAAGGAGGCTGTAATTTAGGTCACCCGCTACTCACCGATACTGCAAAACATCAGCAGCATGTCCCCTTCCTCACGCTCTGTTGTTAAACCTCAAATAAGTCTCGCAAGAAAGAACAGTCCCAACCTAATATTTGTATTTGCAATTATCTTCTGTATCTATCCTCCTGCTCCCTCCCACAGTAAAATATAAATACAAAATGTTCACAATTATTTCAATGGCAATTTTTTTTTTCTTCTTTCCCGCATTCTTTATGGTGTATAAGGTGGTGGCTTTTCAAAAGGTGGAAAATACGGTGGCGAGTAACGAGGCGGCGCATTAGAGGACCACATATAGCTGGGAGATGGTGACACTGACTGGGGGTCATCGGAGAGGCCAGAAGGAGTGGAGGCTGGAAACACGCTGGAATGCTGCAGGGAGACAGCAAGAAGGGTGTAATGTAACCACTCCTTAATGTAAAGGACCTTGGCAAAATTATACTTCTTTACCAAGCAGTGCAAAATTAACATTTCAAGGCTCGCTGCTGCAAAACATACCTACATACGAATAAGTATTCAAATAACTTGTTGCATTCAAGGTAAGCACAGCCTTTAAGTAACAGTCTTGCATAATGAGCCTCTTTAGACTGAAAACTGAAGGCATTTAAAAAAAATAATTCTCATCACTTGTGTCCCTGCTACATTTAACAGAGGCTCAACAACTGAAAACTGATGAGTATCTCTCAAATCTTGGGTTTCACACATCAGCCAGTAACAACAAGGAACAGGCTACAGATAATTTCCTTGGACACAACTTTTTCTCTTCATCACAAATTAAAAAAAACCCCAGAAATTATTGTTAGCAAAATGATTTATTCCTTCATTAAATAAAAAGCTTGAAAAGGTGGAGAAACAAAATTTGTGCACGCCTGAAGATTAATTTCTGCTCTCCAAAATGCTTTCATTATTAAAAAAAAAAATCATCTAAAGCCTGAAGTCATATGGTGCTGTGGCTGTCAGAGACCTGCGCACAGGCTGCGCTCTGTCCAGAAACGGGCCAGACCAATAGGCAACGAAACACAGTCCCTCGCATTCGCTCCTCTGGCCACTAATCAATACACCGTGGGTTTATCCCTGGCGGTCACGCTGCGCTCTGTGCGGGAAAGACGGGCTCTGTGGTAATACCAGCTTCTTTTCAAACAGCAGCTCTTGTTTTGTGTCACTCCCCTAACAGCAGCCCGTGACGGTTTATTAAGCGGATATACAGACCACAAAAGGCCAGCCTGCTCTCTGAGGGCCTCGCAGAAAGCCATACAAAATGTTCCTGTTTCAAACACAACAGCTCTCCCAGCCTCCCCAGCTCACCTAAAGCCCAATGGGTAGGAGCCCCTGGACTGAAAAGACATTTGGATGGCACTGCTGTGGCGTGCCGGTGCGGTGGCACTCGGTAGCAAACGCAGCCCTGGGCTTTCAGCGTGACAAAGCGCCTGTACCCAGCTGCCTCAGCCACGAGTCCTGGAGGAGAGCTGCTGTGGCTGCAAGCAAGCCTGGCTCGCAGGCAGCGGCCTCGTTTTGTTAACGAAGCCGCTGGCTGGGAAGATGGCACTAATTCCTCGTTTGACAGGGGGTGAGAGGCAGACATGGCCACTGCTCGCCTGCCCTCTCTCGTCAGCGCCACACGTGGCTCAGGGCCTGCAGAAGTCAAAATGCTGCAGGACTGAGATCTTCTCACCTGCTTGCCCCCCAACCAAGCACACAGAGCGAGGAGTGAGAGACCGAGATGGGTGGGATGAGTGGGTGTAAGGCTCTGATAACAAGTGAATGTCACAAACATCCGTCTTGACACAAGCAAGGATAAACTGATAATGAGGGAATGCTGCAGACATCCATCTCGACCAAGGCCAGAACCTGCGGAGGCAAGATACTGTCTTGGGAGCCCATTGCCCTATTCCTGAAACATGCAGACAAAGACCATCTATCTTCCGCACATGCATGCCTGTGAAAGGTCATCCCTCAGACAGCCCCAAAGCTGGGGGGACAGTGAGACCCCCACGATCCACTGACTCATTTTTGGAACATTCCTGAGCACGTACTGTGCCTGCTCAGCGATGACAAACCCCCACCTATGGGATGGGCATATTGGGTTGTAAAAAGGGGAAATGTAAGTTTTCAGCACGCACCCGCCACCTGAGGACTACAACTACGACCAGAGAACATCGCTGGATCCAGGGGTGGTGATATCTTTTTTCTTTTCTTACTTTCTTTTCCTCTCCGCCAGTCCCCCCGCCTCTAACCTAATTTTTGGCACATTAGGGTGATATCATTACAAGTTTTGCTAAGCCGTTATCTGTCGTGGTTCTGCTGAGTTTTAAGTATTGTTGTAATTTTTGCCAAGCTGTTATCTTTTGTAGTTTCACTGAGTTTTAAGTAAATTTGTGATTTGTTTGAACCTCTCAAGTAATTGTCGTTACTCCTGATTACCACACCAGGAATTAAAAAGTTAACCTCACCCTCCCTCACCGAGTGGGACGGGACAGTGGGAAGCACTGACTTGGCCAATTCTTGCACCAGATGGAATGTAGCCTTTGAAAGGGATTTGAGAGGCAAGCCTGGGCTTGCTCCATGTGCTGTAAGATCATAGAATCATGGAATGGTTTGGGCTGGAAGGGACCACAAGGATCATCTAGTTCCAACCCCCTGCCATGGGCAGGGACACCCTACACTAGACCAGGGTGCCCAAAGCCCCATCCAACCTGGCCTTGAACACTGCCAGGGATGGGGCCTCCACAGCTTCTCTGGGCACCCTGTGCCAGGGCGTCAGCACCCTCACAGTAAAGAATTTCTCCCTAACGTCCAATCTAAACCCCCCCTCTTTTAGTTTATACCCATTACCCCCTGTCCTGTCACTGCACTCCCTGATAAACAGCCCCTCGCCAGCTTTCCTGTAGGTCCCCTTTAGGTACTGGAAGGCTGCAATTAGGTCTCCCTAGAGCCTTCTCTTCTCCAGGCTGAACAAGTCCAACTCCCTCAGCATGTCCTCATAGGAGAGGTGCTCCAGCCCTCTGATCACCTTCATAGCCTCCTCTGGACTCGCTCCAGCAGCTCCATGTCTTTCCTGTACTGGGGACCCCAGAGCTGGATGCAGTACTCAGGGTGGGATCTCACAAGAGTGGAGTAGAGGGGCAGAATTGCCTCCCTCGACAGATGGCAGGGGAGAAGGTGTCAGGGTGGTACAGACACTGCTCGGGTCAGAGTAGGGCTCAAGGCAAGAGTCTCCACAGCCAGAGGCCTCAGCTAATGCTTTCATGCAGGCTCTCAGGTTTCCAGGAAGATAAGCAAGGCTCAGACTTGGAATTGTATTTGAAAGAGAGACTTAGCTATTTAAAATGTAATTACTTCAATTTATGCCCAGCTTTTGTGCCGGCTCCTAAGCCAACACCGGTGCTCACAGCAGCGAGACACAGAGACCTCCACCCGTCCAGCTGAGATCTAAGTGCTAGCAGAGCCCCAGCAGTACTTCTAGTTGAAAAGCAGGGCAAATCCTCCCACACTGAGCTCTGCTGGTACTGTGGCTGCAGCACAGGCAAACCCAGAGTTAAATGGCACTGAGGCTGAGAAGAGGACTTCCCAGCAGAGCTTGGTTTGGTGTGTGCCGAGGTTGATATTTTGGTAACTGTAAAAAGTTATACCACACTAGTGACTGTCCCAGGTTGTGTTAATCTCAAAAATTAGTCACAAATGTTTACAAATAAGTCCTAGAAATTCTGATGTAAGTGTTCAAGTATTTCTAGGAAGTTGTCTAATGGCACTAGCAGTAAAACCAGAAAGATTTCCAGATGCATGTTACCTCTAATGCATGACTCAGATGAGGGAGATGGTGGCTATCATGAAGCACACCTCTTAGCTGATGTCCAAGACCTCAAGCTCTTGTGAACAAAAAATCTCCAGCCCTGATGGTTGCAAAGAAAATGTATGATCTGTTAACATCGTCACGGTGGTAACATCCACCTGACAGAAGAGCTGAGGAGAAAACGTCCTCATCTGCTTCAACAAGTGAAAGCTGACATTGACAGCAAGGTTCACATGAACTCACTGTTGCCAGCAGCACAGCTCCATAACTCAGAAGAGGAAGGGATGCATTACAGCAGAGGTGATGTTTGCAGGGACTGTTCTTACACCAGCTGAAGCGTGTGGAAAAAAAACACATCAGAACAGCTTTTCAGACAGTATGTGCCTGCAGGAGCTCAAACAGCTTGTTTCCAAAAGCTCATCTGTTTCTCTCAGATATAGCAGTTGGCCTAATAAAAACTAGCACCTGAACACCTCGCTCTGCCTCTGTCCTCAGAGCACTGCCAGAGGCAGTGCCTATTTTTAATGTGGCCTCTACCAGTGAATGATGGGGGAAGCAGCAGGTTCTGTTGCCTTCTCTTCAAGGACAGCTTTCAGAAAAACACTGCCTTAGTAAGAAAGTGCCAAGGACCAACGCCTAGTAGGAAGGATTCAGTATTCTCTGCAGAAGCAGGAAAATTAAACCGTGTGAATGATGGGAAGACAGGTCTCCAGAGTCCTGCGGACCGGCTGGATTTAACCTTGCCGCTAAACAAGAAAACATCCCGTAACGTTCCCTACCTGAAAGTCATATGCGGAGTAGGGAGGCAGGTGAGGAGTGCTGTGGTAGTAGGTGTTGTAAGATGTCACTTGTGGCCTTGAGTAGTAGGACACTGAAGGGTGTGCGTTTTCAACAGTACAGTTCAGCGTAGGGAGGGAAGGAGTCTGTTGAAACAAAAAGAAGAGAATCTCAGGCTGCTAACCACGTCACAGAAAGCTGACGGCTGAATGACAGCAGGAATGATTTAAAAGGAGCACTGCATGTCTTCAGAGCACAGCTCTGGTCAAATTAGCAACTCGCAATCCGGTTCCCTCTTAGGCAGCAGGTAAGTCCTGAGGTCATTCCTCAGCCACCAGAAGGAGCTGGCAATAGCCCAGTGCATGCCAGTACTCAAACAAAACCACTGTTCAGATTGCATCTTCACAAGTAGGAGAAAGAATCCATTAAATCTAATGACTTTGTTGTTTGTGCATTTTGAGATCAGCATATTTCAACTCCTCTTGTACTGCTGTTCGCAGACACCTCTATACATCTTTTTTTCTGCAGAGGTTTACAGGCTGTCTGGTGTGGATCAAATCTCAGAAGGCCACAATGCACAGCTGGGCAGACGCCTCCTGTTTTGTTTGGGAAGATCTTGGTGAGTCTGAGAAGACTGTAGGAAAGTTTGGAGTTCTGAAATAAGGCACCCTCAGTGCAGGGCCCAAGATAAATTAGTAAGAAAAATGTATTGCCAGGACAACAAATGCTCTTTTCTGGGTGCCTCCTTTTGTATTATTCTGAACAAGCAAAAAATTTGGGGTTTTTTTCAGTCTCTTGTCTGTTGAATGTTCATTTCTCCCCATTGATTTGTCATCTGCAGAACAAAATTGTATGGAAGGTAACAGGCAGCCAGGTTAAGCGAGAGTATTTCAAAGCTCACATCGACAGAACAGCACTCTTTCCATTATGTAAAGTTTGCAATCATTCACCTGGTTTCTGTCCCCAGTTCACCCTCTCAGATTCTGTGCCATGAAGAAACTAGATGGAGATTTTCAGCCTAACACGGCTGCTTAAACAGGCTGTAAAGCTCAGAACCCTACTACTGCTATAAAATAACAATTCATGAGCAACCACTGCATGTTTCCTTGTAGAAGGCCAATGCTATGAAAAGGAAGATCAATTTTTAAGAAGCGCTTATTTTTATTCATCCCATTATTGCCAACACCTCTGAGAAGGGTCCTTTTGAAAATACAATCTCCCGATTCTGTTCATCTTTTCTAGTCATGTTCAGCTGGTGACACGGGATCAGAAAAGTGAATCACTTCCACTTTCTCCTTACAATTATTTCATGCCCTTCTTCCCAGCCTGATTGCAGTGATGCACAGGTCAGTTGCATTGGAATACCAACAGCTGTTTCCATGATTATTTTTCAAAGGCCTCATTTGTTTCCTTTAAAGCACAGAGAAGTTAATACCATCTTACCATGTCTTTAAAGCCTCCAAGTATCGCTGCTGTAATGATCCCGAGGAATAGCCCCACTATGTTCAGAATCGTTGCTGACCAAAGCAAGTGGTAAAGGTGGATGATGTCCTGGCAGCTGCTGACATCAATGTATTCATAGTAGCCTCCAGAAATCTCTACTCTGCTAGATTGGGAAAAAACCCAACAATAATGATAAAAAACCTGTACCACATATCATAAAACCTAAGCACTTCCACTGGACAGTAAAATGCGTTCTGCAATTTAACAATAGCCTGGACTTAATTACCGAGGGAGCGGGGATAACGCCTGCTAGATCCCATGTCTGTGGCATCTGAGGTCTCCCTGCATGACAGCTGCAGAAGATGGCTGAATCTGTTGTGAAACAAACAAGTCCTGCGAGGCCTGCAAATACCCAAACGACCTCGTGTCTATCATCTGAAATCTCCACAGAGATCTTGGAGGCTTCCCAGGGACAAACTGGTCTTGGGATTACCAAGGGAAATCAGTCCGTGCCCTGAGGCGCTGCAGCTGCCCCCCAGGGCACTGCTGGCAGCTCCTCACGGCTGCAAGAGCAGCCGGCTGGGAGAGATCTTTCTGCTCACATTTTTAAGCTTTTCCACATGCAGAAAAGAGACAGAGAAAATTCAGTCGAATCCACTTAGGTTGTTATTTTGGAAAGGGAAGAGCGGTGCCTGCAACGTGTGGGCTAGAGTCTCACAGGCGAGATTCTCTGGTAATGACTTTGACTGCTGCTTGGGGGAACAGGCTGGCCTTCAGCGTAGTACATTTCCATTAAGAAAACGTATTCATCAGGGTCAAACAATACTAAGGGCTTATGAATGACTTATCTCCCAGCTCACATATGGGGTTAGGCTCAAAGTGCACAAGGGCTTTGAGGAAATGGGGAAGAACGGGTTCATACTTAAGGCCAAGAAGCAGGAGGTCCAGGCCCAGCTCCCCACCAGACTCTGCGAGGCCTGCAGGAACTCGCCCCCTTTCACAAGAGCCACCCTCCTTCCCTCATTGCTTAATTTCGGTTTCTTCTTTTCCTTTTTTCCCCCTATCTTGTAGCAGGCAACTGCAGACGACGTTACAACGAGGAGACAGGGATTTCAAGCAGAATGGAGGCAGAGTGTAACCACAGGCTGTAAAAACCCGTACGTTAGCCTGCACGACCTCTGCGTAACGCGAGCACATCCCGTGACTGCTGTGCCAACACAACCTGTAGGTACTGTTTGCAAGAGCTCGTTCCTATGGAGATGTGCGAGAGTGTAAAGCTCTCGGCCAGCCTTGGTGTATCACCGGGAACATTCGGCATTGTACAGGTAAGTACAGTGTGTGCTCATCAACGGGAAAGGGCTCGTCCGATGCTGCCACAGCCGGGGTTCCCAGCACCAGGAGGGATGCAAGATTGCTGTCGCTTTTTCTACAATTTCCATCCTTTACACGTGAGCTAACCAGCCTCGAGTGTTCGTGCCTTTCTTAGGAACATCCCTAAAGAACCAGCACCTCCTCAGTGCGGAACACTTGTGTGGCAGTAAGCAAGACTGAGATGGCAACAACTGGTATCTTGTATGAGAGAGGGGGAAACGGGTCAGCGGTGGGACCCTGAACCTGCCTGACTGGGGGGAAAAAGAAAAAAAATAAACCCAGAGAAGTTTTTCTATTCCAATCACTTCTCTGTGTACTGCTCTCTTCAGCTAGTAAAAAGGGATCGTGTTGTGTAAACTGCCAAAGGAAAGAGTGAGCTTCACCCTTCTGCAGCAGCTTCCACAGAAACAAAGTCCTGCAGACCAGGGATTACCCTTCCCGGCACGCGGAACCGCGCTCTCCCAACAGCAGCTTCTATCTTCCTCCGCCACAGTCAATGATTTAAGTGGGGACCAGCCCAACTAAGTACTGTGAGAAATGCTAAGCCTGAAACAGCCCTAGGCAAGAGCCAGCTCTAAAAAAAAAATCAATTTATTAATTGCTTGCTGACACACATTAGACACCCCAAATGACATAAGCAGTGCACACCGTAAATTAAGTTGACTTAGGCACAGTAGCCAGATCTAACGATGGCATCATCACTATGCAGTCGTGCTTGATTGGTAACCACTCTTCTGCCTCATCCCTGCACAGTGCTGGTACGCCTTCCAACCTCTTGTGACCACGAAAAATATTCACTGGGCAGATTCACACACCAATTTATGAACACGCAGGTGGCACCAGCCTGCACACAATCCTCCCTGTTAGTAGGGTGGGGAATGGAATGGTGAGAAGGTGAAGAACAGGGTCCCGTTTTTTTACATCTTCAATCTTCTAAACCAAAGTAAAATCCAGCGAACAAGCAGTGCCAACAGAGAAGGAAGGCGTTAGGACAAGGGATGCTCAACAGAGGCAAAACTGGGGAAGGCACCAAGCATGGAGTAATGGAAACTTCCTGGCCCAGGGCACGCTCACCCGTAGCTGAGATGGCTTTAGCGCATTTCATACACCCCTCTACTTGGTTATCTATTGCCTGGGAGTCCCTGTGGCTTGCAACCACAGCTAAGATCCCTTCCCACAAGAGCTGTCATTAACCAGTACTTTGTTCCTGTCTCACCCTGGCCCTTCAGACACCTGCAAACCGGCACGATGACTGCTCACCCTTCCCACGGCCAGGAATGGTATTTTTAACTTACTTTCCACAGTTGTACAGGTCACAGCAGAAGCAGGTGTTGGTTTTTATTTTCGGCGTGCAGGGTGCACGGCGCTGTGGGTGACAGATTGCCTGTGTGAATTCAGAAAAAAAAATAAATACATAAAGCACATAAGGACATCATCACCAAACACGGTTCCTGCTGCTATTTGGCCTGCTCTACATGTAGGTTTTGCACTGATCTCCAGATTAGCTCCAGGCAGATTTTTCTCTCCTTATCTTGCAGCACAGCTCCTACAAAGCACACAGTTATACTGGAATATGGACACACTAGAACAGAACAGACCAGTGTTTCCTTCCACCATGGGGAAATCAGAGATAAGCACAAGCCTGCATAGGAAGGGGGTTGTGCAACTCTCACAAGCAGCCCAGACGTTGCTGAACTAACACTCCTCACCACACAGCAACTTAGAGCAAAGAATTATCAGTTGGATGATACAAACGGAGAGCAAGATTCCCATACTGGTGAATAACTGACTAAAGCGGTTAATTGTCTGCCTGTGGCTAGCAACACCCCAGATCACATGGACGGTCTTCGGGCTGAAAACAGAATGGACCTCACCAGTGCCACTGGGTAGTATGTACCCTGCACCGCAAGCAGGCATTTGAATTTGGAATATAGTGGTTATTCAAAACTAGCTGGGAACTTGTGAGGAAATCCCTAAGAGATTCTCAGTGCACAGCAAAGGCAGCCACAGATGACCACACACACTGCCAGTATGTGGCAGGAATATCTGTCCCCAACGGGTTTCTCTTTGGAGAAGACACTAGACAGCAGAGGTGCAGAGGCTGGTATATATTGCTCGTACCCACAGAAATTACTGCTGTCTGAACTCAGCCCACCACCCTGCTCCTGGAATGAATGTGCAGCTGAAGATCTAGAGAAACCGGTGTATTTTCCTGTCCTCCATCCCCTCCTCTCCACCTGCTCCTTCACTACTGTGGCAGTACCAGTTCCACAAGGAATTCCCACCCTGAGTCCTCCCAGCACCTCACTCCCGCCCCAGGCTCCCACCCCTCCTCGCTTCACAGACCTCCGGGACATGGAAGCAGCAGCCTGGCAGCAGGCCCCCCCACCTGCACCATGAAGCCAGCCCCTTCAACAGAGACAGCACAGCTGAACCTGCTCTCACCTCCGGTGGGGTCGTACTCTTGGAGTAGTACTGACATCGCCCGGCGTACAGCGGCCTCAGATCCTGCCGACGAGAAAGCACCAGGCTTAGCATTGCAGCAAAACCAAAATCAGCTACCTGGGCTGGGGAAACAGGCCAGGCTTTAGAGAGACCCTGCTCTCGCATCAGTGCCTCAATACAGTGGCGGTTCTGCAACATTCCCCCCCAGCCCCCCGGAGCCCCAGGTGATGTTTAAACCCTGGCCCTTGGAGGCACCTATTTCTCGCAGCTAGCATGGGAGGAGCAGGCTTTTAAGCTGGGCTCGTTCGGGTGAGGACAGCTATCCCTAACAGAATGATTCATTCTTCGTCCCTCCAGACACATCCCAGGGCTGCCTGACGTGTTTCTGAGGGTTCTTCATACTGAATCATAACAATTTCTCCTTAAATCGTTGGCAAAATTGTCTTTCTGGGCTCTTGAGTGACTTGTGGGAAAGCGCTGGAGGATTACCAATGGCTCAGCCTGCGAACAACACGCATTAGCGTCTCACTTGGGGGCAGCCTGGTCCTCAGGGAAATCAAGGCTGGATGTGTATCTGTGTCAGCAAGCTCTTCCTGGGAGAAGCCAGACTTGCTCTGCGGGCGTCAGATCCAAAGCTCAGGGTGGCAGGGCAGCAGCAGGCGACAGGGAGAACACTATGTGCTGGCGTGGCAAAGGCACGTCTCCAGCAAGACGGTGACATTCTTGGACGGTTAGGGGGTGAAGTGAGGCCAAAAGCCATGGCTGTTCATCAAGAGACAGAAACCAGAGCCCTCGTCATCTCGACTGCTCCGCTCTGGCTGCCTCAGACACACAGACATCTGCAGGGCCAGCCAGGAGGAGGTGCCAGCTCATGCCATCACCCGACCCATGAGGTCAGCACCTAAAATCCCAGAGCCTGTCTTGCGGCTCAGACCCACGCAGCCAGGATGAGGAGTCGAAGGAGCTTCACCTTTTTGTCAAAGCTAATGTTTCACATGTCCTCGCAAGGGGAGGTCAGAGACAGCCACGTCTCGCCAGTTGCATCCAGACAGACAGAGACCTATCACGCAGCTGAGCGGGGCTGCCCTGTGCTGTGTCAGCAAATCCTGCCACCCAGCTGCCGTTCTACCACTGGAACGCCCAGGGGCAGGAAAGGGGAGCCGGCTTTACAAGGAGAATAAAGAGCCAGCTGACACGAGGAGTTTCCACTTCTTGGGTAATTCTGACCTGCTGAAGTTCCTTTCCATTCTGATCACAAATACGCCCCAGATCTGTCTTTTTAATCCCATTTTGCCAAAAATGTCAAAAAAAGTCTTCACAACTGCAAAGCTGCGGGACAAAATTCTGTTTGCAGTTATAAACTTCAAATAAAAAGTTGAAATGGAATTGTTTGGTTGGGTTTTTTTCCCCTGTACTAATAACTGATGCTTTTGCACGTCCTACTGTACTAGCGATTGATCACGACAGCAGTAGCTCATAATTTTTTTAAGTCATCAAATGGAAACTGAGAACCTACTGCAAATGCTTCCTGTTATACTGTAAAGCTTTAATGAGCTTCGTATCAAATTGCTTCATTCTACTACACCACCCAGTAGTTCACTCAGCATTAAGAACTATCTCTGCTAACGTTTAAAATACACTAGATGTTACTGCTCACGTGCTGTCCCTTGACAATAGCTGTAACTCACATTATATCTTACAGTTTGAGACTCAGACACATAGAGCATACATAAAAAAACTAAAGCAAAGTTTTAAGATCTTAATGCTTGCTGCTAATTTAAAAGTATTTTTTAAAAACTGATACATTTTTCTAAAGTTTATGATTTAAAACAGCACTGAGCAGACATCTATTTACAGGGTTTGATGTGGCCTGACAGGCAATTACAGACAGCATCACTTGTTTTCCTGGAGTAAAAGTATCGCGGAACCTGTATTTTCCTGGAAGCACTTACTATATGTCTGGCAGCAAAGACACCGTCTACTATGGCACAGCAGAACGCAGCAATGACGCCAAAGCTGATGAAGACGATCGATGCGACCAGCTGAGAAAGGAAAACAAAGCAAAGTATCATCCGCCTCTCCACGACCAAGCGTTTCGTGCCCTCTCCACAAGGATACGTAACCCACAGTCAATAAGCCCTCAAGCAATCAATGACCCAAATGTTTGCACAGACTGGTCTCAATGAAGGCAACGGGATGCACGTCTCCAAAGAGAGCGTCTGCTCCTGCAAGGCAGCAGGAGTAGTAGCGTTGTGCCAGCCTGGTTCTCTGGGGACCTGATACTGTAAAGCAAGTCTTTCCATGACTCCAAAGGGCTAAACTTAGGCTGAGGATACACCTCCTCTTCTAGCTGCTTCTGTCCTTAACTCTTCCTTGGAGAGGAAGGAGAGGATTTCTTCTCTCCTCATCCTGGAGCGCTGTGGGGAGCTGCTCCTGCAAACACTCCCCAGGCCGTAAGGACAGAGGAGACTGCTGTACGTGACCCTCTCCGGTGGCACTGTGCCTTCAGGAAACAATGCTTTTATGCAGGCATAAGCACAAGCCATGAGACCAGAAGACGGGTGACCAGCCTACGCCATTGGCATCGTACACCCTCACAGCAGCCTGCCTGGGCTCCTCAGTGCCGGGTTGCGGTGAGCGCAGCCCTCTGACCAGGCCTCCCCTTGGCTCGGCGGAGCTGCAAGGAGAGAGATCTCCACTTTCACCTCAGGGAGGGAAGTTAGACAGGTCTGATCCTCTGCCACTGGCCCCATCCTGCCCATTCTTAAAATCAGGGTGAATGCATTCAGAAGGTAAACCAGAAATACTCAAACCACAACCCAGGCATGAGAAACCAAGTCTCTACTCCCGCTACGCCACTTCAAACACCACCTCTGCCAAAGTGCCAGCGCTCAGCTGGGGAAACCGTGCACTGGTGCTGACACGACCCCTCTCCTCGCTCCCAGTGAGCTCCAGACCAGCTCATCACACACAGAGCTCCCAATGCCCACCCCGGTCCCCCTGGCCAAAGCACCTCAGGGCTATCGACAGGGCCGCGGAGGGAGGGCAAACATGGCACTCAGACAGACAGGTTCACAAAGCACAGCTTGGGGAACAGCAGTATTTCCATTTAAAGAACTGGAAGCTTTAGCGGGTTTTTCCCTGCTGCTTTTCCACTCCAGCGATCACAGCCTTCAAGTGTTGGTCGCTGGCAGCTGTTAAAAGCTGCTTCTCCACAGGTCATCGGGAGCTTTGAGCAACAGCAGAAAAATCACTAAAAGCACAAATACAAAAATAACAGTTAGCTTGGCCAGCACTGGCACATATCTTGAGTCTCCTGCCACAGGGATGTTTGTTTTAAAGCTCTGGGTGCTAAGTTTGCTCGAAAACTTTGGTTCCTGCCACTGCACAAGCACCCAGTTCTCAGAAAGACAAGCCAAAACCCTTGACGGACACAAGCCAGAAGGATCCTATATATATTTTTAAAGTATCTCAGGATTTTTTAGATTAATCACACTGTTTTTACCTAAACCTCCTCCCGTGAAAACAGGCTTTCCTTCGGCAACATCCGCATGCAGACCAGGTCAGCTTGAGCAATGAGTGGAGATGCAGGAGGGCTCGCTTGGGACAGTGAAAATTGTCCCTATACAATCCCATACTTCAGTTTGGTTAAGAATGAAAAGTAATAATAGTTTTCTAGATGAGGCAAGTATTCAAGACCTACACTGTCCTACTGCAAATAAAAACTGCAGCAGTAGGTACAGCAGACTGTGAAATCAACCCAGTGACCATACAAACAAGTCTTGGTCACTACTAACAAGCTGTCTCTGGAATATTAGATGCTGTGCCACGAAGTACTTGCAGATGGCAGCAGGTGACAAGTTTTCCAGGATCAGGTCCCACCCTGGGACCTTGTTTCTGCCAGCTGCAAACAGCAGCATTTCCTCCCCCCTCAGACAGACACCAGCTCCACATCTGGATCAGTTTGCACTACCCACTACAACAGTCATCGCTACCACGACCAGCAAAACCACACACAGCTTCTTACAGTCTGGTGGAGGAAATGGGGATTATGGCTTTGGTTATTGTGTTGCAAGTTTAGTTTTTCCTCTGTACTGTCCTGTGTTTCATATGTACACGAAAGAGAATATTCTCCCTAGACAGCACGACCCTTGGAGATGGAAAGTGAGCCAAACACTAAATATATACAATTAGGGTATTTGTCAGTCAGCCCTACTTGCAGATAGGAGCTGCTAATACAGTTATTTAAAATAATACAAGGTTAATGATGACACTTTCCTAACAGCACTGCTAGGATGTAAGGATCTGGTGTTAGAAATGGTTTTGCTCACTTTATTTACACACAGTTTCCTCTCTCAGCTGGAGAAAGAAAAGCTTGAAAACCAAACACCGAGAAATTTATGATAAAGAAAATCAAACAGCAAATAAAACCATACAAATTCATTTTACAAATCCCACAGCATTCAACCAATCTCATGATTTGCCAACAAGATTTTTGATGTGGGGTGGACAATACTGTTACTGTAGCAAGCACAAGTCCCTCTCAAGAGCCGTGTGATATTAGTGATTGGTCTTTGCTCATCTAACTACTGCTGAAGTCAGGCGCGCCGAGGAGCACTCGGACGAGAAAAGACAAACTGGGTTCCGACAGCACGGGAACCGCGAAGCAGGAGCATCCTGGGCTGAGGTTCCCTTTAGGCCATGGTCCAGCAACGCCCGGGCTGTGAAGCTGTTGGTTATTACTTTTCCGTGGCACGGATGACTGTCACAAAGGCACGTAAAACGCTGCCTCCTCGCTTGGAAACTGCTGAGCGGACAGCTGGGGTGTAAGTCGGTGTGGGCAGGCGGTGCTGGCAGGCAGGACCGCTGGGCAGCTGGTCCTCCCAGGGCGGGGGTGACAGCTCACTTTGCTTTGACAAGTGGGAAGTACAGACGCACGGCACGAAAGCCGATATGCTTGGTGGGAAAAACAAGAAAGGTCTACTCCTGTAGGAAGGCTGGAGAGAAGGGAGGAGCGCTGCTTCAGGTTAGCTCTCCCCATCAGCCACGCTGGCTTGGGCGGACTCCTCACGCAGCTTATGGGGAGAAACAAGCACAAGAACATGGCAGAAGCTGCTTTTAGCTCTTCCTGCCATCACTGAGGAGCAACTGCATAACGAGCAACACCAAGCCTGCCTTTTAGCAAATGAGGATGCTGGGGAAGTTCCAGAAGATTAAAAAAAACCCCAATCCTGTATTGCCAGTGGTATTATGGAAACATGGAATGGACAAAGCTGCCACTGTAAAGTGCTCCTGGGCAAGGAGATGATGTGACTGAAAGCATGGGGACAGTAAGTGACAGCTACTGCATGTGTTCTCTGCAGTCAGAGCAGAGACACACCAGCTGCCAACCGAGGCAGCAGTGACGCAGTCCCTGCAAAGCTGGGTCACGCATGCTTTTTAGGACACAAAACGATAGAGAGATGAAAAGAGTAAACATGGGCTACCCAGGGCTCTTCGGAATAAACAAACGAGCCAAGTCAGAGCCCCGCTGTCACTCACGGGCACTCCTGTGAAGAATGCAGGACTGGCATAACATGGTCATTGCTCAACCAGACCCTGGCATGCTGCTAACACACGATGAGCAAGAGGCTCGGAAATCCTGCTAGGACAGAAAAACAGGATAGGTTGCTCTCGCAGAACCAGGGTGAAAACAAGAGACACCCAGTAGGACACGCACCCGCCCTGCTCCCTGTCTGCCCGTGGGAAAGGCAGTTTTCCTCTCCCACAGGGTCTGTCTCGCTCCCTCCCGCTTGCCCTGCAGGAAGCAGGCTACCTGCAAAGCAAAGGGCGAGGCAGCCCAGTCCGGCCCCCAGATGAGGACAAGCAGGAATTTCTCCCAACTCCTTCTGCGGCTTGGCAATGTGCCTTAGCCTCGGTCAGCAGCACACCCTGCTAACCTGATCCCTGCACCCCTCCCCAGAGGCAGCTGCTGGGCCAGCGGGACAGGCTGCAGGGACGGCATGATCCCCCTTGGCCCTCTGCGACCTCACAGCAGGAAGGCTGGAGGGATCTCGCTGCCAGAGCGGGGAGCAAGCCCTGGGGAGGGACACTGCAGCCGCTCTCCTGGGAGAGCCAAGCGGAGGCAGGCATGCTCACAGGGTGCTCCAGGAGCTGGACTACACCTCCCCACCACGCTACCTGCAGCCAGCCACATGTGGCAAGCAGAGAACACTGGCCAGGAAAGGTTGAGCTCAACATTGACTGCACCAGGGGCCAACTTCTTTTGATCTCTCCCTACCTTCTGCTAAACTCTCCCAAAAGACTTCCCCCCACCCTAAGCCCTGTGACTGACACCTCCAAGCACTGCAGCCCCCAACTCCAGGCACAGGCAGGAAGATGAGGGGATTGTGAAACAGCATCTGCAAGGCATTATTGGGCCATCAGAGACCCAGCCAGGTCCACACGAGTCTCCTGTTCTTGCGCAAGGGGGTAATCTGGGCCAGCTCTGTCCCCACTGCACGGTGAGACCTCCTCCCAACCCAGCACAAGTTCAGCTGTGATTGTTTCGTATCAGAGTCACTTGTCTCATCAGGTTTGTGCTATCTGCATGTTTGCAGCCCACTTGCTCTCTTCTGAACGTTGCTCCCACGGGATGGGACACCAGAGACCTGCCTAGACAGCAGCTGCCCAGCCCCACCACACAAAAGCCTCCTTGCAGCACCAGGAGGGAACCAGTGCGAGCTGTGCTCTGCACGTCTGGTCTAGCCAGCATCTTCTGCGCTTCTCAGGTCCCCAACAGCTGCTTTACAGCACGCAAAGCCTCTCTGCTTTCCTCCCTACTTGAAGAGGTGTTTGGAAACAAGGACCAGCAACATGCATACCATCAGAAACACTGGCTGCTTTTCAATTACACCAGTCTTCATGCTTTTTGTCATGTTGATATCTCGCGTGATTTATTCTCTAGACATATCTAGAGCTGAGAGCTCTGAGCACTCCTGTCCTCAGGAAAGACTTTCTGCTGGGCCCTGTGAAGGTTTTCACCTCCAGTCTCTGGGTTGCCAGTTCCACCACCTGCTTGATCTTCTTCTCTACCCTTTGTTTAGAATAGAAAGTGGCCAAAAGCAATTTTTGCAGAGCCCCAAGCCTCTAGAAATACATTTTAAAAGATTTAAAATACATGTGTTATGTTTATGTTATTTACTGTATTATGTATCACATACTGTGACAGCTCAACAGAAAAAGGGCTGGGCATGAGTCTGTCAAGCACCCTGCATCCTGAAAACTCCAAGCACTCAATTTCAAACCCTTGAGAGATAATCACACTGAGTTCAATGAGACTGTGTGTAGTCACTTTGTGCTTCCTTGAGCATCTTTTAATTTTTAATGTAATGTAAAATATCAGGGTTAACAGCCTTGCTCTCCTAGGCTGCCAGAAACCATCTCCAGTTCTCAAGAGGTATGCAACGCTACCCTGGAAAAGTCAGGAAAACCAACAACACTCTTTACATACAAAATTTGAGTCACTGTTTTTTTAAAAAAAAACACAAACTTTTTACAACAGACTTACCATTTGCCTTTTGTTTTCTATCAAGTTTGATCCAATTATTCCAAGAAACGACCCAAAACCAAGCTGAAAAACAACATATTGTTAACATTTAGATCAGGACGATATCCAACACATTTTACATACAAGACAGAACACAATTAAATCCAGAAGCAGCAAAAGAACATACTGCGGATCTGTGAGCACTCTTCCTTCAGCAAGGAATCAGTGGAGTCTCTCACTAGCAGGAACTATTGAGCGTATCCCTTCTATGACACTAAAAGCATGTGCAGAAACCAAAAGGATGAGCTCTGAATTCCATCCCCTCCCCAGTGATGCTGAGAAATGGCTGGTGGATGAGGATATGTGTTGCTGTCTTGGAACAGCCCTACGAACACTCAGGAGTCTCCAGATGCAAACTGAGCAGGACCACATCACTAGCATCCAGAGGACCAGGCTCTTGTAACCTCACCAAGGGTGTGAGCAATCACCTAAGTTTTCAGCTCAGAGAGTTTCCTGATGTGAAATATGAAATGAGAGAATTATACTTGGGAAGATTTAGCAGTTTTCTGCCGCCTTCTACCACCCCCCCCTCATTTTCAGGGCTAAGGATGCATCAACCAGAGTCTTCTACCAGAAGAGCTCGCACCAGTCTGGTCAGCAGAATGAGCTGCTCCAGCAAAATCACATTTTCTTCCTGCCATAACCGACACCACCGTTCTTACTTCAGCTCAGTGAAGTCAGCCAGGAGGGAGATTTCCCACCTTTCTCCGTAGCCTTAAGCTATTTAGCTACGTGAAATAGAAGTTTCTATTTATGGACTATGGGGGGAGATGCAGAAGTACTTCTGTGTCACACCGAGAAAGGTCTTTGATCAGCGTAGAGCGCATCCAACTCTACTTCTACGGGTCAGCAAAATGAGAAATGCTGGAAAAGCCCTACAGTTGGACTGGTTGCATTAAACGGGTACAAATCCACTCAGCAGACTAGGGGGTGGTGAAGACCCGAGTGAGAATGCCAGATACCCGTCCAGCTCCTCAGGAAGTAGAATGAAGCACGAGAGAAGATGCAGTGATTCAGGAATGAGTCAAATAACCTGGGATCAATATTTTAAGATCCAGAAATAGAAAAGCAGCGTTAAAATCCAATACTTACAAGCAGAGGCACGCGCAGAGATTAGCAGACACAAACGTGATGAGAAGTTGGGCTTCAATCTTTCCCCGCCCTGCTTAAGCTCAGTATCATTCGGTGCAGCGCCGCGGGCTGCGAGGGCTGCTGACTCAAACGGCGGGGATTAAAGCTGAGCGGCCGATGAGGCTGCCCCTTCCCGGCTCTTCACTTCACACTCTTTGAGCTCTCAGAGATGGTTGTCCCCAGGTCAGGGACAAACTACCATGGTGGGAAGCACAGCAATGAAGCCAGGCGCTGCTTAACGCTGGGGCAGCAGGCAGGCAGGGCAGGGAGCCTGTGGCACTGCTGAACTGCCCCAAGCTGATCTGCCAGTGCTTCTGGGCTTATTATTTTGCCCAGCTTGGGCAAGCAACAACCCCCACCTTCCCCAATTAACAGGAGTTTTACAGCTCAGTTCCAAGCCCAAAACCTGGAAATCCAGGCATTAACAGCAATGTGGATCCAGGCATTGTTTTCAGTCTGGTGATGTTCAGCACCAAGGACGCTGCGGGGCAACACACACCTGATGTAAATGCTCAAGAAAACCATTTTTGCGTCCTTTGAGCTTGATTCAACGTGTTTAAGAGAAACGTCCACGTGGTGGTTCAGAGCAGCCTCAAACCAAAAGGTGAAATACTGAAGATAATTCAAAAAGAAGAAATTAGAGCAAGTTTGTACATCCAACAGGTGAAGACCAAATAAATCGGTGGATTCTCATTAATTAATGAGAATTCTCATTGCATTAATGGGAAAAAGCAATCATTCTTCTACAGATAGGACAAAGAGAACTTGGTGATCTGCATCAGTTATTTGCTGGTGGATATGATCCCCTGGGATGTGTGTCTGAAAGGAGGACAGGACCCAAAGTGAATGTGCTTTTCCAGAGTAAAGCCCCAGGTCAAATTCTTGCTGGAGGGTAAGGGCCCCAGGTTCTTGCTTGAGAAAGAACCATTACTGAAGAGGTTTGTCAGTCAAAGCCTAAGAAAGGTCAGTTATTCCCACAGATGCTGGAAGCTGGTGTAACTTGGAAACAACACACGTATCTCACAGAGCTTCACTTCCATAAGGGTGCTTCCCTCTGCACCTGATCGTTCCTCTTGTCTGCCAAGCAGCACTGTCACACTCTGGGCTTCCCAGGCCCAGGTCAGTCATCCAGCCACAGATGAGGATATTTCCCACAGAGGCACAGCCGGGTGGCTTCATGATGTAGTCATGAAGGTGTCGGTGGTCATGGAGGAGGATGAAGGCAGTCTGGCTACAGGACATGTCACTGCATCCTCAGCTTCTGCTCCTCTGGTTGTGTCAATGAGGAACTGCACTGTATGTGCAATAACCCAACACCAAAACTCAAAAAAACCCTAACCAAACAAAATCCCACTGATGTGTGGAAGGTACCCAGTGCTCAGTTCTGTCCTTCCTTGGGAACAGAGGCCTGGGAAGATAATCCCCCACACCAGACAGCCACTTATTTGCATGTTTGCTCCTTGCACAAGGCAGACAAGTTAAAGGAGGAAATAACGGTGCATTATGCATGGCAGTGATGAGACATCTGATGTCCCGTGAGATGATCCCATCCATGGCTCTGGTCCACACATGGAGAAGTCACCCAGCACAGGAAGAGACTTCTGGCTCTACCTCTTCCTTACCAATGCAGGGTACAGCTAACGGTGGTGCACTGGTAATGCTGCACAGACACCCTTGATGGAGATGCACACAGGCCTAATGTTCATGTGAAGTTCTGGATGACAAGACCTGCAAGGAGCTGCTGCTTTGGGGCTGTGGAAGCCACCTGCTCGGGGACAACTCACTGAATACTCATGCACCACAGCAAGCCCTTTTTCCACTGGAAAAGGGAGAAATCGCAGCTTGTTACGAAACATTAGCTATTTTAAGCACCTGCTGAAGCATCCAGCAGCACACTTAAATGTTTTCCTGTACAGAGAGATATAGGCGAGGTCGTCACGCATTTCTACACAGCAGATTAATGAATAACTGAGAGAGGGAATTTGGTGACAAACACAAACTGTCAGGGTGCCTCTGAATAAAGAACTCAAGGCCCTTCCCAGGTCCAGGAATTCATTAATTCCTTGAGTAGATCGAGTCTTACAAAAGCGTAAGCGATGCTGACGTTCCTGGAGCATAAATAGCACAGGAGATGTCAAGGTGACGTGAACAACAGGCTCTACCCATCTGCATCCATCTGCAGGACCTGCTCTGAAGCACGAGGTTCAACTCGGGCTGACAGAGCGTAGGCTAAGTGCGGAGAGTTTGAAGCCAGCCTGTCACCTTTCTCAACACCTTTCTTCCATATGTTTTTCTAAAAAAGATCAGGCCTAAATGAGGGAGTTACTGGGACAAGCCAGAACACCAATGCTCAACTGAAGAGGCCCAACAGAGTCTGTAATGACGCGGAAAGGAGATTTCTTTGGTCACAGAAGAGCTTGTCCACAGAGAAGTATAAACCTCCCCGAGATCAGCAATGTGTGGCAAATAAATCAAACCACAATAAGGCAAGAACAAGTCTCCACCTACTGATCTGGACCGGCTTGAAGCCTCCAGCTCTGAGGCTCCAAACCTAAACGCACAGCACTCCACTCCAGGAGCCTCTGGCTGGTGGGCTGCAGTTACACTCAACCTGCTGAGACACCTAATTTCATTGCAGCTCAGTCCTTTTTGTGCTTCTTTTTGAGTGTGTCTAAGATGAGCACAGGAACAGACCAGGACGTGCTTTCCAGCTCGTGCCAGACCTCTGCTCATGCCAGGAGGACCACTACGTACTTGCCCCCTTGCACTCCTGCAGGAGGTTATACATCTACTGGCAAGAAGGCTGGGCACCAGTGGTCTTCTCTAAATCAAGCCATCTGAAGCTAGAAGATTGTCCTTTCCCATTTCCATCTGTTGATACCAAAAAAGAAGAAATGGATGTGCTAGCCGCTTTGATGCGCTTGTTCTCCTGGCAAGCTGCCACTGCTATCGCTAACGTGTTTCTCCTCATTCAGAGACTCCAAATCGTTAAACGCTTCTGCAAGTGAACTTTATGACCATGAGTTCACGTCAACGATATTTCAAGACCTTTTCTCTCAACTGTTTTTGGCATCTATGGTGCTTCTTTGCCTTACCCCTGCCTGGGGTTTATGTGATGTGTACAAACAAAGAAGGTCTAAGGTTGCTTTGACTGACATAAGACCTATTTATCTGCCTCACCGTTAGCTCCAAAGCATGTTATTACCTAAGCTCAGAGGAAGCTGCCACTTGGATGGGGTTTTTGCGTGGGAATGAGCAGCAGGTGCAAAATAACAACGAAACAAATAAATCAAATGGCAATGAAGTAGCTGAACATAATATTCAGGACACGATCACCTTTTATAACATTCGCAGCATTACAAGGGACTTTGTAGGCAATAAGTTTTCTAGACCTACCTAGGAGATCTATACTTACAATAACCCCTGGGTAATAACCTCCAACAGTCACATTTTGGGTTCTTGTTGTAGCAGCTAGGCCCACCGTTAGAATTAATACTGACACAATGAGGAGAGTCACAGTTACGTAGAGGGAATTTCTTTTTCTTCTATTGAACGACCCTAAAAACACACATACACAACAGAATTTGCTGATTCCATCTGGGGACAGTCACGGTACCGCAAGTTTCTCCTCCCACCGCCAACCACATCGTGGTGAATTTTCTAACTCGAGAATATTTTTGGGTTTTGGCTGTCACTTTTCACCTTCACTAACACGCTTTATCAAGCGTTACTAGGGCATCCGAATTCACATTTACTTATCGTTGCTGTGATGTAGATGAAGAGAGCCTTAAGAACTGTACCTTTGCAAAGCTCATTCGGACACATCGGAGCCTCCCGGCCCCTCTGGCCTGGGGCAATGGAGTAAAGAAGAATATTACCATTAGGCATTTATATATTTTCTGATCTGTCTACTCACATCAAGCTAAATAACCACACTTGCTTTGGGGGGGGGATCTTGGCTGCGTTCATGCCATAAAGCATCCACAATTTTCATGTAGATGAGACATCAGCAGTAACCGCCGCTTCTCCTTCTCCTATAGTATCATCCTCCACTTTCAGCAGGGACCAGGTATTTTTAGACGCTTGAATAATGAATTTGTGGATTAGTAAAACTCATCTACAGCTGCCTGATTATGTTTTTTTTTTTTTAAATGTATTTATAGATCTCCCAAATGAGCATAAATATAAAACAGTGATTCCATCAGCCAAGAGGAAAGCTGGCTGTGACGTTACACTTGGCAGCATCTTTAGGCGTGTTTGTTCAGCGTGTGCTCTGCTGTCTTTACATCACTTTTTGGAACAAACCTTTTGATTATATTTCATACGTTATGTAGACATAACCCAGCACCTGTGAGAGCAGAGTGTAAGGGTCCCCTGCCACAGTCCCTGCGGGCTGCTGAGGCCACCCTGAATCCCATCCCAGCAATCTGGGGCTCCCCAATGCACCCCGGGAACCGGCAAAGATATTTCCCACCCCAGAGGCTCCCAAGCGACATGTGTGCTACCAGCACTTCTTAGAGTTTCAGAGGAGGGCAGGGACATGTACCAACAGCAAGGAGCTGTTTCTTTCCACCATCGCTGAGCATATTCCCTAAAGCAAACCATCCTGGGAACCCTGATCCGAGGTGTTCAGGAGCCCCCGGACAGCCTGTACGTGGTGAGATAGAACACCTGCAGAAAGGCCGGTAGGAAAGACTCAGCCAAACCAAGCACAACCTCCTTCTCCAAATTCTGCACAGAGGAGAGCACACCAGGCCTCGCTGGGCAGCTTTCCATCTTGACGATGTACGTCCCACGTGCCCGCAGGCCCTTCTTTAGGGTCTCTAAGATCTCTGCAGCACAGCTAGAGAGATCTTTTCAGCTAACAGCCATACCGATGCAGCCATACCGACACACGCTGGTACAAATTATCTCCCTTCCTCTGCAGGGACAGCTCTCCCCATGCAAAAGCACAGCAGCTCCCCACTGCTCCTCCACACCTCCTCCAACGTGACCCAGCAGCCACGCTGCCGGCAGGAGTGCTCCCTCTCCACGCCGCTCCATGCTTCGGGCTGGCGCAGCTACCATGGGCGCAGGGCTGGATCATTCACCCACACCAACCAGGCGAGCTTGAAATCACAGGCAAGTCCTCGAATGCCCAACACAAGGAGGTGAAAGGAAAGAAAGGTTTATAAAGAAAAGCTGCATCCTTTTCAACGGATCAGCATCTCTGGAAGGAAAGCTCTCCGCCCACAAACCTTCTGCTCACATCCCAGAGCACAGCTGTGACACCGGGGCATCACTGGGTCTAAGCGCAAGGAGCCTGACAACTAGTTAGTCCGTAGCTGGAATGAATAGTTGGACAGTCGCTAATTTCAAACAAAATAACATCAGATAACTACTAGACTACCCCAAGATCCAGGTTCTCTCTTTTATCAGAGAGCCTTAGTTTTCCATTTCATTTTTTAAAGGATAAAGCTACCCAACTGTTTGCTGCAGACTGCATTTGGGGTTAATCTTTTTATTCTCCTAAATCTGCCAAATAGGTTAACAATATAAAATCCAGACTTCTAAAGCAGTCAGTGCGCATCAAGACATTAGGCTGTTCTGTGTGTATTGCCCCCTAAACACCATCGCTTGTACCACACTCCAGTTCCAGTGTAATCGTCTAAACACAAGTGCCAAACATCCTAAAATTCCAAAGCACCGAGACCAAAGGCTGAGCTGAACAGAACTTCAGAAGCTGGACAAAATATTGCCACTTCTCACACAGATTAGTTCTGAAAGGAGAGGAAGAATGAGCCTGTCTTGCTTACACACGACAGCTTACCAAACTTCGGATTACTGCTGCAGTTTGGTTGGCAAATGAGCCGGTAAGTGACCCAGCCTGATGTTCCTCACACAGCCTGAACTCCGCCTGGCCGGGCTGTGTGGGTGTGCAGCCGTGCGCGTGCCACGCGAAACCACTCCGCAGACCACCTCTGAGCGAGCGCCGTGGGTCCGCGCTCAAACCGGTATTCCTGCACTTCCATCGGAGATGCTTCACAAAGTTACAGCGAAAAAACCCGAAACTGTGCCACCCTCCTCAAGCGCACAGTATTTTGTAACAGTATCTCTCAGAGAAAACGCTCCTAAAGCAGCAGCTCCAGATCCTGTTTATGGATTCTGAGCTTGTTTCCGAGCCACCATGTTTTCCACTCCCACATCTCTACGTGGTTTCCCAGCTCAGAGCTGGCACACACCAACATGCAACCCAAGTGAAACGAAAGGTTTCCAACCGGAAAAAGCTTTTCAATATTCCTGAGAAGATCAAAACCAAACAAACACAAATTGCTTTTATTCCAGCTCCTAACGAAACCAAGCCTAATCCTATAACTTTGATACTGGAGAGAGATGCGAAACTGAAGAGATAATGTGATTACCTCCACTCCAGCGCCACTCTGGGACACATATTCCTTTTTTTTCCTTTCTTTCTCTGAAAACACTTTTTGCTACATGCGTATTGAGAAGGTGGTTTTGTGCTCCTGCAGGGATGCCCGCAGCTGCTTCAGCGTACGCGGTCTGTACTCAGTATCTCCACTGATCGCTGCCGAAGGGCTGCCCTGGCAGAACCATCTCTTGATATTAAGTTCTGCTGGAAGTATTCCCCGTTAGATCATTTTCCTCTTTGCTCCTGAGCTTGCTACAGCTTTTCACACAGAAGTGGAGCTACAACAGCTTTGCTATCCCTGCTTTTAAGACACAGTAATGGCCTTTTCTCTGTAATTTATCCCCATTAGATACCTTGACACTCGCAGTGCTTACCTCAATGTGAGTATACAAGGCAGTCTGAGATACCATGCTTAGCTCTGTGAGGAATATGTAAAGATATTAATGCTGTCTGTAGTCCAGCTATTTCTTTTACTAAAACGGCATTCCGAATGCGCATAGGCTTCAGAAAGATCATGTTATTCTAATTGTCGTCTATAAGCCCACTCTACAACCAAGATTGTAGCAGGTTTTTCCAGATTACTTTAAAAGTTTCCAATGATACATATCTTTCTCCCATCCTTGATTAACTTAATTTTTTTTCCTGATGATCAGAAGAAAATAGATGGGATGGCACGGACACAGCACCAACTTCTCCATCTCGTTCTTCGGGGGGAAAAAGAAAAGCCACAAGCAAAGCAGCAGCACACAGCAGTCCGGGGAAGCCGGCTTTAACTTCTACCCCAGCAGAACCGGTGGCAAATGGCACCGCGCCGTCCTGCTCCCCAGCCCTTCTGCTCCCGTCCCACTTCTCTGCTCAGACACGCTGGTGTGACCCAAGCCGCACTCTAATTAGGGCCCTGCCGGCGGGCCCAAGGGGGGGCCTCTGAAGGCGGCTGGGTGACCCCTCTCCTGCTCGCATGGGTGGGAAAATTGCAATTAGCAGCCGGTACGAGGGATCCTCTGACCTAATTAGGGAGGTGCAGGCGCGCTGCGGGGGGAGTGGGCGCGCCCTCCGGCCCCAGCCCCAAGGATGCTGCGCGACCCGGGGGCTGCGGGGGGACGGCGGC
>VWZZ01007084.1:2667104-2697201 GCA_013399095.1 Psophia crepitans | reverse complement strand
TCCAGGATTATCGCTCCCCCCCGGAGCGTGGGGCGGCGGGTCCTGACCCGCAGCGGGGGCCGTTCCGCCGGGCAGCAGCGGAGCGGTGGTGCCTTGAGGGGAGGGGAGGGCTGGGGTCCTGCCCCGGCTGCGGGGGGTGCCCGGCGTTGGACCCCCCCGCACTCCGCAGCACCCTGGCCGGAGGGCGCCGCGCCTCGCTGGTGCTGGGTCACCCCCTTTCCCCGGCCATTTTGCACCCAGCGGCTCCCACCCCGCCCCGCCTCCAGCTCTGCTGCTCCAGGCCATCCCGTCCTTCGCCAAACGTCTCCCTGACACCTCTCTGTCCCCCCATCTCCCTCCCCCCTGCGTGCTGGTGGCACTCTCAGGCTGTCACCCCACCACGGCCACCGGCCCGGGGTGATACTCCTCGGTGCTGTGACATCTCTGCGGGGGTGGCCGTGGCTGCTGCCGAGGCCCCAGCCGAGGAGTTGGGACAGGCCCTCAGCCTCGGTTTTCCACATCGCGTCTGTAAAATGGGGACAAAAAAGCACCTTCCCGGCTGGCTTCATACTTGCTAGTAAATCGCTTTAATGCCCTGGGCTGAGAGGTGCTAAGTGCAGATCATGTAATTATTTCAAAGCGTATTTCATCAAGTTAAAAGAAACCAGTCCTATCTCTGCTTCAAAACCCCCCACTTTTATTGGGTAAGAGCCTAATTAGCAGCTTCTCCTGAGAGAAAGCGTACAGACAGCAGAGAGGTAAGTTACAAATGCCCAGATCAATTAATGGCAAAGAATGCGTCACCTCCAGAGAAAAGAGCTGTTATTCACCTCGGGTGAACCAGAGCAGCCCGTGCTCACTGCCTGTGCCCCACCGGACGGGGGGCTGGCACCGGCCCCCTCCTGCCCAGTCGCCCCCACTCCGTGCCACCGATGGCGGGGATGGGTCTCAGCTCCCTCATACGCTCTATGCCAGGACGGGGCTGTGTGGCCACAAAACCGCTGCGACGGGGTGTGCGTGCCCCCAGCGAGCTGCTGGTGCCCCACAATTGCTCAGACCAAGTTAAACTCCTGCGCCGCACCCCATCTCCCAAGCTTGAGGCAGGCGGCTCGCCAGCCCAGAGCCCGGCCGGGGGGAGCCAGCCATGGGCATGGCTGCCTGCGTGCCCCGCTGCCGGCAGCCCGGCTGCAGGCAGGCACCGGTGCAGAGCCAGCCCTGCCTGCATCCCCCGGCAGCAGGCATGCGGCAGCCCTGGCCAGCTCAGCGCAGGCTGGGGCGGCTGCCAGACCTCTTTGTTTCCCGCTGCGCCCATTTATTAGCACAGCCGGCGAGTGGCTTCCAGCCACGCTCAGGAGAGGAACGTTAGAAGTGGTGCTTTGCCTGCTTGGACGGTGCGGTGCAGCCGTGTGGGAGCCCGGGATGGACATCTCTGTGCCAGCCTGGGGCAAGGCAGCCTTTCCCCACCGTTTAACAGGGTCTGGCTCTCCCATGAAGGGAAGGTTTGCCAGCTGAGGGGATGAGGTGGTGGATGGTGCCACGCTCCTGCTGGGACAGGACAAGCCGCACCGTTCCTCGAGAGCTGCGTGGGACACAGCCAGGGGTGGGCAGCCCTCGCACACTGCCATCACACCGCTGAAGCTGTTCCAGACGCTGCTGCATGTGCAGCAGCAGGCAGGGCTTTGGCGAGGCTGGCCCAACAGCAGCGTGCCCCGTGCCCCCCAGCACTCCCACCACTCCAGCCCCTCACCGCAGTGGAACTCCAGTGCACATGCCCCATGCCCCTAATGCACCATCTTGTGCTCGTAATCCACTGATGAGGGAAAACCTGACACCCCCTGGCCCTGGGCCACAGGCTGGCACAGCACGGTGTCCCTCTCAATTTTGGCTCGGTGGCCGTGGCCGGCTCTCACGGACGGGTCGGGGAAGCTGACGCCGTGTGCTCCTAGCTGCTGTCTCAATTCAAAGGGATAAATATAGCCCTGCCCCTTGCACTACCCCTTCACTGCAGAACAGATTTTGCAAGCATTAAACACAGCCCCGCCGTGACTGACAAGCGCATATTGACAGACACGTGTGGCCACCGAAAGCCCGAGCAATTTGCTAATGTTTATTAACAGCCCCGCGGTCTCCCTGGAGCAGGGCGCCCGGTTTCCCCATGTACGGCGCTGGCTGGCCTCGGTGGGGACTTGGGCACGGGGCAGGATGCTGTGCGGGTGCTGCAAAGGGCACCAGGTGCCGGGGGGCTCGGGGTGGGATCCTGTTGCACTGAGCTCACCCCTCTTAGGAAAGCGAGTTATTTTTTTATCTGCTCCCGAGCACTGGAGTCCTGCAGGACAGGGAGGGAAAGCAGCGTGGGTCCCCACAGACAGGCAAAGGTTTCAGCGCAGCCGCACTCGCTCAGCCTTTTCGGGGGATACCGTGGGAGTGGGGAGCTGTGCTGGGGAGGGGGCTCTGCCTGCGGGTCCCCAAGGGCTGGGGCGACGTGGCACCCACGATGGCGCTGGTGCTGCCGGGCTCAGCCCCGAGCTCCCGTGTTGCTAATGCTCACGTTTCTCTGCATTTCCCACCCAGGGATGGACAGGAATGCCGGTGCCGGGGCCACAGAGGGCCAGCAGAAGAGCCCCCACAGCAAGGTGGTGAGTCTTTTGGGGGGGCTGCTGGCAAACCTCTGGGCCCCCCATTTCAGGGGCTGCTGCCAAGGACCTGCTTTGTGACTGACAAATACAGCTACTTTGCTTTAGGAAATGCTGCTTCGTCCCTTAGACAAAGCGTGAGCACTTTGCACGGGGAGGGGAAGGGGCAGCAGGGGGTCTGCCTGGTGGTCCTGGGTGTGGGCCACCCTCTGCACACCTGGCCTTCAGCAGGAGGAACCTGCCGATAGGAGCTGACCTGGTGCAGGGTGAGGATGGGGGCAAGCCCCTGGCCACCCTCAGGACACCCACGACCATCAGCACAGTGTCGCCCTGCCAGGGACGAACCTCAGCTTTACTTTGCCGCTCAGAGTCACCCCAGCTGCCGTGGCGGGCAGCAGCCTGGGGCTGTCCAGTGTCCCGACAGGTCACATCGTGGCTGTACTCCCTCCCTGTCCCAGCACACTCCTACCACAGCTCCTGCTGCTCCTCCTGCCCCTTGTCTGGGGGTCTTATCAGGGCTCTGAGACCATCTCTGGTCCTGGGCTGCAAAGATAAAACACCGGAGAGGGGGTGCAATCCAGACCTAACCTAGCTCCCCAGCTCAGCGACCTCTGCCAGGGACAGTGCGGTCACCCAATCCTCTCCAGCTGCCCCACAGACCTCCCTGCCTGTGGGGAGAGCCCAGGCCCCCCTCGGCCTTCCCGCGCTGCCACGAAGCCCCCGTGGGCTCTCCCAGCCCACAGGATGGGACCCTTCCCTGAGTGCTGGGTATGCAGCATGGAACCAGGACAACCAGAAACTTTTCCCTCCTTGCAAAAGCCTTCTGCAGGGCAGAGCTGTGGGGTTCCCTGGTGAGAGCCCGTAAGGGGGGTGTCCATGTGCCCCCCTCCCAGCTCTAAGCAGCAGCAGCAGCTCCTGGCCGCACACAGCTCGTGCGCTGCCCTCACTGCCGACAAGCCGCAGCTGGTGTGAAACCCAAGGCAGCACTAATCGTGGGTGCAGAGTCCCTCCAAGCAGGTCCCGCTGCTCTGGCACTCTCAGAAAACGTTTCCAGAGCAGCTGCTGGTAACTCTTTTATTTAATGGGGAGGAGAACAGGAGGAAGGAGAACTCCTCCTCCCCTTCTTCCATCGCTTGCTCCTCTGTGGGCGTCCTGGCAGCCAGCAGCCGCTGCACCTCCTCTCCCATGTCCCTGCTGGCGACTGGTGCTGGGGCTGCTGCTTCCCTGCTCCGAAATCCTCTGGTTTCATCAACCCTGCATGGCACGGGGCTGTGGCCATGCAGGAGCTGGCTCAGGAAGGGCTCCAGCCCTGGGGCACAGGACCCGGGCCAAGCATTGCCTTTGTTGTATGGGC
Source organism: Psophia crepitans (assembly GCA_013399095.1). NCBI lineage: Eukaryota > Metazoa > Chordata > Aves > Gruiformes > Psophiidae > Psophia > Psophia crepitans. The sequence goes on along the minus strand of VWZZ01007084.1, from coordinate 2,693,235 downwards.
GACCTCAGGCATTTTGCCAGCAGCAGCGCAGGCTGCTCCCAGAAGAGCCCCTCTGGGGCTTTAATCAGGTCTGATCGGGGGCAATCAGAGGGATGCTAGTGCTTTACAGCCCCCCTGGTCCTGCTCCAGGTTCTCCAAGGCACAAATTTGGGTTTTGGAGTCAGTACTCTTCCCCACTGTCACTGTTCTGCAGTATTTGCTTGTAGTGGGCACGGTGGCCTCGGGGAGATGTGGCCAGGCTGGACGAGCGTGGCCCTGACCCAGCTGGGAGGGGCGGTGAACCCCTCCAGATCTCAGCATCACCCCTTCTCCCTGGTGGTAACTGGTCCAGCCCTGCCCTGAGCTCAAAGCAAGGTCTGCACCCTTTCCCGCCGCGCTGCCTGCTCTTGGGGACGTAGAGGCTGCCAGGTTCAAGGGCAGGCAGCGGCGGCTGCCATGTCTCCTCTCACGTAAGCCTTGGCCAGGCGCAGGCACCGAGAGATTTGTGTCCCTGAGCTCCAAACAAACGAGTTTTCACCACCGGGGCAAAAAGCAAACTCTCGCCGCCTAGGGAGATGCTTTTTGCTGGAACTTAGTGTAATTAAAAAAAAATAACACAGGGATTTCTCCAAAGACTGAACGCTTGCTCGCATGCCAAGAAAAACAAACTGGGTGACCTCTTAAATAATGCCGCCTGCTGTCAGCTGTGGTAGGACAGAAAACGTGCGCCTGAGCTCAGAGACGTTGCAGAAGCGTGGGAACAACCCCGGCCCTCCCAGATCGCAGGTTTTCTTTGGTCGTGTTCATGCAGGTGGAAAAAAGATGAGTTTCTGTAAACGCCAGGGCAGGGAGACAGTGCCCGGTGTGACGACAGTGATGTATGTGTCATGGAAAAATGGGTGCTGGGATCTAAGCGATCTAAAGTCAGAATAGCCAAAACTGTCTCTCTTTAACTCAAGGGTGATGATGGGAAAATGGAAATTTGAAACATTTCCAGCTATTAAGTGCTTTTGCATTTATTTTTGGCCAATGAGATGTTCAGCTTGTGTATGTGGGTTGTGTTCTGTAACTCTTCCAGGAAAATAAGCATGAGGAGAAGGTCCAGGATCCTGACAGAGAGGAGGACGAGACCAAGGCAGAGATGGGGAGCAAAACCTGGGCAGACCTGGCTGGGGAGATGAAGATGTTCCTGTGGAACCCGGAGGAGAGAACGTGCCTGGGGAGAACGGCCAAGAGCTGGGGTAGGTCCTTGCTCAAGCCCTGCTTTCGGGGATTGTTGCTTTTTCTGCTTCACAATGGAAGCACTTGCCTGTGAACGTCCTTGATAGCTTGGACTGCCCACCCCCGTCCCACGTTTTCAGGGTAGATGTTTCTAACGAGCCCAATAAAGAACTAGCGAGGAGGACAAGCAGAAAACCTTGGGAAAATTACCCTTGGTCTGGATGTGAAAGTTTACTGAGAACGTGAAAGCCGATTTCAGGCTGCCCAGACCGTACACTGGGAAGAAGTTAAGAGCCTGAGCAAGCATGGGGGCTGCAGGTTGGTCTGCCCCAGGCACGCACCCTGCTGCCGCCAGCAGCCGGGGTCCTGCCTGAGTCAGGAACCCCTGGGGGGGTGGCCTTGGGGTCATCAGTCTTGGTAGGGAAAGAGTGCCGGGGTCACAGGGCAGAAGTTTTGAAGAGGGTGCGCATCGTGAGGCCGAGCAGCCCTCCCTGCCTGCGTGCAGCCCGGCTCCAGAGCAGGAAGGGCTGGTCATCGCTGTCACCCTGCAGCTTCCTGGGACGTGACACAGCACCCACCGCAGGGCCCACACGCGCTAGCGAGGCCGGTGGGCTGGCACGTGCCAGCGAGGGGTTTGAGTGCCCTGTTTTATCTGTATCCATGTGGCCTCCAGAAAAGACTGCTGAGCCTGGAGGTGCCCCGCGTGGTTAGGAGCAGCCTGTGGGTGCAGGGCGAGCACCGCTCTAGGCTGGGTCCGAGACCGAGGTGCCGCAGCACCACGACGCCATCCGCCTTTGCAGCTCTGTTCTCCTGAGAGCGCGCAGCCCCTGCAGCGGAGGGAAAACCCCCAACCTTATCCCAGCGTCACGGGCAGAGCTGCGCTGGTGTGCCGCTACTGCTGCGAGTTATTTAGGTACAGCCCCGGGGAGGGTGCAGAGCTGCCTGTGCCCTGGGAGCATCACGGTGCGCTACACCGCCCCGCCATCCTGTGGACACACACCCCCCCGGCTGCACACGCGTGTGCTCATGTGCCCGGACAGGGGGGCAGGAGAGAGGCATTGAAGCTACTGTGAAAATTGAGTTTTCTTTTAAAATGAGGGCATTGGGGGTGAATGGAGATGGACTTTCACCCTCTCATCTCACTGGTAAGGAGGAGGGAGTTTGCCCAGCCTGAGGCTGCTCCCCTGCGCTGGCCCTGAAGGGGTTCCCCAGGGATGGGGGGCTCGGGGGACTTACGCTGCCAAAATGCAGGGAGCCGGCTGGCTGTGGAGTCAGCGCTGGGGGCCCCAGCCGCCAGGAAAGGCTGCACCCCTGGCTCTGCCGGTGACAATGCTTCCTGCTGCATCGCGCAGTGCTGCTACCGTTCGCGTCCATGTCCCGAAAAGCGTCAGCTCAGCACCCCAGCAACAGCTCCAGCCCTGCCCGGCCGGTGTGGAGGCACCACTGCAGCATCACTGGCAGGGCTGGACATCGTCCTTGTTGTGCCGCTACCAGCGGTGATGGGCCCATCCACCCCGGGAGCAGGACACGGCCCCGCAGTGGTTCCCAGCACCGTGGCCGCGCAGAAGCACAGCAGGAGCGCACATCTGTGTTCCCAGGGCTCCCTCCGAGCTGCCGGCACGTTTCTGCTGGGAAATGTTTGGGTTAGGGGTTTACTTTGCTTTCTGAGCCACTGGGTTTTATTCATAGGCCGTGGCCTCTGGAGACATCCTCAGCCATCGGCCTGGTCTAGATGAAAAACAAACCCATTCCCTGGACGTCAGGGCTGCGGAGCAGCCAGTGGTGCCCGGCCCCTGAGCAATGCCCCTCACGTCCGTCCCAGCGCTGGGGTCCCTGCAGCGCAGGTGACAGCAGCCGGGGCAGAGGCGTCGCTCCTCGGCCCCCGCCGGGAGTTCGGACTTGCTGAAGCCGCTGGGTACCCTCACGTGTTACCGCGCCAAGAGGGGGTGGGAAGGGCAAGAGCCAAGGTCGGGTCTGTCTGCCAGAGAGCCGAGGCGGGTGGACACACGGACCTTGTCCCGACCCAGCTCCGGGTGAAGCTGTGCAGCAAAAGGGGTACGGAGCCAAGCGGCGGCTGCCCTGGCGCCGGGGCTGGGCAGGGAGCGCGTCGGGCCGAGTCCTGCACCCAGACACGCCAGGGCCTGGGCGCGGAGCAGGGCTGGGAGCTCCCACCTCCGCGACGCACTCAGAGCTGCGGGGGACGCCCCGCTGAGCACGGCTGCGCGTCCCTGCAGGACACAGCCCGGGGGATGCGCTCTGGTCGCGTTAACAGCAACCTGCCTTCTCTTTTTGCAGGCTTGATCTTACTGTTTTACTTCATTTTCTACACGTGCCTGGCGGGAATGTTTGCCTTTTGCATGTACGTGATGCTGCTCACCCTGAGCCCCTACACGCCCACGTACCGGGACCGGGTGTCTCCGCCAGGTACGTACCCCAGCCAGCCCGGTCTCGGGCACCTCTGCGGCCGCTCGCCCAGCAGAGCGCTGCCGAAATAGCGTTGCAGGGACCTCGGGTAAAGCCCCGCCGGAGCTGTACGCACCGACGGTCAACCAGCCCTCCATAACGCGGGGGGTCACCACTCACCTCGGGGCACTGGCGGTGCGGCAGGTTCTCTGCAGAGGATCAGGCAGGTTAAATAGTCCCACGTGGAGCATTCCTTAGAATTATACTAATTGTTATTCTAATTACGCTCATCGTTTTTGTCTTTATTCTCAAGGTCAATGGGCAAGTTTAGGCATTTCAGAGGTGATATTCATTCATATCTTCACCTCCTATCTTCAAAAAATGCAAATCAAGAGTAGTTTTTATGCATTATTATTTGGGGGAGTCATGGTGAGATAATGCTCCAAACCTCCTTTCCCTGTATCAGAAGCTGCCTTTTCCCTGTGTTTTCACGTCGGTGAGGAACACGAGGCCCCCTTGCCCTGCTCCCTGCCTGGAGCCGGTCATGCGGTTGGGAGCGTGGGGGATCCCTCAGCCCCTGTGTGCAGCCCCAAGCCCATCGCTTTCCCACAGCGCTGCTGAGACCCTCCAGGTCTCCCATGTTTCCCGGGATACTTTCTCGCGCATGGTGTTCTCTGGGTGTGAAATGGAGGTGAGGGACCAGCGGGATGAGGAGAGAGTTTGTTTGTGAGCTGGTGGAGCCGCTCTCGTGCCCGTGCCCAGCCCCAAGCCTGGTCGCAGTGCAGCCGGCCCCTGCAACCTGCCGGTGGCCAGTCCACCCACATTTGCTCTAACAGGCTCTGTCTCCTTCTCCAGGAGTAATGATCAGACCCTATTTGAATGGGTTCACCATTGCCTTCAATGTCTCTCAGCCCAGCACGTGGCAACCCTACGTGGACAGCATGCACCACTTCCTCGCAGGTAAGCTCCTAGGCACCCCGGGAGCCACGTCAGCACGTGGTTTGCATCCATGCACACACACACGCCATGCAGAGGTCTCCTCCTGGGGTACTGATGAGCTCTTGGCATCTCATGCCCCCTGCCTAGAAAGGGAGGCTCATAAGGTGGTCCCAGGAGCTTCCGTGGGAGGGAGCCTTGCTTTTCCAGGTGGTGCCGTCCACCTTCCTTGACACGTAGCTGTAGTCTGAGAGCGTGGGTCTGTGCAGGTCTTGAGAAACGTTAACAAGTCTCTTGGTCCCCACCAGCTTATGACGACAAAATTCAAGAGGAGAAGAATATCGAGTGCGTCTCAGGACAGTACTTCATCCAAGGGGGCAATGAAAGTGAGGAGAAGAAGGCCTGCCAGTTCAAGCGCTCACTGCTGCAGAACTGCTCTGGCATTGCGGACCCGACGTTTGGCTACTCTAAAGGCCAGCCCTGCATCCTGCTGAAGATGAACCGGGTACAGAGAAAGCCGGTCGTCTTAACTCCTTCCTGCAGTGCATCCCAGTGGGATAAAGACCATGCAGGGACCGGAACTCCTCCACTTCTCAGGCCCAGGGAAAAGGGAACTAGAATCCCAACACCTGCTGGCTCATACCAGCTAGAAAACATAAAAGAAAAACATTGCAAAACTTGCTTGATTTGATTTGCTGAGGCCTGAGCACTTGGAGGGTCTTGTGCCAGGCCCCTGTGTGGAGGAAGCGAGCTTTAGGGCTACACCTCAGAGCCCAGTCTCTTCATAATGGGAATGGTCACAGAACTGAGTTTATTTGAAGTCTTCTAAGAGCATGGTGGCTCCGTGCACACTGCTGGGAAAATATGTGGGGGGGTGTGAGCTGTGTGGGGAGGGGCTGCACTGCTCCAGGAGTCTGGGCTCTCTGGGTGCTCTGCTCTGCCTCCGCTCTCAGGCACGTCAGGCTGCACTGCACAGGGTGGCAGACCCTGCTTCTGTGGACAGATAACTCCTGTCCTGAGCAATGTGCCTGGGCTTGTTCAGCCTGGAGAGGAGAAGGCTCTGGGGACACCTAATTGTGGCCTTCCAGTACCTGAAGGGGCTACAGGAAAGACAGAGAGGGGCTGTTTATCAGGGAGTGTAGCGATAGGACAAGGGGGAATGGGCTTAAACTAAAAGAGGGGGGTTTAGATTAGGTATTAGGAAGAAATTCTTCCCTGTGAGGGTGGTGAGGCCCTGGCACAGGGTGCCCAGAGAAGCTGTGGAGGCCTCATCCCTGGCAGTGTCCAAGACCAGGCTGGATGGGGCTTGGGACACCCTGGGCTAGTGGAGGATGTCCCTGCCCATGGCAGGGGGTTGGAACCAGCTGATCTTTGAGGTCCCTTCCAACCCAAACCAGTCTGTGATTCCATGATTCTGTGACTGGCTGAAGAGCTGAAGCCCTGGAGAAGGGAGGCAGCACACGCTTGGCACCACATCTCATACAAGCATTGGATGTCTTCTGTTTTTGCAGATCATAGGCTACCGCCCTGGTGCTGGGGTCCCTGTGAGCGTGGACTGCAAAGTGCAGGTACTGCTTTCACTGTGCTGTGTACGAGGCCAAACGTCTCCCTCTGATGGACCCCACCGATATCTGTCCCTGTTTTAACCCCAAACACTCACAGGACCCAGCGCTGCCAATGCCTCTGGGTGCCTGTGGGGGCTGGTCTGCTGAGACAGACAGAGGCCACCAGTCTCCTCCTTCCGACTCTGGCCCTCACTCTCCAGGAGCTGCCGGCTCCTGCCAGCCTCACCAGCAGCACCCTGCTCAGCCCCCGAGGGCAGACCTGCAGGGCTGGGTGCTGGGCTGCCAGCTAGAGCCTGGAGCTCAGGTGAGGAAGAGGCAGGAGCTGCTCACACCCGTCCTCACCTGCCCTGCAGGACACTATGTCCTGGGGAGCACCCTGCAAGCCAACAGAACGGGGTGAGGGAAGGGCTCCCACTGCCTGGGCAGCAGCTGGATCATACCCTCAGAGAGCGATAGAGCAGTAGGCAAGTGGTGCAGGGAGGGATCGAGGGGCAGCAAATTCTGTACCCCTTCACAGCACCGCTGTGCCCCGGCTCACTGCAGCAGCAGCTGGCTCCCACAACAAACACGCTGTGTGCGGGCAGGCAGGCAGGCACGGCTCAGCCCTGACGTGGATTTGCAAGGCACTCCTCTATTGAAGCTCCTTCACCTTACTTGGAGGGAGCTGTGTTTTGTGTCCCACGTGCTATGTGTGTGCCTTTCTTTTTTTTTTCTAATCACAGAAAGGCAATGAGAGCGATCTCAGATCTGTGGACTTCTACCCTGGAAATGGGACGTTTGATCTCATGTATTATCCCTACTACGGCAAGATCACTCATGTAAGTAAGGGCTCTGGCATCTCCGTTATGTCTGCTGGGGAAGCAGAGGGCAGGAGCTGCTGCACACAGTACAGATGTGCTTTCTGGCTATTTTGGGCAGATGCAGGCAGGAGGAAGACCACGGGCACTGGGATTACAGCGCTCTATTTCTGTCTCTAACAAACTGTAGAAAATCCTTGGGGACTCCGGTTCCCCCTTGCCAGCAACGGGAATGATGACGTTTGTCATCTGGAGGCTAAGACTGGCTTTGCCAGGGAAGGCCTCAACACCAGCGTTTTCCCAGGGTGTTAGGGAAGCCAGGGGTTAGGCGACACAACAGGAAAAGGGTGTTGAAGCTATGACAAAACCACTTCAGGACAGATGGCTCAAAACAGAGCAGTCCGACATCGGTGGCTATTTCTGAACACGCTGGCCGGCACCGCTTCGGTCCGCGGGGGGTTGTGCAGCGTTAGGAGGTAACTCACCTTCACAACAAAAGCTGAAATGGAAGGTGAGGCAGGCACTAGACTCCTGTTGTCGCACTGCTGCTGGCTGAGGAGGAGTAGCAGCCCCAGACACCAGGTCTGTGCGTCCTTTGAGCACACGGATCCGAGGAACAGCACCGATTTCTTATTACAAGCCATAGGCTGGTTTTTAGAACAGCAGAAAGTATTATTAACACATTATCTGGTGTTACTTGTCCTGGCTAATCAACCCAAGAGGCACGGTGCAGTGCAAACCTCTGACGTGATCCCGTCCCTCCGAGGCACAGAAAGGCTCAGCTTCAGCATCCCGTGGGACCATGACGGACACCAGGCGAACGCACTCAGATGCCTGGGAACCGTGACCCAATTCCTAATGATTTTTACTGAACATGAAAGCACTGCCCGCTTTTCCACTCCCTCAAACTACACTGACACCTCCCTTCTTTTCAGGTGAACTACACGTCCCCACTGGTGGCGATGCACTTCACAGATGTGAAGAAGAATTATCTGGTCCATATTCAGTGCAGTCTGAACGGGAAAGGTATTATCAACAACATTAACAGCGACCGCTTCCTAGGTCGGATCATCTTCACACTCAGCATTGGAAAGTAGCAACCACGAACACTGGGCACTTAGGTTAAGTCAATCAGAGGCTTCTTCCTTTTTAAAGAATAAAACCAGCATTTTTTCTGCTAGGAAAAACAGCCACATGAAGATTTTTGTTAATTTATTTTTTGTTCATAGTTAGGAAACAAATGAGATGCAATGGAGCTTGGAACCACATTTTTCATCACCTGATGTAAATCATTATTAGTAAAAATTAAAAGTTATCTCTTGGGCAAAGAACCTGTAAAAACATTTCAGTTTTGATTAAAAAAAACCTCTGGTATCTGAACACTATTTTCATAAGGTCTTTTACGAGTGACCCCTGTGGAATGCATTTTTCCTGGCTTTAAACTGTAATCTTTACGATAGTTTTATGTGCATTTCTCAGGCAAAAGCTAACAAGAGGGTAGTTTATTAGCACTATTCTAGTTAAAATAATAAACAGCAAAAATTCTGGATCCTGCCCCGCAATGACACAGTTAAAAAGTGAAAAAGGCAGATCTCAAAACGCCTCCTAGGATCTTCAGCACCAGGAGCATCTTGACCACAGCATTTCACACAGCTTGTTCAGCACACCCAAGGCGTCAGAGCACAGGCAGTACAGAAAATCGTTGGCCTTTGAACCTTTCCAACTGTTCCTTTCTGAAGCAGGAAGATTAATGCACTTCTCCCTCCTCCTCCTCACTCCAGTACTTGTCTCTGCCCCAGGAATCCTCATCAGGCCCATTAGGCAGGGACGAGTGAAAGGAGCCCTTCTCCCCGTCACGGCTTGCAGGGTGACGGCTCCTCCTTGCCCCGTTCAGGCACAGAAGTCCCACTGAAACACCTTACACCCCCCAAACATGTCAGGCTGGTCCCCCCTGTTCCAGAGCAGTCACAGCTACAACGCTGCGGAAAACCACAGGGAAACGCTCAGTCGTTTCAGCGTTAAGGGGTCAGCGGTGGTATTAGCGAAGTCATGGATCTATCACCCTCAAAGACCTGTGAGGCACTCGTCCTTCTCAGAGCGGAGCGCTGCTCACCAGAGCAACGTTCGCTGCGCCGGCAGCCCGACCACGTGGCCTTTGTTTGTGGCAGAGAGGAACCACACTCTGCACTTAACGAGCTAGGAGAACACAACAGGGCAGAACACCTTAGGATGATGTACTAGTCGGAAAGCACACTTATTAAACTTACTGACCGAGCAGGAGCGTTATGGTATGCCTGTCCTACATCCTAGTCCAGGTACTTAATCTGCCGTCGTTTCCTGATCTAAGTAAGTCTCTAAGAAGTAATTTTTTTGTATTAAAAATAAAGCAACTCCTGTAAAATTAACTCTGCGGTACCATTCTTTAAACACGGGTGTAAGAGATGCCGTTTGGGAGTTTAGCTCCATGTGCTGGCTGGTTAGGGGCTGAATTTCAAAGCAGCGTGTAACGTGACCCTTGAATTTTGATTAACTTTCTAGGGCCAAAGAGTTCAGAAGCCCAGTACAGTAAGGCTCACTATACACTAAGTATCACAACCAACCATCAGGCAGAACCTATTTATGAAAAACACTTAAAAACCTGAAGCAGAGGTAGTTTAGGAACTAGTTTTGTTCAGATGTGGTTGTTCATATGACACTGATAGGGCAACGCAATCATCCGCCTGCATATCTGAAAGGGCGTTTTCTGATCAACAGAAACCACCTTCTGCCAAGGAAGACGCTGCCGAGGTTGCGGCTCTTCCTTTGACATCAGATGTAAGTTAAACCCATTAACCTTTCCCTGCCTGCCAATTGCTTTAGCTCTTTTAAAACATTTGCATATATTTTCTGTGCTTCAGAGCATAAAATCAACGCTTGCCAGCTAGCGACAGGACCAACCTTTATTTATAATCTATTCCCTACCTGCCTGCTGGAAGGATTCATGAAGCAGCTGGTCCTTAGCAGATGCTGGACCTGTGTTGTTGATCAATCAAAAAAAGAAAGATCAGCTAATTGGGATGTAAATGTGTGAACAGCTCCGAAGCAAAAGGTTCTGTTTTCCCACCAACACCCAGATCCAGGCACGCTGACAATCCCGTCGGAATAGCTCTCAGAAATGGCACGAGTATTTATTTATGCTAAACCAAAGCTTTATAAACACCAGAATTAACTTTATTTTCCATACACATATTCTGCTTTCAGCATATTTGTACAGTCATTTCAAGATTTGGAGAATTGTATACACCGCTCTTCATGCTACAACAACCTTAAAGTGCTGGCTCAATTTTTGACTTCTGTTGAAGCCCAAAATAATACTTTATATGTATATATAAAATATATATATAGGTGCATCTAGGAAGTCGCCACATTTTAGTAAAATAACCTAGCAAAAGTGATGCAAAATACTTTGATCTGCAATCTGAGCATGAAACCATAGATGGAATCCATCTGCTGGCAGCAGAGAAGCAGCACACTCTGACATGCAGGTGTTAGTCAGAAATTGCCAGACTCAAAATAATTCACCATTTATCACTCTGGCAGGGAAATCAGGTATTGCGAGAGCGAGGGTACAACACAAAGGACCAAGACACCCAAAACCAAAGCACACAGTCCACCTCAGCAGCATTAAATTACACTCCTAGAAAAAGACAACTTGGTTCAAGAGCCCATTTGCGGTACAAAAATCATGTTGTCAGATTCAGGTAAAGTTTATCTTTGGTCACAGTGAGGACAAGAATAATTAGACGTATAGGTATTTCTCAAACATGAAAACTAACTCTTTAGAAATCTCCCTTCCCTGAATACAGAGCTATTTAGAGTTACTTAAGCATCACTGTTAGCTGTCCCCTTCGTGCACATGAATTACTGAAGGTGCTTTCCCTACAACATAAATACAGGCTCAATGCACAAAGAGATTAAATATTAAAGTAGCTTTAGTAAACACTTGCTGCAGAGGACAGAAGCCCTGCATGTCATCAGTAGCTCTCTGCAGCCCTGGCAGCTCTTGAGCTGTCCCACAGCCAGAAATCAGGATTCACTGGCTGCTAAAGGCTTTTACCAGGATGGGCCAAAGAGGTTGAAGGAGCAAGAGGCTTCTTTCATCCTGTCAACATGACCCTGATGGGAATGAAGCAGAACACAACCACAACGACTAGCTTCCATTCTCGTACAGTTTAGATATGGAATGTAGAATTGCAAAAGGAAATAACAAGAAAAGCATCTTCGACCAGTCAGATGCTCTCATTCCTTTGGAAGTCACCTTCTTCACTGTATTTTATACACACACACATATATATACAAGTTTCTACTTTATGATTAGCATGCCTCATACTGGAAATGGTTGTGCTCTTACACTATTCAACTATGGTTTGAGAGAGCAATAATTAGGAGGTTAAAAGCAGATTAATCCTATCAAAACAGACCGGTTTTATATCTTCACTTGCATTCCTAGATCACAGCTTTTCAGCGAGCCCCTGTTAACCCATGAAAGCTGACCAAAGGAACTGCAGGAATCTTGGGTTTTGGTCAGTCTTTGAGAGCTCCTAAAATACTCTTGAGCCTCACACGGAGCAGTGCTGAAATGCTGTGGCGTTTCTTTTATGTGCACAGAATCAAAGCTGAGACAAACTGCAGCCAGTGAAACTCCAGCCTCCTGCCCTCATTTCACAATTGAGCTCAGAACAAAAGGGAAAACACAGTCAAGCGAAATAGCACAGGACGCGTTTCCTCCAGCAGACTGTTGGCTTTTCCGAGCAGCGAAAGTTCTCCAGGACTGAGCCTTATCTCAGTGAATAAAGACATTAAAGGCATCATGCTAGTGCAAAGCTGTTTAACATACATTAGCAGTCAACTTTTCCATACTGATGTTAAACATATTGATTTACTGGAAGAATCAGATGTTCTTCTCATGTGATGTTAGTTTATTAGTGAGATCAGGTACTACCTTTACATTCAGAAGGAATAGGAAATTCAGGCTGATTCACAAGAACAAGTTGCTAATGAAAAAAGACAACAGCCACAAGTCAATTTCCCAACAGAAGTCTGTTAAAAGTTTGGTATTCATTTTCCCATATCATGTACACTCCCTTTCTACAGAGCATTCACACCTTTAATTATCGTTTTAGCTTTAGCATTACCCCAGATAAGCTGAACTCAACTAGAAATTTTCTTGTATAAAAAAGATTAAACAACAGAAATAAAGTTTCATCAATGTCTTCTTTACTCAATCGCATTTTTCACGTGGACACACATCAACTCTACTCAATTCTACGGTCCTCGGAACACTTACTTTCGCCAAAATCATACAGTAGCTTCAAGTAATTCTGCAACTCATCTTCAGAGTCATGGCACGTTATTCTGTCATGAAGTGGGTTTTTTATTTTGTTAAATAAAGAAACTATGAATTCATTTGTTTTCCCTCTTTTTAAAGGGGCAGTTCAGGGAGTCGGGGAAAAGGAGAAGAGCAGGGAAGGTGGCAACAGAGAGGGAATTAAGAGATTATACAGACTGATAGCCAGTACGACTTTTTCTTCTTCCAATGATGTAAGATACAAAGACAAGAATGATAAGGAAGCCAAGTGCCATACCCACTGCGATGGGAATAAGAAAGTTCAGCTCAGAATCAGCAAAGCATTCTTCAGCTGCAGAAAGAAGAAAAACAAACAAAAAAAAAGCAAGGGAGAATAAATTAGTAAAGGAAATCAAGCATTAGAAACCAAAGAAAGCAAGGAGCAAACACATTTTGAGATCTTGCACTGTATTAGAGACCATAATACATCTGAAGTTTAATCAGTATTGAGTAAAGAATCGATAGAAAGATTGATTTTTTTTAATCTGTACACTTGATTTCTTTAAACATACATACTACACACATCATTTGTATTAGTAACATACTTCTTCCAAGGTGTATGTTTAACTCCATCTTCCTCCAGCGAGCAGTCCCCTCCAATTAGAGATGTGAGGACAAACCAGCAATCTGAGCACACATTAGTGATCACACCTCAGAGATAACAGCAATAGAGCAGCAACAACAACAAAAAGACAGAGGTAAGCTACTGCCTTTGTGACTCTGCACAAAGTGACTTCGCAAGCCCTCAAGTCACCAGCACTTCTCTAGGTTCTAGACATGAAGTAACAGGCAGCAAACCAAGTAACACGGTAGAAATGTACTGAAAGCTACAGGGGACAGCCAGGATACATGTACCGAAAGCGCTGAATGGAGAACCCTGACAGACTCTCTTTTGGTCTCTTTATTTATTTGCAATCCAAAGACAAGCAAAAGGTTACCTGTTTCAGCTGAGAACTACGTGGACCTTACCAAAATCAACAGAGGAGGACAAAGAGAGACAGCTGTAATGCTGCAGTGGTTTTTAATAGACAGGTTGCAAAACACGCGCTGGACTTGCCGATACAAACAGTGGTGCAAGGGTTAGCAAACAAGTCTGGGAACTGATTTCAAGCTCAGCGATACACCTTGGACACGGAGGCAGGGCTTGGCGCTCTTCCCGTTCGTAAAGGCAGCAGAGCTCCACCTGTGCCGTGCCAAGATGTTTTGTAAGATATGACACAGCCTCTGTGTACGCTGCAACACCGTGAGGGTGCTTGACTTACATGCTTGTAGTAACGCAGAGCTCCTTATAAACCCCTTTTGCTTGTGTCTGTATGAGAGCAAAGTATCATGCGCACATTCCACACTTCAAAGTTAAGCTCTTGTTTTCAGTGAATTTTTAAATCATTTGAGCCTCTAACTGAATCAGCCTTAGTTAAGGGACATTTACAGTCTTGGTTTAGCTCCCTACAGTCCAGTACACACTTGCCACTACTCCTTCACGAACAGCTACACAAAGCCTTTGGCTAAGAGGAAAGAAAACAACACACGGGGGTTCGGCACCTGAAAATACTGAACTCGGACAATCCAAAGGCACCTACTGCCAGGTAGAGCAACACTTGGAAGGGAAAAAAAGAGGAAAGGAAATACATACCTTATACACTGAGGTATTTAAAAGCATTCTGACTGCTGAGAAAGTGGTTAAGCATCTTAAAAAGAGAACCGCAACTGATGTTTAGTCATCTTTGTTCACTGGAGATCAACGTACACAATTTACTACTGCGTGCTGGATAAAGGGTCATTAACAATACACATCAATGAATTCCCTAAGGACAAAAGGCACCCAACCGGCAGCGGCAGAAATTCCCTTTCTCTCTTCTTTAAAGGAAGGAGATCAGTGCAATACACATCACACCACTGTTAGAAGGAACTCCCAGAATAAAAAGGGTTTAAAGTTTCGTATCAGGAACATCCCATCCTTTACCTCTCTCCAGTTTGCCACTGCTGTTGGCACACATCCATCCGTGCATTGTTACTGTACAATAGAAAGAAGCTTCAGAGAAGTGTCTTCAAATGGAGAACCTGGGACCAGCACACCATGACAGGCAGACTCCACATGCAGGCCAGGAGGAATAGCTTTTTCAACAGATGGGGCTGAATGTGTTCCCATTCAAAATAATCAGTAATTTTTGGCCCCCAACATTTTTAGCACCAGTATAAAAGCTATCTTCCCTTTTAATTCCAATCATGAGATGCAACTGATAGCCCAAAACCTCCTGTTTTTATTGGTATATGCTACACAATAGAGAACACTGTGGTAAATTTATAAATAAATAAATAAGAAAACAACAAAAAAACCCCAACCAACACAACTCAAAAGACATTGGCTGGAAAAAAATCTTTTGAGGACTACTAGCATGCCATCTTTTAGCTTAAAGACCAGAACTCTTGGTAACTTAGAGCATAAGGTGCTCCAGGCACCGGAGCAGAGATTCCCCTGCAGTGAGCATGGTGAGGCAGGCTGTCCCCCTGCAGCCCACGGAGGATGATGGGGAGCAGATATTCCACCCGCAGCCTGTGGAAGACCCCACACTGGAGCAGGTGGAGGTACCCACGGAGGCTGTGACCCTGTGGGAAAGCCTGCACTGGGGCAGGCTCCTGGCAGGACCTGTGAGGAATGGAGCTGGTGGGACTTGGGACCCACACTGGAGCAGTGTGCTCCTGAAGGTCTGCACACCATGGAAGGGATGCACATTGGAGTGGTTTGTGAAGAACTGCAGCCCATGGGAAGGACTCATGTTGGAGAAGTTGGTGGAGGACTGTCTGCCATGAGAGGGACCCCACACTGAAGCAGGGGAAGAGTGTGAGGAGGAAGGAGTGGTAGAGATGTGATGAACTGACCACAACCCCCATTCCCCTGGCACCACTTGGGGGGAGGAGGTGGAGAAAGTGGGAGTGAAGTTGATCCTGGGAAGAAGGGAGGGGTGGGGTGAAGGTGGTTGAAGATTTGGTTTTATTTCTTACTGCCCTACTCTGATTTGGTTGGCAGTAAGCCAAACTAACTTCCCCCAGCCGAGCCTGTTTTGCCCATGACAGTAATTGCTAGGTGATGTCCCTGTCCTTATCTCCATCCACAAGCCCTTTGTTTTATTTTCTCCTCCTGCCCAGCTGAGGGTAGTGACAGAGCGGCTTTGGGGGTCTCCTGGCCTGCAGCCACGGTCAACTCATCACAATGACATACATTAACACACAAGTATCCATCCACAAGTGCACACAAGTTAAATGCTGTTTCCACAGAACAGAACTTTTTATTCACATAATGCCACTGCATGTCTTTGATATTCTGAAATTGAAGGTGTAGTATTTTGTAAGAACTGAAATTAATTTATCAATCGATTACAAACATATTCTAAGTTCAAACAAACCATGACAAGACATTCTGCATCATTGCTTAACCAGGTTTGTTTTTAACAAACCATTTGCCTGACTCAAACTGTCTTTTGAGTTCAGATTTTTCTTTTTAATAAAGTTAAACTTTCCCATTTTAAAACTACTCATATGCAGCATTACAGCATTTCTTGTAACCAACAAAGCCAGCAAGCACTAGGACAACTATTTCTCCCAAAGCTGTTCCTACTGCTACAGGTACAATTAAGTTGTTCATCTCTGGGCTACCATCTTCAACCAAATAGAAAAAGTACAATTCTGAGAGAGACATGCATTTAAATAGAAGTATTTAACACTATAGTCTCCTTCTAATTATTTAAACCAGCAATGCCTTTCCCCAACAGGACATCAGTCATCCACAAACCGCTGACTTCCTCCCCAAAATACAGCAGCAACAGTTCCCCTTACCAAACATCGTAACTAACCCTCAGAATTCCATGATACATGCTTTTGGAGAAAGGGTATCTGCATACTACTATAGATTTATCATTATTGGACACCACAAAGTCCAGTCTTCCAGGGTCTACTCACTGCAAGTCTCCAGGACAGACAATACTGGAGATAGAAATACAGTAAAAATAGAAATGCTTTGACAAAAAAGTGTCTTTACACTTACTACAGGAGAGCAGTGAACTCCAGCTTGCCCCAAGTTCTGTTCCTGACTCTTTCAGACTGACTTGTACTGCTAAGCTGACAGAAGTTTGATGCCTGCAGTCCCACTGTAGTTTAAATTCACTTTGTACGATTTACATCCTCAGGAACCCCAGTTAAGCTCTTTAACAAGATCCTATTAAAATACCTGTATTTTTCTTCACATTAAAAAACCGCCAGCCAACTTTAGCTTACACTTCAGCAGGGTGCTACCGTTATTTTACCTTCATGTAGCAGGTAAGAAGGCAGCTTTAATATAATGATTAAGTAAACAGTACAGGCTAGAATCAAGAAGGGGTATAGGATTAGACCAGACTTTCTTTTTACAGTCATGAGTTCAAAAGACAGACCAGAAAGAGATATGGTAAAGGGAAGACTAGTGTGTTTCTCACTTAAAAAAAATAATCAAAAAAAGTAGTAGTGCTGTTACCAGAAGAACTGGTAGCCCAGACAGGACCAACACAGCTTCTACCTCAGAGAAGGAAGCTATTAACCAATTCCCAGAAGGCACCCTAATGCTTTCCCACTTTTGCTGAACGCAGAGACCGATTTCATTTTCCAGGACAACTGCAAGAAGGAACTGAACGGTTCACAGCTGTACACTAATTTAAGATGGTCAGCAAAATCAGTCATAAAAACTTCATGTCTGGATGGAGCTACAATTGGCAAAAATGTTTACAAGCAGATTTCTAATGATGGACCAGATGTAGCATCACAATTAGTTCCCAAGCTGTCTTCTGCTAGCAAACTGTACCCAAGCACATTTCAGAATGTGCTGCAAGACAAAGCACTAAGCCCAGGCAAGAGAGGACTCCGAGGAGCACCTTCACCAGCTACGTAACAGAATCTCAGATATAGACTGATTGAAGTTGACCTTACTCATTTAGTTTATTTTCTTTAAAAAAAAAAGAGACAGTACAAGATGTCTGTTTTCAAATCAGTTTTAAAAAAATGTGAACAAGTTTCCTCAAGAAATAGAACAATCTTTATTATTTAGAGCACATGTTGAACAGGTTGACAGTTCCCTACGGAGCAATACATACAGGAAAACTAGTGGTTTTTATAACAACAGGCAGTCGGGTGAAACTTGGATATATTTTGAACCAGTTATCTGCACATCAGTCTAGGAGTACTTTAATCTTTGACCCAATATATTTGCAAACGAAGATTAAGTTGCAGGTTTTTGCACAGATACTTCTAGTACTCAATTTTGGGAGCAGTTCACACTAATCTTCTATGCTGTCACTCAAACTGTGCAGAGTTCTAAAACTTGCATGGTCAGATGAACAGAGTGTGGTAACTACTCCTCAACAGAAATGCATGTATAACTGGTGCCACTGAACATCAGCCACAAAAATGCTAAAAATCTGTATGAACTTCTGCACTTGAGGGTATATTAATATGAAAGTTATTAGATCCACTTTTTTTTATTAAAATGGAAAGTCTTGAAGCCTGTTTCAGGATTAAACTTCTAGTAGTTCCCTACTTTCATTAAAATGAATTTCAGTAACTGATGCAAAATTCAAGCTGTAGACTACAAGCTATAGTAAGCATTATCCACCCATACTTGCTTCCTTTAGCTAGTGTCAAGAGTAAACTGTTTTTTAAAAGAAAGATTACTGAAAGAAGTGTAGTTTATGATTTGTATACAAACATGCCACAGACATCTCTATAACCCTAGAAAACACTAATAAAACACTAAGCCAGCTTTGATGCAGGCTAAACTCATTCTAAAAGGGGAGACAACATTATGTTCATTAAATAACTATTTTAGGCAGCTCGTGTTATGACATATGCAAAAAAGCCACTTACCTAAAAGTCTAAAAGACTTTTTTCCATGCAGTAAAAACTATTTATTACAGCACAACGAGGCCAGAGAAAAACTTACACAGCAAGGGTTAGTCTCTACAGAGCTGCAGTTTAAGAACAGTCCAGTTGCACTGCATTTTTTAAGCTAGTTATCCTTTCCATACAGCAAGGAAAAACAGGTGGTGTGGGTCCATCTCAGACTCATTTGGCTTTTGCATTCTTAACATTAATAAAGTCTACACAGCAAACAATCAAACAAAGTACATTAAACATTCAGAATGCCAATGGCGGGCAGTTATAATGTGAATTTTGATTGGCAAAGAACCGTTCAAGATGAAGATTTAAAGACAGCTCAAGCTGCAGCAACAGATACTGGCTCATTAAATGAAAGCATCTTTAACCGATGGTCATTCAAAGCAACAAGACAGACCAGTTCTGTGCAGAGTATGATATAAAGTTAAGTGCACTTTAAAGTTCCAGAATATTTAGAAAGGTTATTCCCTTTAAACCGATGCTAGCAAAAAAGCTTGCATTAATTTAGCAGAACTCTGCCTTAGTTGAGTATTTTAGATGATTGCCAAGGTACAATAAGTGATGAAGAATTCTGTGCCTAACCGTATTTTTTTTTTTCTTTTTGGAAAGAATTTGGAGATAGCACTGAAGTCTCCCTATATATGCACCGTTTGGCAAGTATAGGTTACTCATTCTGTTTGTACAGCCAGGGTATAAGAATGATTCCTGAAACTACACCAAGGCAGGAGTAAACTACTCAAATTCTGTCAAAGCCGAGTACATTACTGCTGCCACTTCAAAAGATCACTTAATCACCAGCCTGAAGGTCAACTCTATGAAAAACGAAGTTGTTACTGGGCATTGTACAATCCTTGTTAAATACTACACAAGTCCACATAGTGACTAATGCTGCCAGCTTAACCCACAATTATGACAACAACTAAGGAACGCAGAGGAGAGAAGCAAGTACAAATTCTATGCTGTTCTGGGAGTTGCCCAATGCACACAGTTTAGAATGCGTTCTTGTTTCGGGCTACAATTTGTGAAAAGCAGAAATAAATTCTAAACACTGTAGGATTTTTGCAAGACAAAATCCTTAGCCTAGCAACTCATCCAATAGTTGACATCTTCAAAACAGCTATGAAACCCACGTCGTCTTCTTAGTGCAGGAAGGCTAAAAATGTAGTTCTGCTTCATTTGAGATAAACGTTCTCTCTGTTTCTCAACTCCAGTTAGCTGTAGGCTAGTAATTACTCCTAAGTTTTGGGTCTTTTTTGGACTTCAGAACTTGCACTTGCTTTGTTTAGAGTGAAATCAGAACAGGAATCACATTTAGATTCACAAAGTTTGATATCCAGCATAGCTTTTTCTTCTGCCAATTATGTAAGCAACCACTATAATGGCAATCAAGCCAGCAAGTGCAGCACCAACTACAATTGGGATTAGAATGCTGTCATCATCCAGCGAACACTCCTGGGCTGTAGGTGAGAAAAAGTTTGGAACAAGGAATAAATAAAGACAGAATACTTGCCAAGTGTGGCATAAAAAAATCTGTTTTCCTTAACATGAAGGTGTTCAAAAACAGCTATATATTAAGAGAAAAAGAACTGCAGAGGTCTCATAGGTACATCTAGCATATACTAAGCATTATAATCACTTGGAACACTTGATAAACTCCAGTAAGCTAACTAAGTGCCCTGATGTACAGGTCTCTGTGTACACAAGATCTGTACTAGACAGGGAAGTAGCCATTCTTCTGCTTTTAAGACAGAAACAGGCTTATCTATTTCATGCTTAAGGCAAGTCTGGTGCTTTTAGTCAAGTATCAAGAACCTATCCAGAACGAGATGTGTTATAGAAAGATGAAGTAACTGTAATTAGGAGAAGGAGGAAGCTAGCTGTAACTTGAATTACAGAGTGAAATGGGACCCCAACTCTTAGAACATTATTATGTTAAATACTGTTTACCCTTTTGGGGAGTCCACTTACCTCTGCCTAAAAGAAAATTAAAAATCTGCACCCAATCTATTTGTCTACACATTAGTCTTATTAGACTCTGCTGCAGGTATTAACAATAAGCACAAAGACCAGGTTACACTAAAGATTAAGAAAAAGGTCATTGACGCCATTCCAGTTTTCCCCAGACAAGACCAGGATAATGCAGCAAACAGACATTTTAGAATCTTTCTTTAGTTCTGGATATTCAAGACTGCTTCTGAAAGAAGTTCTGTCAACTCATTTCCGCCCCCCACACACCCCCAATGCTCCTACTCCTTGGGCTGAGAAATGAAACACTTCGCCATATTACCAAAGTCCACTTCTGCTAAAGTTTTGTCCCATTGTCTTACATATTCGAGCTACAAAAAGCTGTATGTCAAAATGTCAAATAAGCACTGCTTTACAGAACAGGTTAGAAATTAAGTCCCTCTTCAGTATCTTTAGCTCAGTTCAGGGTTCATGAAGGAGAACGAACACACCTAGCAGACATTTCTTAAGTGAAAACAAAGCTTTCTTTGAACTTGAATGTCAGTCTCAGAACTTCATTCCACGTGTAAATAAAGGAAGAAGGGCTTCAAAAATAGAGTCTAGTGCCCAATGCTGGTGCTTTTTAGCAAGTCAGAATTTTGCAAGCATTGCAAGAATTAACAAAACAAAAGAACTCTTACCTGTAGCGAACTTATCTGCCTTCACAAGGAACGGCTGAATCCATAGATTAAAAGTATGTATTTGAAGACCTTCACTAATCTCAAGAGTTTGCTCTTTTCGGCACATGTAAGAACTACCAAGGAAAGCATCCCACTGGCTGAAGTTGCTGTTATCTGCACTTGAAATGACTAAACACAGGGGAGAAAAAACAAAAAAGGAAATTTGCATGCCCACTTAAAGCACAAGAAAGTTGCTAATACAATTGTAAGACTAAGGAGCTGAATCCAGAGTGGCCAAACTTTTCAACACTGACTACTCTGAAACACAAGCTAAAGTGTCATTGATTTGCTTAACTGAAAGAAGTCAGGCACTGAAGTTATTACAGTACTTCGCAGTAACTTATCCTCCATAAGGACATGACATTACGCTTTCCTTGTACCTCCACTCATCCCAGCATGGCAGACTTGCAAGCATTTTAGCTTCAGTGCCCTTTTAACTGCAGTAGTCATGACAAGCAACTTCAAAAAACCAGACATATTTTCGATTTGTAAAAAAAAAGTATGCTTGAGTTTGAGGCACTGGTCTCTTTTCTCAGTGAGAGTTAAGCAGAAGAGGCTGGAAGGTACAGAAGCATCTTCAATTAAAGATGACAACAGCTGGTTGAGGAAAAACAAAAAGCTTCAGAGTCACTATTAGTGTATTTCATACCTCAAAAAATTATGTTACTGAAAACACTTAAAGAAGCCGCTGAATTTATTTAAGTTTATCACAGAGTAAGAGTGAAGAGTAAAAGCTGAAGACTCAGGAAAAGAGAATGATCCCACACTGCTGTAAAAGGAACTCTTACAGCTATTTCTGCTTATTACTTCTGCTCCTACCAACTTAAAGACTTAAAGTAGGAAATAACAGTAAGCATGAACAGCATTTAAAAAAAGTCAGAGGTATTTGTCAAATACAGACATTGACTAAAAGCTTACACACGCTTTAAGGCAGAGACTATTTCTTACCAGAACCATTCAGACGGTTGAGCACTGTAACATTCACTTCTTTCAGGTAAAATTTTTGCACACTTTCACTTGTATTTTTCTGTTAAAGAAGCAAGAACCAACCATCAGTCTGCAGCTGTGCATTTTTAACTTCAAGAACACAAGCTTTACAAAGGGTTTGTAACCCATGTACCACAGTTTTACATTTTCTACAACTTTAACCCAATTCCCCACTTGTCCTGAGGCAGTCAGCTAGCCAGTTCCACTTCCTGTATGGGAACAGCCTACCATCACCAAGTGACAGAAGGATTTTACTATGAGCAGTCATCACACAACTTTTAATTTTAAACTAAGCCGCAAGTGTTACTTACAACAACAAATGTAAAACCAATCAACGTGCTATTTCCATCATTCAGTTTCAGAGTAGCTGTTGTGTTACCACATGTCCCATCTGCACTAGTTGTCTTTGGATTGATGTTGATCACAAGAGGCTGAAATACAGACATACCACATCAAAGTCATTCAGCTGCTACGGGGAATACATTGCTTCAGTCAGTAGCAGTCTCAGGCTAGAAGAGCTTGTCATGAAGATGACAGCAGGAAGGCTGAGCCTGGCTACTAGACTTAAGTTTACATGCTGGTAATACTGAAGCAAACAAATTGCCTAGTGAAGTCTTAATTTTGTTGACCTAATGCAGCAGGTTAGCTTTGGCTCCCTCTGCGGGGAAAGAGCATCTGCAGGAACGACAGCTTTAAAAGCTAAGAAAGTTCCAGGCTTTTAAGATGTTAGAGGCATTCCCAGTAACGAGTTACAATGAACCCACGCAAGGTTTTGAAGATAGGTATCACACCACAAAACAATTCTGATGTCAGAGAGGTGTTAGGTACAACACTCAGCAGTTCCAGACATCCAGCAGTTTACAAAGCAAATACCCTGCACCCACATCTCATATCAAATAACTACAGCAACCCTTCTACTCTTCTAAAATAGAAGAGAAGCACCTTGTCTTGGGAAATGTTCAGCTGCAGCCCCACAGTAGCCAGGAGACAAGTTTTATTTCCGCTTTTAAGAGAGTAGTTTCCTGTGTCTGGATTCTCCACGGGTTTGGGAGCAGTGGTTGGAGCCGGTGATAAAGTGGTGGTAGATGCAGTAGTTATGTTGGCGATAGTCGGCGGAACAGTAGGTGCAGAAGTAGGTGTGTCGGCACTACATCTGGACTCTGAAAAGAGATTTTTAACAAAATTTCAGCACTGAAATGGTGGTTAAGTCTTGTGACTCAGAGGTCAGTTCAACACAAATGCCAGTTTCTCTGGTGAGATCTAGGCTCACTGGGAGTCTGCTAACCACCAAGCCACAAGTCTCAAACTCAAGCACTGTGGCACAGTATTCCAAACAATTTACAGCTCCCATTTATTCTCAGAAATTCTGTAATGCCCACAGTTTAAAATCCATGTGGCATACGCAGTACTACTTATCTCCAGTGAAACACACTGACAAAGACAGCTAAGTGATTATAGAAGCATGATACATATTTGCTGTAGACAAAGTAAGGAATCCTATGAAGCAACATGTAGCAAGATGATGTGCTCATCTCTTGAGCAGCTGAGCTACGAGATGGGACAACAGGCTTTGGACTACTTAGATGAAAAAGTAGAGGCTATCACTGAAAATGGAAGGCAGTCAGTTAAAAACCTTCAAGCTCAAAACTACTGTGATCTAAACCACCGTAATTCTGAAGTACTTATTTTAAATACCCCAATAACTGTCACACACACTTTATTAGACTATCACCTTGGCATGGGAATAGTCAATGTTACTATATACTACTAAATCTGTTCCACTAATCTATTTTTCCAGGAACAAGGAAAGAAATACTAAAGAATATTCAACATAACACGTTAGAACCAGTGGACTTTTTTATGATGCAACTTTGCTCGCTGCACCAAGGTGCAATACAAAAAAGCTCATTCGCAAACTGAGATACTCACCTTTTTTACCAATTGTGCCATTCTGAACAAAAGCCTGCACAGTAACGTTCCAGAAAATCTGTGTTACATTTTCTGCTTCAAGAGAGTCAGTATTATGACACACGAAGACGTTATTCAGTTGAACGGGGTGCATAGTATCCTTTACAACAATAGTAATTGGTCCTACAAATAAGCACAAATGTTTTAATGCCTTATGAACTACAAGAACATTTATAAGTAGTGTTGTTTTATATAATTCCATGAGTACGACATAAAATTAACTAAGTTTAACAATCCTAACCTCTCTCAAACGCTTTACCTATGTGTTCTGACCCAAAGTGCCACGTAACACAGAAGCAACCAAGCTTTCAGAACAAGACAAGCCACTAGAAAAGGTGAACCTTTATACTTAAGCTTTTCTTTAAGGGAAAAAAAATAATCCTGTTATTAGTGGGTATTAGCACACAGAAAGACTAACACTGTAGTGCTCTGCTAGGTGGAAGGTCAAGTAATGCATGCTAAGATGGATCTTCCATATGCCTGGTGCCTACTGGCAGCACCTCACTAATCGAGGCTGTTCAAACAGCTAATCTTCCCCTTCCGATCCACTTAAAGGAATGATACAAACATGAAGCTAACTAGTCAGTATTTTTATCCAGCAGGCAGGTATGATGAGCAGCAGTTAGGCAGCACATGGCGCAGAAGTCACTAGATACATTATTAGTCCTTCTAACTTTGAAAAAGCCAGCCAAGGTCAGGTACACGAGATCTGACACCTGTGGCCCACATTTAAGCAGGGTTCTGCACTGAACTTTACCTTTTCTTTTAGCATCGGGAAATACAGCTGTATCATTGGTGTTGTAGGTAAATGTGATAAAGGCTCCCTGGTAAGTTTCATTGGTTTTTGTAAAGTTAATGCTCCAAGAGTGACCTTCTCCAAACTGTACTGCCAGAAGCGCAGCTTGTGTGTCACTGCCACAGATGCTTCCATTGTGTGTCACATCGGATGACAAATTCAAGGTTGCATTTTTCTAGAAGAAAAGGGTAACTTTCAGTGTTTTCATAGATAGCAGTTCTTCCCCATAACAGCGTTATGAAACCGCTGGAGCTGGATGGAACCTTGCACAAGATTAGCGAGATGATTTTAGGTTATTCTATAAAATTATAAAAAAAGGCTCCCTGACATGTGACTTAGAGGGGAGCCACATGGAGTTCAAGTACAAATCTAACTTGGCTGTAGACCTGAACCATGCTGAGCTGCAATTTACATTTACTATTTGGGCTAATTACACTACTACAATGATACGCAAAACCCCACCAAGTTTGATCAGTATGCCGTTCAAGTAAGTACAACGGGTCACTTTCAGTCATTTGTATTATTGGTTGAGAACTTATGCTTTGTTTTAAATATTTAGGACTTAACTGTCTTAGTAAAACAAAAGATAAAAACCAAACACCCTAGGTAAAAGAGCGTACTTAAACTTTTACCCAGGACAAAATACAGTTCTCAACAAGAGTTACAAATACTTACATAACCACTATTGTTTGTTTCATATTTTATCCAGAATCTCATCATCCAATTTGCATATAGGCATGTAGCATTAGAGGCATCCTTTATATCTACTTCCACTGCATAGGCCTGGAAAAAACCTGTAAGAGATGATTATTAGCTATTAAGATATTGCTTTTATTTCATTTTCTAGAACTACTTAAGAGGACAGCTCATTACCAAGTAATAAGTTATTTCATGACTGGATTCAGTTTGCCAGACACTGGAAGAACAGCTAGATTTCTAAAAATTATTAGAACTAGGAAGCACACCATGAGGTTACCAAGACCAGATGAAAATTTGGGAGAAGGCTGGACAGTCTGTTTACCTGCCAAAGACCAGTAACACAAACGAGCATTAGCTCTCTGATGACAAACTGAGCAAACTAAAGTGCCTGAACACGGCACTTAAGCAACATGCCGCTTGTAGACCTGGGTCTTCCTACTATCGCGTCTGTTTCATCAGTGGCATGGCTCGAGCTGACCTCCACGGGGTGAGACCCACTGCTGCCTTCACTGTGCTGCCACGATTTCTGGCTCAATGGACACAGACGTTAATTCCCTTTACATTTTTAGGGGCCTTTTCACAGCTGTTGGTTTTTTAACCCTGTGAACCCCAGCAGGGACGTTCCCCCACGGCCAGTGTGTGGAACTGCTGTGACCCCCCAGCTCGGAGCCCACCGATGGTGAGAAGCGCTGACAAGCTCCACACACAGGTACCCAGCCCCCTGGAAGCGCCGCTGTGTGGGCCAGCGGGCTGCCCCGGCCGGCAGGCCCTCGGGGGACACCCCGGCCGGG